>CAUYUJ010002248.1:189224-230650 GCA_963575745.1 Prorocentrum cordatum | reverse complement strand
CAGCTGCCCGCGCTCGTTCTACTAGTGGGTGACGATGGTAAGCTGGCAAGTCCAGGATACACTCGGACCGCCCGTTCGGGGGCGCCTGCAGCGTCTGCAAAGTGACGGGGTCTTCGTGGAGCTCATCCCGCAAAACCTCATACCCAAGACGAACGGGAACATTTCGAATTGTTCGGGTTGCCGAGTGGTTCACGTTCATGGGCACCTGTATGTAGTAAAGATGTTTCGTACATGGTAAAACCTGGTCAAGATGTCGCTGGTATTTCGCCGATTGATCACCCTTTTCCTTTGCATATAACTGAAATGAGCCACCTGGGACCTTTGCCTTCGTGCACAGATCACACGCCACGCAGAGCTGCTGAGCGGTAATCCTGCATGAAGCGTAGAGCTGCAGAAACAATCTATGCAAGTCCGCTCCTGCCTGGCGCTCCTGATCCGAGGAGTCTCTCCAGGAGGGCGGCGCCATGGGCTGCGCGGCAGAGCGCTGGAATATTGCCCAGGAGCTAGACGCTAAACAGCTGCAGTGCGTCACGAGCAGACAATGACCCCAGGGCAGCCCGCTGTCTGTTACAACAGAAAAAAACGCTTCTTAAGTCCTTCAGGCCCCCCATCGTACATCCTCCACCTTCTCATCCTTCCCCTTATCCTCACCCTCCTCTTCCTCCTCATCATCGTCCTCCTCCTCCTCATATTGCCCTATCCTCAAACCATCCTCGTGACTCGTGTGTATGTGTGTGTGCGGGTGTGCGTGTGTATGTGTGCGTGTGTGTGCGTGTGTGCGTGTCACCGCGCTTACCCCACAATCACGTTGCGGTATGTTGTGCGTGCAGGGCGGTGCAATGCATGTAGCGTTGACGTATGCGGTGTATCGTGCATGTTCGTAGGGGGTCATACTTGCGCTCTCTCTCGGAGCAGGATGCGAACGCAGGGGGTGCTTCAAACTGCTGAGCAAACGTGACGCACTTCACGCGCTCCAGCCTACGCCGCATTCGCAACAATACTCTATTGCGAGTGGCACGGGCGGCGCTTGAGATGGGACCGACTGTGGCACGGCATCCATACTGCAATGTATGTCATGTGTATCGTCATCTGGCCACGTTTGATTTTGAACCGTTGTGCAGCTGCAGTGCGCGTATCTCTATGCCTCAGTTGGTATCGTGATGACTGCGCGCGTGCACGTGCTCTCTCGATCTATTTCGCAACCCCCGTCACGCCAACCTCTCATATTCCAGTTCGTGCGTGTTTGTTGTCAGTGGTTCGCTATCCCACTCTCCCTCTCTGTCCGCCTCTCGCTCCTCGTATATGGCATGTGTGGCTCGATCTATCTCACCCCCTGTGAAACGCTCGCAATCCCCCGATGCTGCCTGAGGCGCACGTGCTCACCGCCAGCCCCAGCACGGCCGACCGCGGACAGGGCGAGGAGATGCGGGGTGCATTGTGGCAATGGGGCAGGGAGGGGGTGTAGTGGAGGGTTTGCGCCATAGCGTCACAGAGGGATCGCGGTCCCAGGTGGTGGCATGGTTGGGGAAGCAGGCGAATGGATAAGGGTGGGGAGCGCTCGGTTGCGGAGCGAGCGATGCACGAAGCAGCAACAGCGGCTGCAGCATGAGCAATGGGCATGTGCGATGCGATTCGGAGGTCTGCCCGTGCAACTCCAGAACTCCTTGCGAGACTTGCCACTAAACTTCAAAAGCAGTGATAGCTCGCTGCACGGGCAGCCGCGTACACTCGCATAGTGCAGTGACTGATCGACGCCTGCATACCTGCCCAGCGTGCCCCACGCGCGAAGGTATCGGACAGTCGCACCGCACTGGAAAATCATTCGAATGGGCGCAAGCTCGCAGGCGGGCTCCTCGCTGAAAAGACGGGAGGCACTCGGGGACTCGCGTGGCGAGGGGATGATCTGAAGAGAAGTAGTGGGCGATAGGTAGACGATATGTATACGAAGTGCATGTGAGGGTCAGGGGCGCTGTAGAACTGGATGGGGCGAGGGAGATAGCGGGGTGATTTGCGAGGGGCGAGGTGTGATGATGGGTGAGAAGGAGGGGGAGTGAGAAGGGCAGATGGAGAGGGGGGGAGAGGGTGAGAGTGAGGGACAGGGTAGTACTGAGGATAATGATGAGAGCAAGGGGCGCTTACACTGCGATACCCCTCTCGCCATGCGAGGTGGGCAGATAAGCGACGCGCCATGCCTGCCATGAGCCTACCATGCGCAGGCGTGCCGTAAACTAGCTCAAACGCAAGTCTGAGCGAGCTTGGGTATACAAAATGTACCCTGGCTCAGAAGTTGTTGACGCCTGGACTGCAACTCTGCTCTCCTCACTGCCCAGAGCAATGTACCAACAACACTTTCTCACGCAAATCAACCCACAAGTGACGCCAGAAATGTCCTGTGAGTCCAACTATCGCTGGAAAAAACCCACTATGTGGATTTCCACCGGTGTTCCACCGGTGATCCACCCGTCTTATTTCTATTTCCACCTAGCATTTCCCTGTGTTTTTTCATGGTTTTCTTGTTTCGTCTCATTTCGATGTCCACCGGTGTTCCACCGGTGTTCCACCGGTGTTCCACATGTCTCTGATAGGGCCGAGAGCGTCCAGAAGACGTCGGGAACGGCCCCGAGGCGCACCAGGCAATGTGCAGCCCCTCAGTCCTGCATTCGGACATCGGGCTACTCGATTTACACAAAAGCAACACTACATCTCAGTCGGCTTTGCGCTTCCTGGAGGCGCGCTTGGCCTGAGGCTGACTCTGCTGGATCTTGCCCTCTGCCTTGCGCCTGCTCTCCCGCTTCACCTTGTCGAAGCCCAACAGCGTCTCCACCTCGCCCTCGACACGCTTGATGGCATCGGTGAGCCCTGTCACCAGCGCCAGGCCCCGCGCAAACTCATGCTCGCCGATCTGCTTCTTCAGATCTGGGAGGTTCTTGGCCGAGAGCACCTTCGCCACCACCACGTGCTGCCCCACCGCGGTGTCAAGGGCATCTTTGGCTCTGTGCAGCGCCTTCTGTGAAGCTCCATCGTCCTGCTTCGCCCACTCCCAGTCGGGGTCCAGCTTGATGCTCTGGGCCAGCGACTGGTGCTGCGCGATCACTGCTTGGTACTCGGCGATCGCCCTCTTCGCGCTGATCATCGCAAGCTGGGCCACAGTCTTCTTGCCCTTCGGGTTCGGCGGCACTGGCGCCGCCTGACATGCTGATTGGACGGGCAGAAGGACTGAAGCAGGGCATGAGAAGGAAAAGGAGAAAGAGACGGGCATGTGAAGGGCGATTGGCCACCGACTCCCCTGGCGGTGGCCCAGGCTGCGGCGCAGCTGCTGGCGCTGCCGCCGCCTGTGGCGCAGCTGCCGCCGCCGCTGCCGCCGCCTGTGGCGAAGCTGCCGCCGCCGCTGCCGCAGCGCTCGGCGCAGTCGGCCGCGGCGCTCCTGCCGCCGCGCTCGGGGCGGCGGGCAGCGCCAAGGGGCGCGGCGGGCCCTCCAGCGCCTTCGGGGCACCCCTCAGCCAAAGGGGGCGAGGACAGAAAGACGAGAACGCGATGGCAGTGAACGCCCCCTCAGACACTCACTACCACCGCATTCCAGTCTTACCGTAATCGCCCCGTGGAGCTGAGGATGCCCCGCACATGCAGATGCTCGCCGTCGGCTGGTCCCGACTGGCCCACTCCTCGTGCTTCCTCCACACCGTCGCGAACGTCTCGGTGAGGCCACGCACTACGAATAACGCGAAGACCGCCTCGCACATCTCGTCGTAGCAGATCCACGGCGGGCCCATGTTCATCGTCTTCCAGAAGTACTTGCTCGCCTACAAAGGCGAGCAGGCAAGAACCGTGAGAAGACGCCAGATGGGGCCGAGAGAGGCGATGGCAAGCACGACCGATGGCAAAGAGGACGACGGCAGATGAGAAGGGTCGCCAGCATCCAGCCAGCTTTCCCACCGCCGAGCTCCACGGCGATCTTGCCGATGGGTAAGTATTTTGATTTCTTCCAGAGCGACCTCGCCTCCTCTGTCGTTCTGGTGTATGTGATCTTGACCGCGTCGTGCCGCTCTCTGGCCCAGTCCGCTCTGAATTGCTGCTTGGCGATGCGGCCCACTGTCGCTTCGCACTTCGCCTTCCGCTCTGGATTCTCGAGGGCACGCCGCCATCTGCTGGCGATCGGGCCCTTTTTCCCGTCCGTGGCAACCTTGTAGTTGTTCTGGGCGGTCTTCTCCCAGAACTCGAACTCCTCGCGGTCCTCGGGCTCGCGCTGGATCTGGCCGACGCCGTACTGCTCGGGGTCCTGCGGCCAATCCTTGGCCTTGGCGTAGTCCCAGCCGCCCTTCTGGTGGAGCATCTCTTTGAACACTGGCGACTCGAATGCCGTGACGAGCGCCTTCGTCAGCTCGAGGGCGCGGTCGTCATCGATGGGCCCAGGTTTCTGAATATTCTCCTGCGGCTGTTCGAACAAATCCTCCATCCGCCTCTCCTCTCCCCCCCGTGAATGACGAGATCGAGCTCGCGATCGAAAATTGACATGGGCCCAGAAAGAAACCCGCATTTAAACGACCCCATCTGAAGTCATCGCTGCTCCGGGCCTAGAAAGGCCCCTGCACGCGAGCATCATTCCGAGGAGGTACCTGGAGTTGTAATCTGGGGGGCGATGCAAAAAAACACAAAACCGTGCCCGCTGTTGTCCTCGTAGCTCATCTGCATCTTGCTAGACTTCGCGGCGAGCTTGGGCGGCGTGAATTCATTGTCCTCGTCCTGGAGGCGGAGGCGATATTATTCCTCCTGCATCCCTCCTCATTCCTTCCACCTCCTCATCGTCATCCTCCCACTCATCTTCCTCCGCTTCGTCCTCCAACTCCTCGTCATCATCATCATCATCAGTCCTCTTGCTCCCCCTCATCCCTTCCCCCCTCCCTCCCGTTCTCTTCCTCATCTACGTCCCGCCTGCCTCCAAAACAACATAGTGATGTAAATCTAGTTGTGTCACCTGTGTGTCACCGAGCGTGTTCCACTTGTGTTCCACCTGTGCTCCACTTGTGTTCCACCTGTGTTCCACCAGCTACTTGTTGAGTTACATCGTCAGTTGTTGGGGCACACCCAGACGTGGCGGCGATAGGGCAGCGAAGGAGCGAGGAGAGGATGATTGATTGAGCGGCGCAGCGACATCCCGCGCCAGGAGCTGCCACCAAGGGCGAGCTCCAGCAGGCGGCCGCTCCACCGGCTCCGCACCCTCCTCTCTCACTCGCTTGCCTTTGCTACTTTCTCACCCTTTGCTACCCCTTTCGGCCCAATTATCCATCTCATCCTCGGGGTCCAAGATCACCGGCCCAGCAGCGCCCGCCCACATCGAACCCAATGGGTCCGCTGATCCCCGCCCGCGCTCTTGGCCAGCTGGCAGAGGTGACGAGGACCGCCCCCGCTTCTGCTTCAAGGAGTTCTGCGTTGCCTGCCTGATCTCCTCCGCCTCACGATCCTCCTCTGCCTTCTTAGAAACTGCTTCCTCCTGGGAAAGGCGCACAGCTTTTTCCATGTCGCCGTCGGGGGGGGTGATCGCGACTTCGAACGTATCGATCTGAGACGAGGGCGTGATCCCTGAGGGGCATCGGTCCTGCACCTCGTGTCTGGAGACCTTTCTGAGCTTCCGAGGGGGCGTGCTGGGTGCATTTTCCGATCGGCCCTGGGGATATGTCTTGCCCTGCTGCTCGCCGTCGTTGTCCCTGGGCGGGGTGGGTGCAATTGCCGCATCATGATCTCGCTCGAGGCTACTGGTCACATCTAGTGGCGAAGGCTGTTCCGCTGGCACATCCTCCTCCTTCTCATCCCCTGGCTGTGCTCCCCCTTCTGGACGTGGCGCATCTGGCGCCGACTCGACTAGCGTCTGCGTGGCTGGCTCTCTGTGCTGCGTCTCACCCGCCCGCTCGGCCTCCTGCAACGCGTCCTCAAGCTGACGGTCGAGCTCAGCCGAATTCAACTCGTTGTCATTGGCGTCGACCAAAACTGGCGTTCCCTGCTGCATTTCCTGTGACGACATCGAAGCGTTGAAACTGTTGAAGAGGGGTGTTGACCTCCAGTGCTTCGGAACGGGCTCCTGAAATGGCCTGCTGGTGGCACTCATCTGGCTTCGGCCCAAATGGCTATGCTATGACATGCCCCTGGTGACCCTCAGGTTCTCTTGGGCTTCACCCCCCATTGGGACTCTTAAGGACCTCGGGGGCCTGGGGACGGGGTTCGCCGGGCAGACCTAGAGCTCGAGAGTACGCGTGCCACTGAAGCCTTCCGAAGGCGCCGATCTAGTCGGGGTTCGAGCAGCCGTTGCCTGGAGCAGCCCAGTTGGAGCCCCATAAGGCACCCCATACCCTGTTTATGGTTTTCCTACTTGAACATGTCCCCCTCCTCCACGTCGCCCCTCCTCCTCTCTCCTCCTCCTCTCAGTAGCCACTTGGTTCAGCCATGAAGCGCCCACGGGTCAGCCCCGTCCCGTCGTCGTCGAAAGCTGCCCGACGCGAGATGCAGAGCTCGACTGAATCTGTTAGCCCACGACGCGAATGCCCTCGTGGTTCCACTGACACCGCGTTCCAGCGTGCTGAAGTGATTTCTGCATCCAGCGATGCGATCCCGCCCAGCCCGCCCTTGTTCGTGAATATGAACCCTGTGTGTGAGAGGGATGGGTTTTGGATTCGGCTGTACCATTGGGAATTGCGGACCTGGCCGTGGAAGGAGTTATTGCCTCACTTACTTGAAGAGTACTTGGAGAACCTTTCGCACAGCGAGGACCTTCCGTTTTCTGAGTGAGCTTCCTGAGAAAATGTTGAGGATGTCTGGAACGGGCGACGCGGAGTAAGGATAGGGATGTGGAGGAATGAGAAGATGAAGATGAGGGGGAAGATGTGGAGGAGGAGGGTGAGGAGGAGGGGGGCAGGAGGAAGACGATGATGTGAGAACGACTGGGCTCAGAGACAATGCCGAAACCTTTGGGCGCAAACCTCTCCGCCAGAGAGAGCACGCTCCGTTCTGCTCGCTGAAACGCTTGCCAGCGAGGGCGCCCCGCCCTCGACGGCGCGCTGCGATGCCCCGCAATTGCCCAACACTGGCCATGGAGGATGAAACGGGCGATGAGGAGGAGGAGGAGGAGGAGGCTGGCTCGATGGGCCTAGGAAGTTGAGGGGGGAAGGCCGGGGGAGGGAGGGAAGGCGGTCAAGGAAGATGAATGTGGAGGCTGAGGAGGGAAGGATGGGTAGGGCGAAACTAAATAGGCCGTTGGGCGAGGTCTCTGGCGGCACACGCCGTGAGTAATCACGCACCTGAGCCGCGCTTGCAGCCTGAAATGTCGACCCTCGACGTGGTCGTGATCGCTTCCGTCGTCGTCGTCGTCATTAGCGTCGTGTCAGCGTTGTCTGCGTCGTCGACGGCGTCGTGGGCACCGGGTCCGAGCTC
Organism: Prorocentrum cordatum; assembly: GCA_963575745.1. NCBI lineage: Eukaryota > Dinophyceae > Prorocentrales > Prorocentraceae > Prorocentrum > Prorocentrum cordatum. Next base: position 223,231 of record CAUYUJ010002248.1, on the reverse strand, counting down.
CGCTCGGTTCTGCCGCCAGGCTTCGGGCTGCCTGGACGGCTGGGCTATGCAGGTGCCTGAACGGCATTCCTCCGCCGACCTGCCCCCTCCAATCATCCCTGCCCCCCAATCCGCACCGCCTGTTCCACCCCCCCATCCTGCCCCCGCCTGTCTACTCCACCCTCCTTTTCAAACCTATAACCGGTTAAAAATCATCGAAGAGGCCGCCAGGAATCACGCCCATCACGTCGTCCGAGCTCTTCGACCTCTTGATCGCGGTCGCGTCTGCTGCGCCCTCCTGTCGGAGGGAGGGCGCGGGCGCGTCGCCGCGAGCAACGATCCTTCCGCCAGTTTCGCCATCCTCGCATCCTCTTCCTCTTCCTCCTCCCGCCGCTCCTCCCCCCCTCTCCCCCTCTCCACCGTCTCGAACCCCCGCCGTCCCCAATCCCTTCCCCATCCTATTCACCGTCCTCATCTTCCTCCTTCTCCTCGCCCTCAGCTCCCCCCTGCCCCCCGCTGCTGCCCCCTTCTCTCCCCGCCCTCCTCATCCCTTTATTTATCGGCCTCGTCCTCCTATTCCCCCTCCTCCTGTTCCCCCCCTCCCCTCACACTCCTCCTCCTGCAGTTTCTCTCCTTCATTCCTCTCCGCATCTTCCCCTTTTCCTTCTCCGCCCTCTCTTCCTCCGCCTCCCCCTGCACCTCCTCCTCCTCCTCCTCCTCCTCCTCCCCCACCTCCTCCTCGTCCTCGTCCTCGTCCTCCTCCTCCTCCTCCTCCTCCTCCTCCTCCTCCTCCTCCCCTCCCCCCCGTCGGGTAAGGCAGGATTCCCCGCTCGGTATCCTGCGCCCTCTGCCTCTTGGCCTGCTGCTTGGCGGTCGGCGGCCTGGAGGTCGGCTGCTCCCGTAGCGCCTGTGCGCGAGGGGTCCTCCTCCTCCTCCTCCCCCTCCTCCTCCTCCTCCTCCTCCTCCTCGTGCCCCTCCTCTCCCCATGACCTCCTCCTCCTCCTCCACCTCCCTTCATCCTCCTCCCCTATTCCTCCCTCGTCCTCCATCATCCTTCCTCCTTCCTCCTCCTCCTCGTCGCCCTCCCCCTCCTCCTCCTGTGGCCTGGAGCTGTAACACCACCATCGTTTCCTCCCTCCTTTGGCTCCCCCATTCCTCCTCCTCTTCCTCCTCCGCCTCTTTCTCCTCCTCCTCCTCACTCTCTCCCTCTCCTCATCGTATCTCTCCTCCTCCGTCCTCATCCTCCACCTTGCCATCATTGTCCGCACTCCTCCGCCATACCCCACTGGCCTTAGGCGCTGCTGCAACGCTGCCCGCGCCCTCGTGCTCGATGACGACCGTCTTGTCCTGCGACGCGTCGGGCTTGCACTCTGCCTTCGTGATGGCCTCCTGCGCCTCGTCGGGCTTGCACTCTGCCTTCACCTTGGCCTCGTGCGCCTCGCATGGCTTGCACTCTGCCTTCACCTCGGTCTCGTCATGCGCCTCGTCGGGCTTGCACTCTGCCTTCACCTTGGCCTTCTTGGCCGCTGTCTGCACCTCGTCGGGCTTGCACTCTGCCTTCACCTTTGCCTCTGGCGTTCGCTCTGCATCGGCCTTGTCCGTTGTCTGCGCCGCGCCGGGCTTGCACTCTGCCTTCGCCTTCTTGACGTGCTTCTTCTGCTTCGCGGCGGGCTCCCCAGCGGGCTCTCCATCAGCCTGTCGATCGCCACGTCGTCCGAACTCCTTGAAGTACTTCACCTTGTCCTCCTCCAGCTGCGCCTTGTCCTTCTCGCCCTTGGCGAAACTGCTGAGGCACGACCGCATGAAGCGCAGCGCCGTGTTCTCCTCGACGTACCTCTTGACTTGCAGTATCTGCTTTTGAGGGGCGCCAGGTTTCTTCAGCCACAACACCAGCCACGTCTCGTCGGACTTCGCGACCCGCTGGATGTAGCACCTGGCGCCCTCAGCATTGTTCTCCTCACCGAGGATGTTCTCTCCCTTCTGGGTGGAGGGCGCCTCGAAGCTGATCTCCGAATACTTCCTGTTGGGCACCCTCCACAATGTGCCATCTGGCCACTCCGCCAGCACGGAGTCGTCGTCCCCGCACTTCACCAAGGCATACTCCAAGGCTGCTTTATCTATGCTCTCCGTCCGCCAAGCAGCCTGTGATTGCGCGGTCTGTCTCCGCCTCCCTCCCCTCCCTGTCCTCCTCCTCCTTCACCTCGCCACCCTGTCCTGTTTTTCATCGCATCAATCCCGCTCATCCTTCTCCTGGCCCTCCACTTCCTCGCCCTCCTTGTCCTCATTGTCATCTCTGTCCTCATGTCCTCCCCCCCCTCCTCCTCCTCCTCCTCCTCCTCCTGTCCTCCCCCCCCTCCTCCTCCTCCTCCTCCTCCTCCTCCTCCTCCTCCTCCTCCTCCTCCTCCTCCTCCTCCTCCTCCTCCTCAACGCATCCTCCACCCTCCTCCTCCTCCTCCCCTCTCCTCCTCTTCCTCCCGCCTCATCCTCCTCCTCATTCTCCTCCATCCTCCTCCTCCCCCTACCTCCTCACCCTTCTCCTCCTCCTCCTCCACCTCCTCCTCCTCCTCCTCTTCCCCTCCTCCTCCTGCCTCCTCCCTCCTCCTCCTCCTCCCCCCCCTTCTCCTCCCCGTCCTCGTCCTCCTCCTCGTCCTCGTCCTCCTCCTCCTCCCCCTCCTCTTCCTCCTCCTCCTCGTCGTCCTCCTCCTCCTCCACCTCCTCCTCGTCTTCGTCCCCCTCATCCTCATCCTCCTCAGCGTCCTCCTTAATCTGCCGTCTCAGTATCCTCCCTCTCCTATTCCTCCTGCTCATCCCCACTCTTCCTCCTCCCACCCCTCACCAGCCACTAGTGGGAGTGTGACAGCACAGGTGGGACACAGGTGGAACAGAGGTGGAACAGAGGTGGATTTCCCACGATTCCCTGGTTGATGGCCATGGATACGGGAGCGGAGCAAAGACATACCCGCTTTGCAGATTAAGATGGGCGATGAGGAGGAGGAGGAGGAGGAGGAGGAGGAGGAGGAGAAGGAGGAGGGGAAGGAGGAGGAGGAGGAGAAGGAGGAGGTGGAGGAGGGGGAGGAGGAGGAGGAGGAGTAGGAGGAGGAGGGGGAAGATGAGGAGGAGGAGGAGGAGGAGGATGAGGAGGAGGAGGAGGAAAAGCAGACTAATAATGAGGACGCTGAGGAGGTGCAGCATCGGCTGCAGCACGGGAATGAGCAAGGGGAGGAGTAGGAGGAGGCAAATGAGGAGGAGGCTGAGGAGGAGGAGGAGGAGGGAGAGGAGGAGGGTGAGGATTGGTTTTGGTCTTCTTGATTTCGTGAGGGCGCTGCCTGGGTGACCTGGTCGAAGCCGAGCTGCCACTTGCCGATGCAATCGTCGGCGATGAGCTTCGGGCGCTTCATGCCGAGTGACCTCCTGAACGAGGGCTCGCGCTGCACGGCCTCGGCCTTGTCGGCGCCCTCGGCCTTGTCGGCGCCCTCTGCGTCGTCGGCGCCCTCGGCGTCGTCGGCGCCCTCGGCGTCGTCGGCGCCCTCGGCGTCCGACGCGCCCTCGCCGTCCGACGCGCCCTCGCCGTCCGACGCGCCCTCGCCGTCCGACGCGCCCTCGCCGTCCGACTCCGCGCGCCCGCCGTCTGCGTCGTCGCCGACCGCGGCGGGCTGCGCGGCGCCGGCCAGCGCGAACGGCTGCGCCCACTTCGGCGGCTGCTTCCTGATAGGTGTTGTGGTTGTGTCCCCCCGTGGCCGCTGCTCCGTCCTCCTCCCGTGGGCTCTACTCCTCCTGTCATCCTTCTCTCTCTCTCTCTCTCTCTTCTCCTCACTTTCCTCCGCATATGTTTCACTACTTGGGTCCTGTTCATGTTCTTGTGCAGATACATGAGCATGGCCCTCGCGCAAGCCGCCTTATCCTTGGCCCAGCCCTTTGCCGAGTCTGCGAGGTGCCACTTCTCCTCGCTGGCGCGGGCGAGCTGCAGCATTGCGGCCTGCTTCCTCATCCTGCACCTCCTCCTCCTCCTTTTTTTCTCGTCATCCTTCTCCTCCGACCCGTTGTCCTCCTCCGATCCCTTATCCTCCTCCTCCTCCTCCCCCTCCTCCTCCTCCTCCTCCTCCTTCTCCTCCTTCTCCTCCTCCTCCTCCCCCTCCTTCTCCTTCTCCTCCATTTCTGCCGCCCCCGTCCTTTCCTCCCCCCCCTCCTGTTTATTTGTTCCGCCTCTTCCTTCCCCTGCCCCTTCCTGCCCCTCCTCCTCCTCCTCCTCCTCCTCCTCCTCCTTCTCCTTCTCCTTCCCCCACTCGTCCTCGTTCTCTTCCCTCTTCCCTCGTCCTCCTCCTCCTCCTTCCCCCGCCTCTGCCGCGGTCTTCGTCACGAGAGCGCCGCCAGCCGACCTCGTCGCAAGGAGGAACATCTTATGTTCTTTGATGTCATCCTCGGTGATCTCATTCGAGTCAATGTCAGCCCAGCTCACCGAGTCGACGTGTGCCTTCCAGACGCTGGCCAGGAGGGGGGCGTCCTGGCACGCGCACGTCTTCTTGAAGCCCTTGGGCGGCGCGTCGGATGGGGGGCGGCGTCGCCGTCCCCCAGCACTCACCCCCCAACTCCTCCTCCTCCTCCTCCTCCTCCTCCTCCTCCTCCTCCTGCTCCTCCTGCTCCTCCTGCCCCTTTCTGCTGCTCCTCCTCCTTCTCCTCCTCCTCCTACTCCTCCTCCTCCTCATCCTCCTCCTCATCTTCCTCCTCCTCATCATCATTTTCCTCCTCCTCCTCCTCCTCCTCCTCCGTCCTCCTTCTCCTCCTCCTCCTCCTCCTCCTCCTCCTCATCAGCCCTTTCACGGCTGCGCGAACTGTGGCGACGGGCACGCGCAAGCCTGCGAGCTCAGGTGGCGAGAACGAGTAGGAGGAGGAGGAGGAGGAGGAGGAGGAGGACGAGGAAGCGGAGGGGGAAAAGAGGAGGGGGGGAGAAGGAGGAAAAGGAAGACTGAGGGAGCGAGGAGAACGACAGTAGGAAATTGAGAGGAGAATGAAGAGTTTGAGGATTAGGGGGGGGGGAGGGGGGTGAAAAAACGAAACGGGAGAGGAGGATGATCAAAGACGAGATAAGCTAGATGACAGAGGAGAGGAGGAGGAGGAGGAGGAGAGAGGAAGTACAGGAGAGGAGGAGGAGGAGAGGAGGAGGAGGAGGAGGAAGAGGAAGAAGGAGGAGGAGTCGAAGAAGAAAAGCGCCTTCGGCAGAATTTGTACGCCAGGCGCGGGCCGCGCGCGCGCGCCGGGGCTCGGGAGGGCCCTGCGCCCTGGGCCTCGAGGGCCCAAGTGCCCCTAAGCAATGGCTCGGGCGGTGGGGGGGGAGCGGCCCCCTCCTCCTCTCTTCTCCTCCTCCATCCTCTGCCTCCTCCCTCCTCCTCCTCCTCTCCCTCCTCCTCTGCCCTTTACCCTCCTCCTCCTCCTCCCCTCCTCCTCCCTCCATCCCTCTCCTCCTCTCCTCCTCCTCCATCCTCCTCCTCCCTCCTCTCCTTTCCCTCCTCCTCCTCCTCTTCCCCCTCCTCCTCCGCCTCTTCGTCCTCCTCCTTGTTCCCACTTCTCCTCCTTTTCCTTTCCTTTCCTCCTCCTCCTTCCTGTCTCGCTCTCTCTCTCTCTCTCTCGCTTTCTCTCTCTCTCTCTCTCTCTGTCTTCTGTTTCTTCCCGCCTTCCTGCTCTTCCTACCCCCCCCCCACATTTTTGCCAACTTCCCCCCCCCTCCTCCTCCTCCTCCTCCTCCTCCTCCTCCTCCTCCTCCTCCTCCTCCTCCTCCTCCTCCTCCTCCTCCTCCTCCTCCTCCTCCTCCTCCTCCTCCTCCTGCTCTTCTTCCCGAACTGCTGGGGTGCGTGATGTTTGTTTCAGGGTGGTCGGCTGCGTGCAAAGATGAGACCGTGCGTGGCGCGGCGGCGAAGGGAGGTGAAGAGGAAGGTTTGGTATTGACAAGCATAAGCCATCGGCCAACAGTACAAAGCTACGTAAAACCTACAGCTTAGTCGTTGCAGCACATATCGCATCATGTAATGAGGCTTCGTCTTATATAATGAGACGAACCCTTCTAAAATGAGAACATACGTATCGTCTTAAAAAAAGAGCCGGTTGGACCACAGGGGGACACCCTGGCCACCCCGGACACCCCGGACACGCCGGACACCCTGGACACCCCGGACACCCCGGACACCCCGGACACCCTGGACACGTCCCCCGGACACGCCGGACACCCCGGACACCCCGGACACCCCGGACACGCCAGACACCCCGGACACCCCGGACACCCCAGACACCCCGGACATGCCGGACACCCCGGACATGCCGGACACCCCGGACACCCCGGACACGTCCCCCGGACACCCCAGACACCCCGGACACCGGACCCACAGAGGACTATAGTCACGGGCGGTCTCAGCTGCTGCGTTCGCATGCGCCCACCGCGACCAGTTTGACACACCTCTCACAAAATACGCCGTTGCTCAACAACCGGAGTTATGAGGAACGAGGAAGGTCGGAGAACGAAAAAGGAGGAGATCGACGGATGTGGTGATTAGAAAACGCGGTGGGAGATAGAGAGTGTACACGGCAAAACTCGAAGCTAAGAATGAGATCATAGGAGAGAGACCAATAGAACTGAGTCGCGCCGGTACATAGAGGAAATTGGGCAGCAACACCACTTCCTATACGTGCAGCTGAAGCTAAACGTCACCCTACACTGACGATCCTCCCGTTTGGAGTCTTTCCCTCTAACCATCTTCAAACCGAAAGGTGCTATTTAATTCCCCGTGGATACCCCGTCCAATTGACACACGGAGCTCCTCTGACAACCCCCGTCGCGGCGTTCGCACGCGCCCACCGCACCTATTTTGGCACACCCCTCTCACGTTTCGTGGCCCCACAGGAAAGTCCACCGTCAGCCCCATTGGTGGCGTTCGCATGCGCCCACGGCACCCATGTTGGCACACGCCACACACCTTTCGCGGCCCACAGGGAAGTTCACCGTCGGCCCCTTTGGTTTCGTTTGCATGCGCTCACCGTGCCCAGTTCGGCACCCCCCTCACACGTTTCGTGGCCCCACACGGAGTTCCACGGGCGGCCCACATCTCTGCGTTCATACGCGCCCACGGCACCCATTTTGGAACACCCCTCACACGCTTCGTGGCACCCTGGGGAGCTCTTTTGACAGCTCCAGTGGTTGCGTTCGCACGCGCCCACCGCACCCATTGGCACAACCCTTATACGCTTTGTAGCCTCATATGGAGCTCCACCGACGGCCCCATTGGATGCTTTCGCGTTCGCCCACCGCGCCCATGTTGGCACACCCTTCACACGCTTGTGGCCCCATCGAGCGGCCCCAATGGCTGCGTTCGCACGCGCCCACGAGACCCATTTTGGCACGTTCCTCGCACGTTTCGTGGACTTATAGTGAACTCTTCCGACTGCGGGGCATGGACGGTAGTCACAATTGCATATGGTTGGGTCTTTCGTCAGGGTAATTGTTTTTTTGGGTTGCGTTGCTTGGCTTTTTTTGTAGACTTGATGTTGCCGGTCTGCTTTCGACATGTACGCGCGCGTGTGTGTGTGTGAGAGAGAGAGAGAGAGAATTTCTGTGTTTTGTATGTGGCAAGACACTACATGGGCGCTTGACTCAAACATGTGCGCGCATGGTATTGTCTGATTGGGCCAAGGTGTGACGATACATGCCTGGCTGGGGTGGCTTGATTTCGTCGGGCAAATGAGCGATGAGGCAAAACCATTGTTGACCCAGGGTGGCCCGAGAAGCCCGAGCGGGCTCCGGGGAGTGCTCGAGCTTCCTCGTGTTTTGAACAGAGACACTGCGTCGTGCAAGTTGCGGGGTGCAACACGTGCGCAACTCGTCGCACGCGTGCTGCTCGGCGATGCGCGAGCGCGTGCAGCAGCGCCTCCCCCGCGCACGGGGCGGCCACGGGGCGGCTACGAGGCGCCCCCCCGCGGGGGAGAAACCTCTTTGGAGACCGCGGCCACCGCGCGGGGCGGCCACGAAGTGTCCACCGGCACCCACCCAGCGAAACCCCAGCAGTCCCAGGCACATACTCCAAATCCCTCTTGAATCGCCCCCCCCTAAAAACCGGACCCACTCCAAAGGCGACCTGACCTTCCGGACGCATCCTCCCCCGACGGGGCGTCTGGATAAATTCGACCCCCCAAGCTCCAATCCAGAGACAGCGTCCTAATAAAACGGACCCCCCCAATTACAAAAAAGGCGCCTTAAAAACCGAACCTGGGGGACGATTGATAAGGGATTTGGAGTGCGCGCTGTTTTAGAGAAGACGTGAGGGACGAGTGATAAGGGATTTGGAGAGCGCACTGTTTTAGAGAAGACGTTAAAGCCACATGATACTGGTGTCGGCAAGCGCAAACATTTCCAGAGTTCAGAGCTGCAAGCGAGGGCTGCTTTCTTATGGTGGGGCCGTGTGGGCGGGAATCTGTGGGCAACAACGGGAAACTAATAAGACAGGACTGGTGGCTGGGCCCCTTGGAACGACCCAACAGACACACGCAAAAGCCTAGAGACTTGGCAACCACTGCAAGGCCGTTTTTTTTTTTCTCTCTCTCTCTCTCTCTCGCTCTCTCTGTCTTGGGACAGCGGCGGAAATCCAGCATAGAATGCAGCCAGGGCGGGGCCTTGGATTCACATGGATGGGCCGAGGCCGAGTATGGGCTACCGAGGAGCCTCCTTCTCGATCCTGGTGGCTTCTGGCCCCGAACTCGGGCCCTGCGCGGCCGTTCGGAATGGTGCAAGCACCTGCGGAACGCTCTCGACGAGGCGTAGCTGGAGAGCCATCCCTGAGTATAACGACTGCTTTGGGGACTGTTTCTGATTTAGAAGTAGCCGTGCCTTTTCCAGCGCGCTTATGCCGCTTTGTGCTCAGGTCAGCGGCTGGCAAGATGAGGCTTCGGGAAGACCTCGCGGCCTGTCCGACATTCACCTGCACTTGTCTGAGCCTCTTCGCGAGCCTGTGGATCATACCCCTCCTGTTCGTTTTCGTTTACTACTCCCTGCCTTCGCTGGTGCGCCTGACGGTGGTCCTCGTCTTCTGTGCGTCCCTGATTCCGCTGTGGAGCGTGCCGGGCTCAACGTTCTCTGCGGTCCTTAGCATGTGCGTGCTGACCTCGGCATTCTGCGGCCTCCGCGTGTTCTACTCCAGCGTGATGCCCCTCAAGGCCCTCACGGAGGGGCGCGTGTACACTGGAGTGTACGCGCAGCAGCCCGCGCTGGCATTCCCCGACGCGTCCATCCTCTCCTTCGCTGGCAACGCCACCGTGGACGACACGCGTGCGGCTAGCTTCACGGTGCTCGAGGGTGGGCCGCAGACATATTGCGTCGCACCCATCGGCGACTCGACCTCCGTCGGGCGCGTGGAGTTCTGGGCTGTCGGCATGAACTGCTGCCCCGAGAAGCTGAGCTCCTTCGAGTGCGACTCCGCCGGGGATCTTGGCAGCAGCACTGGCGTAGTGGTCCCCGACCTGTCGGAGGGCGACGACCTCTACGACCTGTTCGGCAAGCACTTGGCTCCCGCAGATATCCGCCGAGATTTCTTCCTCGAGGCCGTGGCGATGGCCGAGGCGGCCCACGACCTCAAGTCAAGCAGCCGTCCTGTTCTCGTGCGTTGGACAAGCCAGAGCCGCGCGAAAATCGAAGCCGACATGTGGCGAGGGACCTCGAGGGAGAAAGCACGGGGACCACGACCAAGATCGGCACTACGCTTCCGCGCGCAGTCTTCGTCGTGAGCCCCGTCTTTCCACCCCTCCAGGATCAGCTCCACTCTGGTGGTCATGTTCGTGGTGCTGGCGCTGGCAGCGGGGCTGCTGGCCCGCATGGCCACGAACCACGAGGTGCTGGCGTCGGTGTGGGAGACGCACAGTGGCGGGTGGCAGCAGGCCTCGCTGCTCCGAGCCGAGGGCATCCCGGTGGCCCCCACGATCCGCGACTTCCGCCAGGCGCGCGGGGCCCTGACACAACCTGCGCCCATCATGTATTCCCAGCCCCCCCATCCTTTTTGTCGGGTCCCCGTTGTGTCTCCCCTGCGCCGCGCGCCTGCTTTCCCCTAGCTGCCTCCTCCTCCGCCTCCTCCTCCGCCTCCTCCTCCGCCTCCTCCTCCTCCCCCTTCTGTCTCCTGCTCGCGCCGCTGCTCTCGATGTGCTGCCTGCTGCATGCTGCTGCAGCCTCCCCTGCCGCCCGCTGCGTCCCGCCTCAACCTGGCGCGCGTCATCGGAGTGATAGTGCCCCGTCCAGTCAGGAGCCAAGACGCTGACGTAAAGACCACTTCGGACTCGGGGGGCTCTTGGTGCCGGGCCGTTCCTCAACGGCAGACCAGCGAACTCGATTCGAAGCCAATGCCCGACGCGGCCAGAGAAGCTCCTCCGTTCCTTCTTCAGATTCTCTCTAGGCCTCTTATATGGGGTCGGAGTAGATTGTGTCGGAGGATCACGCCGCATCGCCGATGCATCGGCGATGCGGCTCGATGCGGAGCCCGATTGTCCCCACGCCGACGCCACCGATACATCGGCGATGCATTGACGATGCGGCGCGATCCTTCGACCCCATCTACTCGGACCCCATCCAGGAGACCTCTAGATCCAACGTTTCTTGTGGTATGATCTCCCCCCTTGCGGCCGCCCCGCCCAGTTCGGCGCACCTCTCACGCGCATCGTGCCCACACAGGGTCGCCCCGGCACGGCCCCAGCGGCTCCCGCCTGTGGTCTCTTCGCGCAGTTCGGACAGGGATCGCGCCTCATGGGTTGCGGGGCTTTCTTGGGCTGGAAAGCCCCCAAACCAATGATCCTTCGCGCTGGCCCGTGAAAGTACCCCTTGGATGCTTTCTGTGCCCGCGGGCACAGAAGGCTGGGGCCGCCCTCCATGCCATTCGGATTCAATCCCAACCTGGTTCCGCGCTGACCCTGGGCGCCCAGTCCTTCCACAAATCCTTAGAAGCCCTGTCACGCGCTTTTCCGTCCTGGAGATGCGCACGCGGCGCGGAGTTGTAGAACGGGTTGACAATCGGGGGGGTGCTCGCTGGGTGCTCTCGTCTCCCGATTGCGCGCGCTGCCCCCCCCCCCCCCCTCCCCCCGCAAGGCGGCGCCGCTTCTGCCGAGACCACGTGCGTCCCTCGCCACCCAGCACGGCGCTTCGTGGCCCCATAGGGAGCTCCACCAGAGGCCCTGGTGGCGGTGCCCACATGCGCCCACCCGGCGCGGCGTTCCGCGGCCAGGAAAGGAGCCCCACCAGGGCCCCAGCGGCTGTGACCACACGCGCCCCGCGCCACCCAGTACGGCGCACCAGGCCCCATAGGGAGCTCCACCGACGACCCAAGTGTCCGTGACCACACGCGCCCCGCGCCACCCAGCACGGCGTTCCGAGGCCCCCTAGGGAACTCCACCGAGGGCGCCAGTGGCTGTGACCACGCGCGCCCGCGCCACCCAGCGCAGCGCCTCGCGGCCCCACAGGGGGCTCCACCGAATGCCCCAGTGGCTCTGACGCGTCTTCCCCCGCCCATTCCAGCACACCCCTCGCGCGCTTTGTGGCCCTATGGGAAGCTCCACCGAATGCCCATGTGGCGTCGTTCGCGTGCGCTCCCCCGCCAATTTCCGCATGCCTCCCAGGCGTTTCGTGGCCCCACAGGGAGCTCCGCCGAAGGCCCCAGTGGCAACGTTCGCATGGCCGTCACGTGTCGTGGCCGCTCCATTTCGGCACGCCCGTCACATTTCGTGGGCCCATATGGAGTGCCACCGAATGCCCCAATGGCTGCGCCCGCATGCGTCCCCGCCCCATGTCGGCGCTCCCCCCACACACGTTTCGCGGCCCAGGAGGATTGATGTGTTTCTGCCTGCCAGTCTTTCTTTATGATGGTATGTCTCTCTCTCTCTCTCTCTCTCCTCCCTTTTTTGTCTCCCTCTCTCTCTCTCTCCCTCTCCCTCATTTATGATGGCCCGTCGCCTCTATTCCATCTTTCCCACTCACACTCAGCATCCCACCATTTCGCAGTTGCACGTTCGGGGCGCGCGGCAGGCGTAGGCTTTTCAAACAGCCTGGCCCCGTCTCGACTCGACTCTAGGGCTGGGCCGCTGCGCGAAGCAAACGGCTCGCCTCGGTTGGCCCGTCACAGGTGCTCCCGAGCTGCGGTCGCCTCTGTAACGTCAGCTCGCATTCGCCCCGAATCGGCCCCCGCCCTCCTGTCCTTTCTTCCTTTGCCACCCCACCCCCTCTGTTCATATGCCTTCCCCGCGGGCGGCGGGGGCGCGAGACTCCAGCGAGAGGGCGAGGTGTGGGGGCCGGGGGAGGGCGAGGGTGAAGCGCAGGAGGAGGAGGGCGGCGCAAGGAAGGGGCAGCAGGCGAGGGGATGGACACAGGGGCACGGGAACAGGTGGGCGGAGCAATGAAAGAGCATGGGAATAAGGGACAAAGAGCGGGACGAGCGCGCGAGAAGAGCGGAAGCCGAAAGCAGTTGGTTTCGCACCCGCGCGGATCGCGCATCAGACAGGTGGTCCCTAGGAAGTCCAGGGTTATCCCTCCATGAATGATAACGTCAGTTCTTGGTTTCCCTGCCTGCGTCGCGACTCTCGCGGCGTGTCTCCCGCAGCCTGGTCGACACGGTGTCCGTCCTGCCCGTGGCCAGGGCTCCTTTGAGCGGCGTTGCGGGGGCACGTTGGGCCGCCGAGCTCAGCGCGCGGTGTAAGTTCAGGGCGCGCATCCAGGGGGAAGCGGGCCATGGGCTTTTCGCTCAACCTGCGTGCGGTCGCCCCGCTCACTGCGGACACGCCGCCCCCGCACACATCGCGTCTTGTGGTGAGGTTCGCCTGCGGTCGCAGTGCTTCGGGGAAGGACAAGTTCCCGATGCCGCTACATTTCCCTCGTCGCCCCAGCCTGGTGCGCTGCAAAGTTCGGGTCAGGACGCACCTCTCGACAAGGTCCTCGGAAGAGCGGTATGCGGTACGGATACGTGTTGGTGTCCACAGTGGACACGGTGAGGTCGCCGGCGTGCGGTTGCCCCGTTACCCGTCCCACAGTCTGCACGCGTCAGACGAAAACGGGATACCCTCTGCGCTGCGCGCAGACGGCCAGGATTTGTTGGGCCCTTCGCGGGGCTGTCGTGCCAGAGGGGGGAGGCGCTGTTAGGCCTCGTGCTTTTCGAGCCTGTTGCCTGGGAGTGTGTCCGGGCGTTTTCTCTGAACGCCTGTCCTCCTCGTCCTGATGTTGATCTTGCTCATTGTCCGATACCCCGTAGGCTAATGGTTGTTATTACAGGAAAGTTCCGCGTCGGTTCGGTTCGGTTAGGTTCCGAAGCGCCTCCGGTTCGGTTCGGTTCGGTTCGGTGTCGTAATCTTCCGGTTCGGTTCTGTTCGGTTCGGTACGTTTATTTTTTGTTTCCGGTTCGGACCGGTTCCTGTTCCGGTTCGGTCCGGTTCTGGCCAGATCGCCGTCGAGGAGCGGTTCCGATCGAAGGAGCTGGCCTCCGCCGCTCGGGGCCCCAAAGGGGCCCCAAAGGGGCCTCAGACCTCCAAAGGGGCTCCAAAGAAGCCCCAAACCCGCATAGAGGCCCCAAAGGGGCCCCAGAGGCGCCCAAAAGGAGCCCCAAACCCGCATGGGGGCCCCAAAGGGCCCCCAAAGGGGCCCCAAAGGGGCCTCAAACCTTCAAAAGAGGCCCCAAAGGGGCCCCAAACCCCCAAAGGAGCCCCAAAGGGGCCCCAAACCAGCATAGAAACCCGCATAGGGGCCCCAAAGGGGCTCCAAACCCCGTCATCGTCATCGTCGTCGTCGCCGCCGGTCATCCTCCCTCCTCCTCCCTCCGTGGCCAGTTTTCGGGTTCGCTCCGGTTCGGTCCGGTTCGGGCCGGTTCGGCGGGGGGAGGTTCGGCCCAGTTCGGAGTCCCGGTTCGGTTCGGTTCGGTTCGGTTCGGTGTCGTAATCCGTAAGGGCTTCGCCCCCTGCCGCCGGCCCCCTCTCTCGGAGAATGGACCATGGAAGAGCTAAGTCATGAGGCCTTGGCGCTGTCGTGAAGCAGTATCGAAACTTCATGCGAAGCCGATTCGCAATCAGCAAAACCAACTGATCACAAGAGGGGTTACCACACCTGGCGATTGGTAAGACGTGTATGGTTTACGGGCTTGGTTACCACACCTTGCGATTAAAGGGCCGAGGGAGTTCTCGCAGTTTGGGTTACCACGCCTTGCGATGGATGTGCGTGAAGGGTGGCACCGAATTTCAGAAATGTGGCAAATCCCCTGTGTTTTTGGACCCTGACCCCGCGGATCTGCGTGAGGGGTGGCACCGAATTTCAGAAATGTGGCAAATCCCATGTGTTTTTGGACCCTGACCCCGCGGATCTGCGTGAGGGGTGGCACCGAATTTCAGAAATATGGCAAATCCCATGTGTTTTTGGACCCTGACCCCGCGGATCTGCGTGAGGGGTGGCACCGAATTTCAGAAATGTGGCAAATCCCATGTGTTTTTGGACCCTGACCCCGCGGATCTGCGTGAGGGGTGGCACCGAATTTCAGAAATGTGGCAAATCCCTTGTGTTTTTGGACCCTGACCCCGCGGATCTGCGTGAGGGGTGGCACCGAATTTCAGAAATGTGGCAAATCCATGTGTTTTTGGACCCTGACCCCGCGGATCTGCGTGAGGGGTGTCGATTTCGAGCCCCCCCAGCAATTCAGACAACGCGCCCAGGAGGTGCTAAATATCTGGTTTGGGCCTCCCCCCCCCTCGCGCGGTCAATCAACTAGTTACAGTAACCAGCAAGAAGCAGAACTGTAACACTGGAAACTACAAGCTACAACTGGTACCGGAAACTGCGAACCCGCGCCTACAGCCTGGTGGCCCCACAAGGGGGCCGGCGGATTTTCCGGTTCGTTTCGGTTCGGTTCCCATTGACAAAAAACACCAGTTCGCGCTGGTTCGGTTCGGCCCGGTTCGGTTCGGCCGGTTCGGTTCGGTTCCGGAACTATCCTGTAATTATTTGTGTTCTGAACTACTATTATGATCATTTGATTGTTTCAGTATCGCTTTTATTGTCCTATGCTGCTGTTGGTGCTGATACTGATGGTGGTGAGGATAATGCTGTTGCTGATGATCATGTGTCGTTTCTGTGTCGTTCGGCTATTGTTATTAATATGGTTTCTGTTTCATGTTTGAAGCCTTAACATTATCGATTTACTAGTATTCGTAGGACTTGCACTTGTATGAACATTATCATGTTTAGTATCCGTGCGATGGGTGTTAGCGTTCTTCTTCCCCTCATTGATATTCTTATCTTCGTTATCAGTATTGGCACTGTTCGTGTTCCCAACCATCCAGTGGTGTTGGGCCCTCGTTTTGAAGAGAAAGTGCTCCGCGTCTCCTCTCCTTCTTCCCCCCTCGTCCTTCTCCTCCCATTTTGCCTCTGCCTCCGCACCCAACACAGCGTTTCGTGGCCCCATGTGGAGCGTCACCGAAGGCCCAAGTGGCTGTGACCACATGAACCCCACGCCATCTACCGAGGCGTTTCGGGGCCCCATGTGGAGCTCCAGCGAAGGCCCCAGTGGCTGACCACATCCGTCCCGCGCCACCCGCTGCTGCGCTTCGTGGCCCATGGGGAACTCAAGCGATTGCTCCAGTGGCTGTGACCACATGTGTCCCGCCTCACCGTGTTCGGCGCTTCGTGGCCCCATAGGGAGCTCCAGCGAAGGCCCCAGCGGCTTTGACCACATGCGTCCCGCGCCACCCAATCCGGCGTTGCGTGGCCCAATATGGAGCTCCAGCGAAGGCCCCAATGGCTGTGACCACATGCTATCCGCGCCACCTAGTCCGGCGTTTCGTGGCCACGGACCGGGCTCCACCGAAGGACCAACTGGTTGTGACCACATGCGTCCCGCGCCACCCACTGCGGCGTTCTGTGGCCTCATAGGGAACACCACCGAATGCCCCAGTGGCTGTGACCACACGCGTCTCGCGCCTCCCTTTACGGCGTCTCGTGGTCCCATAGGGAACTCCACGGAAGGCCCCAGTGGTTGTGACCACATGTCCCGCGCCACCAATCACGGCGTTTCGTGGCCCTATGAGGAGCGCCACCGAATGCCCCAATGGTTGCGCCCGCATGCGTCTCGCGCCACTACGGCTCTTCATGGCTCCATGGGGAGCTCCAGCGAAGGCCCCACTGGCTTCGACCACATGCATCCCGCGCAACCCAGCACGGCGTTGCGTGGCCCCATGAGGAGACCACCGAAGACCCCAGAGGCTGTGAACACACGCGTCCCGTGCCACCCAGTACAGTGTTCCGTGCTCCCATGCGGAGCTCCACTGCAGACCTTAGTGGCTGTGACCACATACGTCCGAGTCACTGAGCGCATCGTTTCGTGGCCCCACAGGGGGCTCTACCGAACGCCTCAGTGGCTCTGATTGCATGCGTCTTCCCCCGCCCATTTGGCACACCCCTCGCGCGTTGCGTGGCCCCATGCGAAGCTCCACCGAAGGCCCCAGTGGCGACGTTCGCATGGCGGCCCCACTCCACCCCGGCACTCCCGTCACACGTGTCGTGGCCCCATAGAAAGCTCCACCCAAGACCTCACTGGCTGCGCCCGCATGCGTCCCCTCCCCATGTCGGCACACGCTTTCCACGCTTCGTGGCCACATGGAGATCTACCGAAGGCGGTACCCACAATGACGATACAACTGCATATGGTTGAGCCCTTCGCCTGGATGATTAGCATCTATGTGTGTATATGGTGTCGTGTTTTTTGTTTTTCTTCTTCTTCTTATTATTATTAGTATTATTATTAGTCGTTTTTCCCTGTATCCTCCTCCATGCACGGGGAGTGGGTGGCAAATGTCTTTTCCGAGTGCGCGCATTAGCATGCAGACGGGAGCACCTTAGGGTTTCCCGTGGTGCGCACCAATCTGACTATTCCCCCCGCGCCCCATACCCCAGCCAGGGTCTTGTTCTTTTGGCTGCTTGATCTGCTGAGGTGTGCGTGCTGGGCTTCGTTATACCGTACCTTGTGGTGATGTCGTCCGTCATCTTATGGTCGTGGGTTTACTGCTACAAATTTGGTACGGCCCTCGCCACAATATTTGTTGGCGTCGTCGTGTTTCTGGTCCTCTCGCTCATGCTTTCGGACCAGACCTGGATCTACGGCCTCGTAACACTGGTTTGCGCAGCCATCGGCACATACATCGGCCGGCGGAACTACTTCGCCAACAC
The DNA here is from genome assembly GCA_963575745.1 of Prorocentrum cordatum. NCBI lineage: Eukaryota > Dinophyceae > Prorocentrales > Prorocentraceae > Prorocentrum > Prorocentrum cordatum. The sequence continues at coordinate 206,046 of CAUYUJ010002248.1, read as the reverse complement.
GTTCCACTTCTGCTCGGCGCAGACGCACCATTTCTACATCAACGTGGTCCCAGACAGAAGGGCGGTAGAGTACGCAGACGCGGGCAAGATGCGTTTTTCGTCGGACTCTGGTATCGCCGAGAAAATAAAGCCTACACGACAGGTAACTTCCGGAGCTCCGCGCAGAGTTCGCCATGGGGGCGGCGCTGGAGGCGCCGCCACAGCCACAGGGGGGGGGCTCAGCGCCGACCGCTAGAAATCCGTGCGGAGCTCCGGAAAGTTGCGCTCATTTCGGCGGCGAGCGAGGGGGGGAAATTGAGAAGGAGAAGGCCCTCTCAGAAGGCGGCGGGATTTCTCAGAAGCCCTCGCGCCTTCTGATAAGTTTTTTTTCTGTCTTCGGGGAATGCTTAGAAAACTTCTCAGAAGGCCTGGGTGACTTCCGAGCCTTCTGAGAAGGCCCGCCCCTTCTCACTTCCCCCCCTGGCTCGCCGCCTGACGATGCTCTGGCCCTCCAGGTATCAGCGTGAATCAGTCCTTCGGCTTCGAGTACGACGGCACGATCTATTGCGCCGCGCCGATCATGAGCAGCGACTGCGCCGGCAGCGGCGCCTGCGGCTGCACGGCGGACAGCTGCGACCTGGGCTCCCCGAGCGCGCCCGCGCGCACGGACTTCTGGGCGGTGGGGGAGGACTGCTGCGGAGACATCTCGGCGGCGAGCCCAGGGGGGGATGAGGAGGAGGAGGAGGAGGAAGAGGAGGAGGAGGAGGAGGAGGAGGAAGAGGAGGAGGAGGAGGATGAGGATGAGGAGGAGGAGGAGGAAGAGGAGGAGGAGGAGGAGGAGGGGGGGGAGTTTCGGGCTCGAGGGTGCAGGTCTTCCGGCGGTTTGGTCGGTTCTCGGTGGCCCTTCAGCTTCAGGATGCATTCCCGCGGCGGCGCCTCGCCGGGAGCGTTCTGGGGGGGAGGGGGCCAAGATCGCCTTGATCTCCTCCTCCTCCTCCTCCTCCTCCTCCTCCTCCTCATCCTCCTCCTCAGAAGCTCTCGCGCCTTCTGAGAAGCCGTCTGCGGCTTCGGCGAGGGCTTGTGAGGCTTCTCGCCTGGGCCTACTCCCTCGCACTTCCCCCTTCTGGGCTCGCCGCCGAACATCGGCAACTTCACCTGCGGTGCCGCGAACTTGAGCATCCACGCGACGACCGGACTGGTTTTGCGCGACTCCGCCGAGCAGGGCGTTGAGGACGTGTCGCGCTTTCCTTACATGCAAGCCGTCCAGGCCGCGAGCGATCACTTCGGCCTGATGCTGGGTGACGACCCCGTGCTCGTCCAGTGGGGCGTGGGCGACGTGGAGGAGGACTTCGAAAGGCTCTGGGTCGGCAGGGGTATCCTGGTCATTCTCGTGACCGCGTTCCTGGCCTTCGTGGTGCTCACCGTACCCCTGTCCTTCCTGACCATGCGGGCCAGGAGGCAGGCGAAGGTCTGGGGGAGGTGTGCAACGTGCGCGGGAGTGTGTGGCGCAGCTCTCTCTTCTCCTCCCCGTCCGCGTCCCCATCCTCTTTTGCCTGCCCCTCTCGCCAGAACCCGTTCGAAGTCTCCGGGGGCACCCGAGCACCCGAGTGCTCCGGAAAGCGCATGGAGACATCCGGGGGCCGAAAGCCTCTCCGTCACCTCTCTCCCCTCCTCGCTCTCCGCCCTCCTCCGCCCGCACTCGCGGCGCCAAGCCTCGGCGCTGCACACCTCTCCCGCAAGAAGGGGCCCTCTGCCGGCTCGGCGGCGCCCCAGGCGCTGCAGTCGCGGCCCCCGGGCGTGGCCTTTGCCGCCCCCCCCGCCCCCTAGCCGCCCGACGCCGGCGCTGCCAGCCGGGCTCGGCGCCCTTGGCCGCGCTTCTGGACGTCCGAGGTGGGCACGGAAAGAGTGGGTACAATGCCCAACAGCAGTCCCTGTCCACTTTGAACAGGACTCGCTGTCCGCGCCGCCGCGGCCTGTGTCCATTCGAGACAGAAGGCCGCCCGCCCAACAGCGGCCGCTGTTGGTTTGGGACAACATGTGTTGTTGGGCCTTGTACCCATGCTTTCCGTACCCATTCCGGGCGTCCAAAGCCCTGCTTCTGAGGGCAGCCGATGAGCTTGATGAGGGGGGGCTCGAGGACTCAAGCAGTGGCGAAGCCTCCTGGCTCGCCTATAGCCCTACCAAACAGTGCTCTGAAAGCATTTCTGGTTGAGACTGTCTTGTTTTAACACATCGGGTTCTCGTTCTGAGAGCATCGTTCTTGTTCTTCGGACATTTTCGGGTTCTAAGAACATCTCGTGGTAGGACTATGGGAATGCCGTGACTGCCCGTCCCTGCTCAAAGGACGTCGCGCTTGCGGCGGGGCATGAGCAATGGGGATGGGCGGAAACATGGGTTCCGTCGTGCTGCCGCCACGCGATCTTGCAAGCGCCGAGGTGCGCCTCTCTCTTGGTTTTCCCGGCCCACTCGAACAGCACGCCGTGTGGGAACCACAGTGAGGGAAAGCAGGGGAGATTGACGATTCTTCCAGTTTCGGTCCTTCGCGGCCCTTGCCCCACGTAACCACTCTGGCCAACTGCAACTCGCGCCAGCGCTGTCGTCGATGTCGTGACCACCGTCGCTCTCGACGTCGCCGCAGTTGGTCTCTTTTCACTTTTCATCCTCGCTTCCGTCGTGAAGCCGCTGTTTCATCCAATGTTTTCTTGCACAGGCTTTACGGCCAGTGCTGCCGACCCTGAGAGGAGAACAGCATGGGCGCAACAGGCGGAAGGCGGACAAAGGCAAGGGGCAGTGACGGCCTTTACTGCGAGGGCGAAGATCTAGCAGTTGTCTGCTTCGCTAATCCTCTTCAAGGTGCATTCCATCTTACGCACGGGGAATCGGGACCGCCGCCCCTGCACACCCCTTTTGAGATGCAGTTCTCCTCGTCCGCAGAGGGGACCAGGCCTTGGGGGGGGGAGGGCGATGTGGATGCTTGCCAGGGAACGTGGCCTTGGAAGGGGCGAAGGTGAGGTGCATTTTCCCCTGTCCACGGGGGATGCCCTCACACACGACGCCAGGATCTCCGGAGTAAGGGCGAGGACGACAAGGGAGGAGAGCATGAGGTTTTCGGACGATTTCATATGCTTCCCACTGCTCTCGCATGTTTCCGGAGGTCTCCTGAATTTCCCAGACGTGGGGGTACGAAGGAGGAGCGCAAGCAAAATAGTCATGGTCCATGGTGAAGGGCCCAGCCATATGCAGTTGTGAATGCCGCGCTTGCGAATACCGAATACCGGCGTCAGTGCGAAGGGCCACGAAACGTGTGAGCGGTGTGCCGAAAGTCGCCTTGGGGCGTATGCGGGCGCTGCTACGGGGGCATTCGGTGGAGCTCACGATGGGGCAACGAAACGTGTGAGGGGTGTGCCAGAATAGGCTTGGGGGACGCGGGCGGTTGTTGCCATTGAGGCGTTCGGTGGGGTTTCCTGTGGGGCCTCGAATCGTGTAAGGGGTGTGATGGAAGTGGCCTGGGGACGCGTGCGGGCGCTTCCACTGGGGCCTTTGGTGGAGCTCCCTATATCAATCACGCGCAGAGGGGGGTGTCGGGGGGAGGAAGGCATCTTAGTAATTAGAAGCACCCCCCTCCTCAGAAGATGCGGGTGCCCCTTCTAAGAAATCTGCGGTTGCTTCTGAGAAGCTGTTCCTGGCGTGCTTCTAATAAGCAGGTGGGTGCTTCCAAGAAGCTGTTGTTGCTTCTAAGAAGCAGTTCCGTGCTTCGCAGAAGCTGTTGGGGTGCTTCTAAGAAGCTGCGCGCCCCTGGCTTCTTAGACGGGCGGCCGTCGCCTTCTAATAGGCAGCCGCCTTCTGAGAAGCCTTCCCCCCCTCCATCTCTCTATCCCCATTGTGCGTGCCGCCAGCTATGGGGCCACGAAGCGTGTGAGGGGGCTTTCGAAAATTGGCCTGGGGACGCAAGCGAGCTACTCCACTGGGCTTCAGTAGGAGCTCCTCTATGGGGCAAGAAACCTTTGAGGAGCGTGCTGACACGGGCTGGTGGACCGCATTACCCCCCATGGGGCCTTAGTTGGAGCTTCCTTTGCGGCCACGAAGCGTGTGAGGGGTGTGCCGAACTGGCTGGGGGACCGCGTGTGGTCACCCCCCCAGGGGCCTCCTTTGGAGCTCCTTGTGAATCCACGAAGCGTGTGAGGGGTGTGCCGAACTGGCTGGGGGACCGCGTGTGGTCACCCCCCCAGGGGCCTCCTTTGGAGCTCCATGTGACGGGCTGTGGAAGAGGGTTGTGCCTAAATGGACATGCGGAGGGCAGAAGCGGGGCAGGGAGGTGGGATGTAAGGTGACGGCACTGCCTGTTCAAAACGAGGACCCGAAACCACATAATGGCTAGGAAACAATCAGCTCACGTGGTGTTTGCACAATCTTCGTTGGGACAGGCCTCATCATCATCATCGTTCGCTGCCGCCGCCGCTGTCGCCGACGGAATCCCCGCCGCCAGTCGATACCATCGCCAGTTGGCATCCCTGTTGACGCACTGATGTCATACGCTCTGGTGCTGCCGTCGATGTCCTCACCGCCGCTGCTCTCAGCGTCGTCGTCGTCGGAGTTGGCTGTTTTTGCTCGCCCTCGCCACGGTCTGCAATCTGGAGCTTCTCGTTGGTGTTATCCCGCTGCCCCGCAGGCCCCCTGCACAGTCTCCTGAGCTCGCGGGCTGCCCCGCCCAACGGAAAATGATAGCTAATCTACGGCGCCCACTGCAGTGTGTCAGCCTGCTGTTCTGCTGATTGTTTAAACCCTCCTCTCCTCCCCTTTGCTGCACCTCCACGTTCGAATGCAACTCCTGAAAAGTTCATTCAGCATCGGCGCTGGTATCCAGTTGCGCTGCCGCGCGATTCCCCCACCGCGCTCGGGCGGGATGTGGGTGGGCCGCCTTGGGGGGGGAGGAGGGAGGGTACACGGAATTCCCTTGCCACAGGCTTTTTTATTTCGGATCCCTCTCCTGCTTGAAGGGCCAGGAACGCAGGGACGTGGCCGCACAAGCGAACTTGGGCTTGATGCGTTGGGGGGCGATCTGTATTGTTTCGAAAACGGCGAAGGGGACCGACACACACACACACACACACACACACACACACACACACCAACCGCTGCAAGCGCGGTGGCGGATACCCGTGGTCGAAAATAGACCCAATCTGACATGACCTCGCATTTCTTATTTATTCCATGCAAGCGGGCTAATGACATTTATCAGATCTCTATCAGATCTAATCCAGCCTGATCCGGCTCAGTGACCCTTTGTCGGTCGTTTCAGCTGTTAGCCATTATTGCAAAGTTCTCCCAGCAGCTGCTTCGTATAGACAGAGTACGCCTCCTCCACACTGCACTTAACCTCAGCTCTAGCGCTTGCCCGGTACCCGTGTGCCACGAAGGAGCGGTGCCGAGGTCTCGTTTTGGGTTACCGCGTAATCCTTGGAGGCCCGCCCCTTCTCCTCCTCCTCCTCCTCCTCCTCCTCCTCCTCCTCCTCCTCCTCCTCCTCCTCCTCTTGGCGTTGCTCGGGCTAAGCTATGTGCTCTAAGCGCCTGTGAGCAAGCAACACCGACTTAGGCGATCTAGCCAGCAACGAAACGCGTGCATTCGCTCGCAGGGTCTGGAAAAGAGGCAAGGAGCGGCGGCAAAGTCGACAGGCCGGCTCGGGTTTGGAGTGAGCACGACGTGCGACGAGGCGGAGGATGAGCAACCGCTGCCAAGATATGAAATGCTAACCAAAGGAACATCCGAAAGTGTAGGAGTCGATGTGGGCGGAAGCTCGGACTGCTTTGGGGCACTGATGTTGGAAGAATATGTCATCAGTCGGAGGTTTGAGTCGTGAAATTTCAGCGGGACGCTTTGCCGCTTGTAAGGGCCAATGTAAGGGCACGTGGGACCACGCAGCGCGAGCATTTGGATGCTTGGCTAGGCTGTGGGTTGTAACGCTGGGCGTGCATTGGTAAGGAATGGGAGTGGCAGGAAAGTGTTAATTCTGGCGGGCGCTGATGCGGAGATTCGTAGTCTGGGCTAGCTTCCGTATGCAAAGATGTGTTGGGCCAGTCTGGCACAATAAAGCATCATGTCAGGGTGAACAGAGCACCAGGGTCTCGACTGACCTTCGGCTCGGCTACTGAAGTCTGGGCATCGATTCCCGCAGTCGGTTCGGATGAATCCGCCGCGACCCCAATTAGGGAAACGGTTCCTAAGCAGCATTGCTTGGCATTAGTTGGAGTTGCTTGACATGTCAATTGTTTGCATTGTTTTGCATAACTTGGCGTTGCTTTACATTGCTTGGCGTTGAGTCTCATTGCTTGGCGTTGCTTGGCATTGTTGGACGATGCCTGAGCATTGCCCTGCATTGCCTTGCGTTGCTTGACATTGCTTGGCGCTGCTTGGCCTAAACTGGCTTCGCTTGGCGTTGCTCAGCACTGCTTGGCACTGCTTGGCATTGTTTGGCGCTGCTTGACGTTACTTGACGTTACGTTGCATTGCTAGGAGTTGCGTGGCGTTACTTGGCATTGATTGGCGCTGCTTTGCATTACTTGGCGTTGCTTGGTACTACTAGGAAACAGGACCCGGCAACCCGAATAATGCAGTAAGGAGAGACAACCAAGCAACCCGAGGCGGGCCTGGTAAAGACGGACAGGAATCACGACCGTGCAATCTGAGGGAGGGCTCTTCAAACACAGTACGGAAACGTACCTGGCAACCCGAGAATGGCCTCTTCACACACACACACACACTGGCGGAACAAGACCAAGCAACTCGAGGAAGGACCTAAAAGCAGTAAGGAAACCAGGTAAACAAATCCAGTCAAGGCTGGTTAGCGCAGACTCTTCGTCGTCGTCGTCTCCGTAGTCTTCCGTCGTCGACGTCGTCGTCGTCGTTAGCCCCTCCCAATCCAACTGGGGGGGGTCATGTGAGCCTTGGAACCCATCCCTTCTGGGCAAGGGGGGCCGTGAATCTTCGATCCAGGACCAAACATCAAAATCGGTGAGGGGGATGCTCATGGTCGCTTCGCTCCAGAAAGATGATGCCAATAAACGGTGTAAGCATTGATGGAGGTGTAGAGGTGCGACGCTATGGCGTACGCTCAGGCACCTTGGAGCGAAGGGAGGCCAAAAGGATAAGAGGCATGCTTAGGAATGCTGACGGTATGCAGGCTTGGCAAGGAAGCGTATGCTTGTTGAGCAAAGCAGGGCAGACAATCATAGTCTTGCCTCATCCTCCACGTGTCGCGCGCGCACGAGAGGGCGAGGATACACGGCCCGTGGGCAGGGACACAAGGGCACGCGTTAGGTTTGCTCATGCTGACCACAGAGCTCGCCGGCTCCGGTCCCCCCTTCGCGGACCTTCCACCTCCTCCTCATCCGTTTTGGTTGTTCTTCTCTTGCTTTTAATTATTATTATTAGTAGTATTATTATTATGATCTTTATTATCTTTCTTTCTTTCTTTATGTAGTTATGTATTATTATTTTTATTATTAGTATCATCGTGCTTCTCCTTCTGTTTTTCCTCCTCCTCCTTCGTCCTCGGCTCCCCGACGCGCTTCCGGAATCGCCGCGCCCGCCCCCAGTTGGTGCTGTCCTGCCGAGGCCGCCGCTCTGTCTGCGCCGGCCCCGCAGGCGGGCGCCCGCACCATGCACGACCGAGAGTGTCAAGCTGCCCGCGCTGCCCTCGCGGCTGCGCGCCGGAGTGTCCCTTCGCCGGAGTGGCCTCTGGTGCTGGCTTGCCTGCTCCTTTCCCTCCTCCTCCTTCTCCCTCCTCCTCCTCCTCTTCCTCCTCCTCCTCCTCCTCCTCCTCCCTCCTCCTCCTCCCTCCTCCTACTCCTCCTTCTCCTCCAGAGCCCGCCCGCTCGCCTGGACCTCGCCCCGCCGCGGCTCCCGGAGGCCGCGCAGCAGAGGTCACCCCTTGCCAAGGGCCAAGGTCGGACGGGGCCAGGACGAGGAGGAGTCCGTTCCAGAGCGTTCCCGAACGCTCTCTGAGCGTTGCCAGCGCTCTGAGGAGGCCGTGGCGCCCGATGCATCCTCCAGAGCCAGCGGATCTCAGGATTCCCTTTTGATCCTCACCCGACTTGGTCTTCGTCCTGGCTTCGTCTCATAAGGGTCACTCGTGCATGCAGCCGATTCTCTCGTCCCCGCTGTGCCCGCCTGCATCCGAGGGTGCCCTTGCCACCACCTCCGCCTTAGGCCCCCCGTCCCCGCCCCTGCCAGGCCCGGGCCCCTCTGCCCCGAGAGCAACCTCGTCCTCCCCGTGCCCGGTCTTCAGCCTCGAGCGCCCGAGCTTGCGCGGGATGCTTCCGTCGCATCCGCCTCTCGCACCCCCCCACTCCAGGCTGCCTTTGCCTATGGCGCCCGCCTCTGCGTCGTCCTTCAGCCTTGAGCCTCCTCGTCCTCCCCGTGCTCGGTCCTCAACCTCGAGCGCGCGAGCACGCGCCAGATGCCTCTCTCGCCTCCGCCTCTCTCGAGCAGTGGCGAAGCGTCTTGGCTTGCCTATGGGCCCACCAAAGAACGTTCTTAGAACCTTTGTGGTCTGCACCCGATGTTCTTGTAACATTTCTGACTGGGCCTGGTTTTTTGTTTTGCATATCGGGCTAATGCTCTAAACATGCTTTCGTTATTGCGAAGACCTTACGACCGGTGCCGCCGACCCTGAAGATGACGAAGATGACAACGAGGGGCAGAAGGAGCAGGAGGAGGGGGAGGCAGAGGAGGAGCAAGAGGGGGGGGGAGCAAGGGGAGGAGGAGGAGGAGGAGGAGGAGGAGGAGGAGGAGGAGGAGGAGGGGGCCGTTTGGGCGCCTCTTGGAGCCTCTTTTGGGGCTCTTGGGGGCCTCTTGGGGGCCTCTTGGGAGTCTCCTGGGGCCTTTGGGGGGCCTCTTGCGGAAGGCTCGGATTTTTGGTTTGGGCTCCCCGTCTTGGGCCCTTCTTGGGGCCCTCTTGGGCCGTGTTGGGCGCCTCTTGGGAGTTTCTTGAGCCATCTTGAGGCTATCTTGGGGGCCTCTTGGACCGTCTTCCACGCCATGAAGGCCGAAACCTCGTATATGCTAAAGTGTACGTTTTCTTTTTTGGAAAATCAATGATTGTGGCCTCTTGGGGCCTTCTTGGGGGTGCTCTTGGAGACTTCCTGGGACGTCTTGGCAGCTTCTTGGACCGTCTTGGGGCCATCTTGGGCGTCCTGGTCCGATCTTTGGGCGACTCGGGTCCCTCTTGGGCCATCTTGGGACTTTTCCAGGTTTCGGGGCCGCCCGAGGGGGAAACGCTTCTGGGTGGCGGCCCCCCCCCCCCAGGGACCTCCCGGGGACCCCCCCCTCCCCCGCGGGGAAGTGATCAAAGGAAAGTGGCTGCCCTTCGACTCTCGACGTTGTTCAGTTTTGCTTTGGGTGGCGCGCTTAAGGAGGAGGGCCCAGGGAAAGGGACGGGGGACGACGGAGACGGTTAGGAGACGGCTGTGACGACGACGGAGACGACGAGGAGACGACGGAGACGACGATTCGAACGGAGAAGCCCCTCACACACTCCGACAGGGTCGGCGGATTTGAACACTCGTTGTTCTAAGAGCTTTTGGTGGTGGGCCTATAGTACTGCCGGGACTGTCGGTCTCTGCTCAACTTGCACCCCCCCAGGCTGCTTCTGCCTCTGGCGCCCGCCTCTGCCCCGCCTCTGCCAGTCCTCCAGCCTTGACTCCACGCCCCCTTGGTTGCAACCTCTGGGAGGTCGACTGCCGCACCGGCGCCCGCGCGCCCGTGGCCGAAGGTCAGCCCGATGCCGCCCAATCCCGCGCAGTCGGGCTTCCTGCGGCACACCCCAGCCCAGTCGCCTTTTTACTCGCTGTTGCGACGACCCCCCCAGTTGTTCCTCCTCACGCTCCGCTCCTCCTCCTCCTCCTCCTCTTCTCCTCCTGCTCCTGCTCCTCCTCCTCCTCCTCCTCCTCCTCCTCCTCCTCCTCCTCCCCCTCCCTCCCCCTCCTCCTCCTCCTCCTCCTCCTCCTCCGCTCCCGGAGCGCCGGAGACCTCGGGCACCCAGCCTGCACGCGAATCCGGGCGGAGAGCGGGCTCGAGCGCCCGCGGCCCAGAAGCGTGCGTGCGCGGGCGGGACCCGCGCGCGCGGGGGGGCGCGGAGTGAAGGGAGGGGAGGGGGGCCAGCGAGGACGAAGAGAGGGGGGACGCCAAGCTAGGTGCGCTCGCGTCATATCTGACATCCTACCCCTCCCTCCCATCCCTTACCATGGCGCAGATCCCTTCTCTACTCGCACAGTCGGATGTCGAGCAGGGCAATGATCCCGAAAGGGTACGCGATGCATTGTCGAGCACGGCATGGCATGGCGTAGAAGAGCACCGCAAAGCGTAGTATCAACCTAGCATTGCATTGCATGCCGTGGCATGGCACGCTAGCGGGAGCGCGAGTCGAAACGAGCGGAAGCACGGAAATGAGGCCAGCGCTGCAGCGGGAGCACGATTCGGAACGAGCGGGGCCCGAAAATGAGGCCGGCGCCTCAGCGAGAGCAGCATTTTGGAAACAAATGCAAGCGAAAACCCAACTCCGGGGAAACCTGCGTGTAAAAAAGCAGTACGAGGGGGGAGGTCGAGCACTTTCAAACCGTCATCAGGGGAAGAGCGAGAGTAGTATTCATATTGAGTAATTGTAAAGTGAAGGGAGGGGAGGACAGCAGGACGAAGAGGAGGGGGGGCCAGCGAGGAGACCCTTGTCTTCAACCCCTGGCGACGGTTTCGAGGCGGCGAGAGGGCCGATCACGTCACGGTTCGCGCCGGCGCCGTCCAGGAAAGCCTGGTAATGGCTCATTCCCAGACGGCGCCAGCGCGAATCGTGGCGTGACCAGGGAGGGGGGTTCGTCGCGAATGATGCGTAGCACCCCGCGGATGCGGACACGAGTGAGGTGGCGGCGGGGACGTCTGGGAAAGCCCGCCGCAGGCGCCAAAGGTTCACAATTTGTGCAACGAGCCCGCCGCGGGCGCCGGTGTTTCGTGAAACCAATGCGGGTGGGTCGCGGGTGGGTCGCGGGAGGTCGCAAATGGATCGCGGGTGGGTCGCGGCTGGGTCGCGGCTGGGTCGCTGTTGGGTCGCGGGTGGGTCGCGGGTGGGTCGCGGGGTGGGTCGTGGGTGGGTCGCACGTGGGTCGCGGGTGGATCGCGGGTGGGTCGCGGATGTGTCGCGGGGTGGGTCGCGGGTGGGTCGCGGGGTGCGTCGCGGGTGGGTCACGGGGGGGTTGCGGGGGTTCGTTGTTGGGTCGCGGGGTGGGTCGCGGGTGGGGAGCGGGTGGGGAGCGGGGTGGGGAGCGGGTGGGACGACGACAACAAACAACGACGACAACGATAACGACAACGACAACAACAACAACAACAACAACAACAACAACAATAATAATAACAACAACAACAACATCAACAACAACAACATCAACAACAATCACATCAACAACAATCCTTTTAAGACTCTTCGCTCCTATCTGCTCACGTTAGATCCCAAAACCTCGGTACCCGCCCTCGTCGTCTTCGATCGTACCCCCTTGGGGGTCTATCTTCCTTACCTGCCACGTGTATTTAGTGCAGCCCCTAAAACAAGGGAAGAGAGGACGGGTGGAAGGGGAACGGAGAATAATGGAGCACGAGAGAAATTTGCAGGAGGGGGGCAAGGAGCAGAAAACGAGTTGTAGAACCAGACGGGCAGATCGGGTGGGCAGACCTATAGCGGGCAGGTCGGGAAAGCGGGCCCAGGCGACGAGGTCGAGCAGGCGGGTTGCTGAAGCGAGGGTCCTGCATGATTCGCGAGGAAGTCTCGCATGATAGCGATTCCTGAGTAAATCGTGAGAAAAAACAGCGTGGGCCACGAAGGGCATACAATCCGAGGCCACAGAGGGCAGCGACAGGGCCGCTGAGGACAGCACCGGGGCCACGAAGGGCAGCGAGGGGGGGCACGAAGGGCGACAGCGGAGCCACGAAGGGCGTGCATATGGGGCCACGACGGGCGCGAGCGAGCGGGGGCCACGAAGGGCATTCGTATACGGGGCCACAAAGGGCGACAGCGGGGCCACTGAGGGCAGCAAAAGTGCCACGAAGGGCAGCGAGGGGGCCACGAAGGGCGACAGCGGAGCTACGAAGGGCATGCGTATGGTGCCACGACGGGCGCGTGCGAGCGGGGGCCACGAAGGGCATATAATACGGGGCCGCAAAGGGCAGCGACGGAACCACTGAGGGCAGCAACAGGTCCATGAAGGGCAGCGAGCGAGGGCGACCGCGGAACCAGTACGGGCACCAAGGGGCATCGAAGGCGGGCGAAGGGCAACGGGCAGCGAGCGGCGACTGCAGTCATTAACGGGTGGTCGGGCGGGCAGGCCCCGACGGGCGGGTCGAGCGGGCGGGTCGTTGAAGGGGTCTTGCTGGAACCGCCAGGCAATATGTAGCGGGAGCGCGATTCCTGAGTCTCGAGGACCGGCATCTGAATAAATTGCGAGGAAATATCAAGCGAAACGTTTTTCTGTGGCAAGCTGCGAGAAAACCCAAAGCAAGAGCGCGATTCTGCAATACATTGTCACGGAGTATCAAGCGGGAGACGCGATTCGGTAGTGCATTGCCAGGAAGTCCCAAGCGAGATCGCGATGTTTCGATAAATCGTGAGGAGGTGTCAGGCGGGAGCCGTTGTTGTTGTAAACCGGGGACCAACGGCACAGTTTGAGCCTCAGTACTTTCCCTGATCAAGAACGACAGGGTGTGAGCCCCGGGAGGGGTACTTCAATTGAAAAAACAATGTGCACCGGGCGGCGGGGGACCAACAAAAATTATGCATCTGAAGTGAGAGGTCAACAACAACAGCAACATCAATTCCAACAATATCAATAACAAAATTAGCAACAACCACAACAGAAACAACAACAACAACAACAACAACAACAACAACAACAACAACAACAACAATACCAATAACAATAACAACAGCAACAGCAACATCAACAACATCAACAACAGCAGCAACGCAACAAGCATAATCTTAGCCACGGATCCCCATTTCAGCCACGCACTCAGGGACAATGAATGACCGTTCGCCCCCCTCACTCTGATAATGAAATGTTCATCTTTGCATTTTTGATTAAAAGTTGGATCGTGGATACCGGCAATTGTTGCTGCTGGTCCTGGAGAGTCTTCGCCGCCACGGCTGGATCTTCCTCGAACATTTCGACAAGAAGACACCCCAGGGGCCCCAGGAGAGGTCGGGAAGGTATCGGTATCGGTATCTTTTTGTGTCACCGAAGACGGCGTCAGGGGATGCCCGGCGTGACGCAATGGACAAGGGGGGCTGCGGGGCCGTCGTCTGAAAGGTTGGACATGCGAGCGCGGCTGCTAGTCTTGTGAGCCTCCCAAGCCCCAACAACCTTCCCCTTAGCAATCACGTCAGAGGCCAATCACATATGTACGCGTATGCGTTTAGCTTCCGTTGGAGTGCGTCTGAACGGGGACGTTCTCACGCAGGACCGCAGAGGGCGTACATGTACACATGTCGTCGCTCGCTCATCAGTTAGCACTGGAAATCAATGGTATCGCTTCTCCGCGTGTCTCTCCGGAGGGGGCCGTTGGCGAGCACAGTATGCAAGGAAAGGCCCGCTGCCCAGCCTCGAGCCTGGCCTGCAGATCCCCATTGGCGCCTGGCATCCAATGAGATTGCGCAGGACAACAGTTCATGGCTCACCAAGGGGCTGCAGGACCACCATGGTTCTCCTCGCCCTCCGCCTCCTACTCCTCCCCCTCCTCCTCCTCCTCCTCCTCCTCCTCCTTCTCCCCCTCCTTGTGCTCCTCCTTCTCCTCCCCATTCTCCTCCTCCTCCTCCTCCTCCTCCTCGTCCTTTCCGCGGGAGGTCCGTGCTCAACTCAGAGGCGTCGGATGGGAGTCCTCTGGTAATCGGTCGTCTGCATCTGTCTGTCGCCGCCCATGCGGGCAGCAGGCGGGGGTTCGGAACCCTGGATCTCGTTGACCAGGTGCACCCTGGGCTCCAGCATGGCGCGTACGCCCTCTCAGTCTCGGCCGGGAGGGGTTGTACACCATCCTGGGGCCCAGGCCTGCCCCAGCCAGGCACGCAGGTGTGTCTTCTGCGGAGCGTTAACTCAAACCGTGAAGCCAGAGTTAAACCGTGGGAGGCCTAGTGCCGAATGGCAATGCCCAGAATTGAGAGCATTACATTGTGGAGGGCCAAGACACGAAAGTTATGAGAGCACCCCTTCGCAACCAGACGCTAGCCGACCTCTTCTGGCGTGTAGGTATTTAGCCACGCTGCTCCCTGAGACCGTTTCGTTATAAATAAGTCCGGCAGTTGTAAGAGGGACAACCGAAGAGTCCCACAGGGGGGACGGGAAGCCCGAAACCGCCCAGTCCGGCGGCGGGCTCGCTCGCGACAGCGTCACAACGTTTTCCGGACTCGTGCTCTCGCCTCAATGCTGGCTACATGTTTCGTCCAGGTGGCCACGATCCCTGGTAAAATATGTAACTAACCAGGTGCACATGGCCGTGTTCTCACCCCTTGTCCCGGTGCATCATTTATTTTCTAGCGTTCCGCTAGAGGGTTTTAAGTTGCGGCGAATAAAAAGACATCAGGGGAGTCCCACAGCGTTGACGGTGAGCCCAGACACGCCCAGTTTGGCAGCTGGTTCGTCCGATATGCTTTTAGAAGTTTTCAGGAATCTTTCTCTAGCCGCGATGCAAGCTATCACAGGGGGGACGGGACAACCACGAGCCCTCTCAAAACGCACGTTGAGGTGCACATGATATTCTACAGGAGTTCAGGAGAGTCCCGCAGAAGAGTCCCACGTGCGGTGATCGGTAATCTGAGGACGCCTGGTCCAGCGGCGGTTTAATTTGAGACCTCCTGACAATGTATCAAGGGTTCGTGCTCTCGCCTCAATGCTGGAGACATTTTTAGTTGGGAGGGCCCCGGCCGATTCTTACGAAAACCCACTAAGGTGCAGATGGCCGTGCTTGACGTGTTTGTTCTGCTCTTCGTGTTGCCAGAGCTCCTCTTCCGCGTCCGATTCTTACATCAGATGCCACACCCTACACCGCACGTCCAGCGCTTCGTGTTGCTAAAACTCATCTCCCGCGCACGTGGCTGACGCAAACGTGAACACCCTACCGTACTTCGTGTGTTTCCTGTGGGCCCATCGGAAGACAGGAAAACGCGTGTCACGAGCCGACTCATTGACCCGCTTGTCCATACTTACAGCTGTTGACGCTTCGCGTATCCTCACCAACAGCCTTCTTGTGCGGCCCTTCGCATGTCACCTGGCGGTCTGCCTCCGTGAATTCTGGCGCCCTGCGGCGACGAGGCCTAATTCCCGTGCCTGGTGATTCAGCTCCCACGGTACTTGCACGCCGCCTCCGCAGCTGGCAGCTTCCACCCCTCAGCGCAGCTCAGCCCCGGCGCAGCTGTTTTCCTCGGCGGTCGGTTTAGTTCGCTTGCTCGGCGCGCGCGCCTGCAATTAGGGTACTCGCGGCCCGTGCTTACTCTACAGACGTTGTCGGCTGATTGGCCTGCAGCTGCGACAAAAAATATCCCCACCAGCCCATCCAGAAACTATGCCCTGGGGAGTTGAGGTGATCAGAGAAGAAGAAAAGGCGGGCGAAGCCGTCGGATACCCCAAGACGGGGAGGATGGTGGAGGAGAAGGAGGAACAGGAGGAGAAGGAAGAGGCGGGCGAAGAGGAGGAAGAGACAGCAGACCAGGAGGAGGAGGAGGAGGAGGAGGAGGGGGAGTAGGAGGAGGAGGAGGAGGAGAAGGAGGAGGAGGAATAGGGGGAGGAGGGGGATGATGATGAGGAGGAGGAGGAGGAGGAGGAGGGGGAGGAGGGGGAGGAGGAGAAAGAGGAGGAGGAGAAGGAGGAGGAGGCGGAGGAGGAGGGGAAGGGGGAGGAGGAGGAGGAGGAGAAGGAGGAGGAGGAGGAGGAGGAGGGGGGACAACTCGACGAGGCCAGGGCCGTCGTTTGAGCGTCTTGAGTGCCCTCGGGCATCCTGTCGAGGCCTCTCGGGGGTCTCTTGTGAGAGCTTCCTGGAGGCTTCCTGGACGCCTCTTGGGGCCGTCTGGGCGCCTCTTGGGGCCCTTTTGAGCGTCTTGAGTGCCTCGGGCATCCTGTCGTGGCCTCTTGGGGGTCTCTTTTGGGAGCCTCTTGGAGGCCCCTAGACGCCTCTTGGGGCCGTCTGGGCGCCCCTTGGGGCGCTCTTGGTGCGCTCTTGGGAGCCTCAGGAGCGTTCTTGGGGCCATCTTGGAGGAGATCGATCAAAGATCAGAGGTTCCAAACTCGCCCCCCCCCCCCCCCCTCCTTTGGAGCGCTCTTGGGGCCGTCTTGGGGCTCTCTTGGGTCTCTCCTGGGGCCCGCTAGGGCCACCTTGGAGCCATATTGAGGCCCGGGATGATCACTGGAAGCGAAAAGGCGAGAACATAAAGCGCATGGATGTACTTTAGGTTTTGGAAGGTTTTGGCGTCTTGGAGGCCTCCTTGGAGGTCTCGGATGCGTCTTGGAGCCGTCTTAGAGCGTTCTCGGGGTCTCTTGGAGCATCTTGAGAGCCGACTTGTACCATCTTGGGCTATCTTGAGCCATCTTGGAGGTCATCTTGGGCTCTCCTGAGGCCTTCTTGGAGCCATCTTGGGCAAACAAGTACCCTCTGACACCTCGCGGGGCGCCCCGTCCAGGTCCAGGGGAGGGGGTCGGGGGGAGGGGTAAGTCCTTCCCCGAAGGGGACGAAAGGGGATTGGAAGAGGGAACTCCCTAGACCACCTACGCCCAGACGGCTGGTGGGATTATCATGATGCTCAGCTGGGGTGATACGACG
>CAUYUJ010002248.1:174224-184224 GCA_963575745.1 Prorocentrum cordatum | reverse complement strand
CCACCACGACCACCACAACCACAGCGACCACCACGACCACCACCGCAGCGACAGCCACCACGACACCCACCGCATTATTAACAGCCCCTTTTTAAGGTTTCCGTTTTTTCGGCAGTGGCCCGGTAACCTCTCGAGTAGGGTGTAGGCTGGACTCGTGCTCTCACGCCGGGGCCCGGTAGACACCGGACCAAAAGAGGGTCCGTTGCCGGGGCAGGGAACAGGGGGGAGGAGGAGGCGGAGGAGGAGGAGGAGGATGAGGAGGAGGAGGAGGACGAGGAGTAGGAGGACGAGGAAGAAGAGGAGGAGGAGGAGGAAGAGGAGGAGGAGGAGGAGGAGGACCAACCACCAACCAACACCTATCGGGGCCAACATCCAACTTCAGGAAAACGAGCGCCCCAGGACCGACCTAACGGCCGCGAAGTTGAGGTCCTGGGCCTGCCCACTGCGCACGGAGTCTAAAAAACACGAGCATCAACTGACTCCTACCCTCTGCAATTCAACAGGCCTGCCGCTGCACCCGCCACCGAACTACCGAAATCACTGTTGCGAAAGGTTCGGACGGCTTGCGGCTTGATTTGAACACGTTTGGGGGGAGGAGGAAGATCAGAGGGATGGGAGGAGCTGGCCTGACAGGCGGCAGCAGCAGCACGATCAGGCCTGGAAGACGCCGTCCTCGTGGCCGACGAAGTTCTGCACCCAGGCTTCGCAGCAGGCGATCGTGATCGAGTCGCACCGCAAGAGGCACTCCCCGACGTCGCACACCTTGATGCTGTCGGGCCCATGGTCGCCGCCACGGAAGACGAAGAGGAAGAACGGGGCTCGCGTATTCTGCTCACTACCGCCATGTTTGTTTTGGATCACTCACCTCATTCTCATGAATACACACGCTCTGCACCCGCATGTCAGGCGACATCGCAGAGCTCCGAAAATCATGCACAACATCATCACTATGACCACTCACTCCTCCATCGAACCCTCCTCCAGGAACGTCTGCAGTGCTCTCTCTAGGTGCCCCATCGGAGCGGTGCCCATCTTCCTCGCGAACCCCAGCTGCGTCAAACAGTCTACGAGCTCACCTAGAGACTCGGTCTGCGTCATCAGGATCTTGCAATCTCCGTCCTTGAACGCCGTCTGCACCTTCACAATCGGATAGATCACGCCTACCTCCGCGATCGACTTGGCGTTCAGCTCGTTTTTCCATGTCGTGAGCTTCTGCGCGTTGGTCTGACCGACCGCCACGCCTATGGACACCGCGCCCTCGACTAGGCCCACCAACGCTGCTACGCTAATGGTGCCGAGCTTGTCCACGTCCTCGTGCTTGCCGCGGCTGCGCAAGTCCTGCGCCGCCTCTACCCAACCCTTGATCCGCGCTCGGGCAGCTGTGACTGGAGCCGCCGACTCTGGGCCGATCAGCGTGATCATGGTGATCGACTCCTGCTGCCGAGTACGCAACGACAGGTTCATGATCATCTTCATCATGACAGGTACGATCTTGCGAATGTGCTCTAGCTCGAACAGTTCTAAAGACTCGATCTCCTCTGACGGCACCGTGCGATTGCTGTTCCTCTGGGCGCCCTTCTTCTTGCCACCTCGAGCTCCTTTTGCGCCGGCAGCCTGAGTCCCCGTACGCTTTCCTCTGTTCGGTGCGGTGGCGGTGGCTGACGAAGCTGTAGCAGGGACCGCCGAGAACATGCCACACAAACTCAGGCAGTGGGTGCGGTAGGTGTTGCACGAGATGACTCTGTAACTGCTGGAGAGCCTGAAACGGCTCGGCACACTCAGGACATGTCCGAATCTCTGAGTCCATGATGGGCGGGTCATACTTCGAGCTGTCCACACGGCACCTTCCATATCGACAGGCGTTCACAAGGTGTCTAGCTGTGCCACGACATCTCAACGCACTTGAGCACGCTATGCATTGGTTCGTGGCAGTGAGTTTGGCAACAAGCGGAGCGAGACAATGTTGGCCCCACACTGGCCTGACGCTGATGCACCAGTAGCGTTCTCCTCGCGCGAAACCGACGCTCACAGACGGCCCCCTTCCCATCCAGTAATAAACAACAGAAATCACCATCGGCTAACTCATCAGGTTCAGGAGCAGGGGCCGCAGTTACACTGGCTCGAAGGAGACACTCAGCACGGAACTGTTGCATGTCTATTTTCTGAAAGGCTTGGAACCCAGGCGTGTTGCCCCTGAACGCGTTCATAAAATCCCCCTCCATCGCCTCGACCACCGGCTCCCCTTTCCTTCGTGATCCTCATGTAGGACCTATCCGAGAAGCACTGCTGGGCCCACGGGTTGCTGCGAGAGGTCCCCCGCGGGCGCATCAGGGAGCTAACAAACCACGCAATACTTTGCGGAACTTCGTCCTCAGACGCGAGCTGACCGAACACCGCCGTGAGTGATTGCCCATGAGATCTAGGTAACCGTGCAATGTTTTGCCATTCCTTCAGCCTCTGGGCGCGCAATTCCAGCGCCAGCGGCACGATCCCCGCCTGCTGCCAGATCTGCACAGCTGGCGGCGTGCGAATTCAACAGTTTCGTGGCCCTCCTCGTCGACACACTGCATCTTCCTGGCAACTCCACCGAGCAAAACTTTGAGGCACTTCAAGCACACAGACACCAGAGGCGCCTCCTGAGACCTCGAGAGCACAAGAGCCGTACGCCCCGACAGGGCCGCCCCAATAATGTTGCTCCTGGACGCCATCTTCTAGACTCCCACGAATTACACTGGGACCAGACACGCATCATATAAGCCCATCCCCTAGACATCGCCGTACACCCAGCCGAGACTTCCGGAGCCCACGAGCCACTTGGAGTAAACAAGGTGCTGGGAAATGGAACCACAGGTAACACCAGTCCAGGAAGGCGCTCGGAACCATTGGCCTGGAAGACGTACTTGGTTAATCTGGTGGCCCCAGGGCCCACGAAATGCGGTATGACCTGTTTCTTCCCCTCGCTCTGATATTTTCCGTGTTGTTGTATGTGTCGGTTGAGGTGCCTATCGGATGATACCATCACGCGCACGGCATCACCGTAATATTTGACGACGTGCGTTTTATTCGCGCCATCCTCAAACACCCGCAGCGAGAGGTCGCACTCCGCGCCCGTGATCGGACTCTTGCCGCACAGGCCGTTGGTGTGCACAGCATGATGATCTTGGGTCCCCCATGTAGTTCCCTTCCCTGTTCTGACCCGCTCCGCCCCCTCCGCAATGACACGGAAGCACGCACGTCGGTACCTCTGGTTGGATATTTGGGCGTCAGCCTCGACGTACAGTCTTGCAACTGCCTGGTCAAGTGAGACATGTTGGACAGCATCAAACGTACTGCGCATGCCATGGTTCGTGTCTATCGTGCTCAGCCTCATCCTCAGTGTTCTCCAAGGTTCTGCAGCAGTCGTCATGACCGCCCCCGTGCGAGACCTCCCCGGAAGACACCCGTAGTCATGATTCGGAATCCAACGTGGTTTTCGACGGGCCGTCTTGACCCACATCTTCCCGAACGAACGGGGCCCATGGAGCAGAGGAGTTGCCCAAGTGCTTAGCTTCTTGTTTTCTTTGGGCAACTGATACGTGTAAGATTTATGACAGTAAGCAACCAACCTACCATGTTGCCTAATTTTCATAAGTATGTAGTGAACCCATTCCCCGAACATCTCTCCGAGCCCTCCAGGGGGCTCCGCACCAATACCAGAGAAACGCTCCCGAGCATCAGGTCGGTTAGATAGTAACAGGGCCCCTACGCCATTGGGAGCACTCCAAGGAACAGCCGCCAGTCGTCTCCGAGCCACTCTAAAACCTTCAGCAATGTGCTTCAGATCCTCTGCAGCAAGATCCGCATCAGCGATGCTGGGTGACAGCTCGCAGTCGTTCTCCGACGCCTGAGACAAAAAAGAAGGCCTTCATCGATCTGCGTAGCCACCATCCCTCAAGCACTCGACGGCATAGCTAAAACCCCCACCCACTCCTCCATAGACGGCGTGTGTGCGGCAATCGATCCAAGCCTACGGCGGCGAGGTCCCACACCATCACCAGCCATTAATCTGCATATCCTCCACTCCTCCGACGCCCATCCTTTTTGCCTCAGCTTCCTCTAGTTCCTCCGCCAGTTGAGCTTCACGTTGTTCACGAACCCTACGACGAAGTGCACGACACAGACGAGTAGCACGAGCTAGACACAGCGTAGCCTCGATATTGCCAGTCATCATCTCCCTCACTTTCCCGCGGGCTTTCAGGGCTAGAACTCTTTCTTGGGCAAGCTGTTGCTACCCTTTGGGGAGCGCCCTCGGGGTAGCCTCGAAGAGTTCCAGCCAGACCCACAGGCTTTGTGAGCTGTGCCAGCGCTTTTCAGGCCTCCTCCATACTCGTAGCATTCTGAACTAGCTCACCTACACGATCGGCACCTCGTTCTCTCCGCAGCTCCCCTATAGCATCATCTATGCGTGTCCGAAACTCTTCCGCGAAGTGCTTAGATATCAGAGCCTGCCCCAAGTCGACAAACTTCCACCTTTTCAGCGGAACCGATGGGCGATACGTCGACCGAAGGGGTATTTCTAGGATGTACGCGACGTGATCTCTCGGGCGGCCATCTGGGATTACTCGCAATCTCTGGGATGAGCGCGTCGCCTGCTGAAGCTGCTTGACAGATAGAACGGAGCACGGCAGCAACATATCATCCATCCACAGTGCGTGCTGGCGTTCACGAGGGCCAGGCACTCCAGGAAAGCCACCATCAGGTGGTAGCTTGCGTCCGCCTCCGAAGTACGATGGGCCCCCAGGAGCAAAGGTATCCGCAACCGCCAGATCGAACGCCTCACCGCGTCCACGAAACAGCTGGCCCGCGAGATGTTCTTCACCCCTGCCATGCACCCCGACAACATTCGAGCCACGGACATTGGTTCGAATGCTGTGCACCGCCCGATGCCATCACCCACGTCCGCCGCTGCGATCGGGACCGCTCGTGGGGGGAGCGAGGACAGCGCACCCATGGCGAAGCCGTTTGTCTTCTCGATTGTGGTGCGCGGTCGTGGTTGCTCTCTGGGATCCTTACGTCGCGGCGGAAAGTACAAGCCCATGCGCGCCACATCTCCATAGAAGGTCATGATACGAATCGCCCCAGCACGCCCACGGATGCCCCATGGGGCTGTCCGTATTCATAGAACATCTCGTGCCTTCAAAGTCCGCTTGTTTAGATTGACACTGATACCACAACTTGAGTTGGCACAGTGCGTTTTAACAAGATAGCCACATTGAATTGCTGTAACATATGGAAGATTCTCAACAACATACGGACTATCAAAGCTTTTCCTTTGTGTAACAATAGCTATGAGCACATAAAAATCCTTCAACTCAAGGGCAATATCGAGCTCCCTGGCACGATCCGACACCGAGAGGGGGTTCTAGCATACGACTCTCATCCAGATATCCCTTGGCGTCTGGACCACTTCATACACACACTTAGGAGTATAAACGATCAATAACTTAACACCTCCAGAACAATGGAAGAACTCTGTGAGCAAGAGCAAGCGAGAAAGAAACCATATCGCAATAGTGTACAGTAATCAGAGAGTACGTGTGCAGCTTGGGCAGACTCGGGGCCTATGCCTCGAGGTCGGGGGCGCCTTGCCCCAGCCGAATGTGTCGCAGCCGATGAACATCATGCTCCTGGGCCGCGCGGCTGGGAGGGGAGGAGGAGGAGGAGGAGGAGGAGGAGGAGGAGGAGGAGGAGGGAGGAGAGGAGGAGGAGGAGGAGGAGGAGGAGGAGGAGGAGGAGGAGGGGCAGTTGGAGGAGGAGAGAGAGGGGAAGTTGGAGGAGGATGAGGAGGAGGAGGAGGGAGGGAGGGAGGAGGAGGAGGAGGAGGAGGGAGGAGGAGGGAGGAGGGAGGAGGAGGAGAGGAGGAGGAGGAGGAGGAGGAGGAGGAGGAGGAGGAGGAGGAGGAGGAGGAGGAGGGGGAGGAAGGGCAGTGGCGCCGCCGGCGCCCTCTCTTGATCTTCGAGGGCCCCAGCCGCCCGACGCGAGGCGTCTGGCCCCCCTTGTGGGGGGGGGCGATGGCCCCGCAGCGCCGCCCCCACAGCGCCGCCGCGCTGCACTCGCCGCGTGCCCAGCCGGCGCGCATTGCCGAGGAGGGGCATCGGGAAGAGGTTTTGGCATATAGGCATCGGGTAGAGCTTTCGGAGGTCCGCGTGGATGTCTCGGATCGGCGCTGACACCCCCCTGGCGGCGACTCGGGCGCCGCCCCTGGCGCGGCAGATCCACGAAATCTGCGCGGACCTCCAAACATGCATCATTGTGTCATTGTTTGTGCCCCTCGAATGAATACCGATATCGCCACCCTTGCATCGTTGTCGCTTTCTGGGGCCTCCTCGGGCCAGCCGTGCACCTGCCACAGCTCCACCAGGTGCTAGGATGCTGAGCGCCGGGGGCTGCTCGGAGCATTTGCGCCCAGGTGCGCAGTGCGCAGGTCGCAGAGCGCAGAGTGCACGGGCCAACCACACATGGGGAAAGGGGGCTCAAGGGCGGGACCCGCCACGAGCCATGAAGCAATCGGGGAGCGCGGATCGAGGTGGTGGAGAGATGACATATTCTAGACCCTTCGCGTAACCCCACCAGCTCCGTCGGACGCGGTGCCTCATCCTCGTGCCGTCCCAGCCGTGCCCAGGCAGGTCTTCGCCGTCGACACGGCCCTGGCCCTTGGCGCCCCCCTGGCGACAGGACCAATGTGTTCCTTGCCTTTCCACACTGCAGCGTCCGGGAGCAATTCGCACCTTGACCTGAGTGGTCTGACGCCGCAGCGCGTTACACCGAATTCCTTGGCATTTTGTTTTGGGCTGCGCGATGTTCGAGCTTCCCTGGGTGCCAGATCAGCCTGCCAGCCCCCGCCCTGCTGCCCCAGCTGCCGCCTTGTGAGCTGGCCTGGCCGATTTCGGGCGCGCCCAGTAGCTAATTAGATTAGCCCGTCGGCCCGGACTACTTCTCTCGCCGCCTGCGCTTTCGCTCGCGGCCGCGACCAAACAAGTACCCCCACCAGCCCATCCAGAAACGATGCCATGGCGAGTTGCCCTGATCAGGAATGTGGAGGAGCATGCAGTATAATAGCTGGCAAAGAAAGCCATCATACATTAAGATTGGGAGGGAAAGGAGGAGGAGGAGGAGGAGGAGGAGGAGGAGGAGGAGGAGGAGGAGGAGGAGGAGGAGGCCAGACGCTGGCTCAGCGAGAAACGGCAGAACGGCGGGAGGAGGAGGAGGAGGAGGAGGAGGAGGAGAGGAGGAGGAGGATGAGAGGAGGAGGAGGAGAGAGGAGGAGAAGGAGGATGTAGCGGGAGGGAGGAAGAAAAGGAAGCAGGGAGGAGGATAAGGAGGAGAAGGAGGAGGAGGAGGAGGAGGAGGAGGAGGAATAGGAACAGGCGAAGGAGGAGGAGGAAGAGGGGGATGACGAGCAGAATTGTCACAGGCCTTTTGGATGCCTCTCGGTTATTTCACTCGTACGTCCCATCGTGCAAGCCTCTTGGCGTCTTCCTGAGGTGTTTGGGGGGTTCCTTGGCGGTCCTGGGGGCTTCTTGGAACGACTCAAGTGCGGCCTCTTTGGGGTTTCTCGGGGGCCATTTTGTGAGTCTCTCTGGGGCCCCTTGGGGCTCCTGGGCGCCTCGTGGGGTCGGTCCTTTTGTGGCCCTCGTGAGATCACTAGGGGCCAACAGGGGCCATCACGGAGGAGCTGGATCAAAGAAGCGGATTGCACAATTAGACCCCCATCAGGAGGCCAAAATGGGGTCCAAACCTGACAACATCAATGTTTTGTGCCGTTTCGTCGAGGCCATCTTGGACGCTTCAACGACTCGACGCCCCCCCCCACCCCAGGTGCAGGGGGAGGGGGGATGGGGAGGGGTCAGGTCAAGACACCTTCCTGGCCCGCAAGCTGCCTCGCTCACTCTCGCCCGACCTCCCAACACGTACGCAGCACCCGAGCCTCAGGATGTTCAGCATTCGTCTATGGATGGGCAGCTACTGATAACCAAAGCAGACCCCCTTGTGCGCGACGCTGGAGCGAGGTGCGCCACGCGTGCCAGGCGCGCAAGGCATGCCCGGCGTGCCCGATGCGCCCACGTGCGCCATGTGTGCCGCATGGTCCAACTGCGCCAGGTGCGCCACGTTCGGGACACGCCCAGAGTGTGCCAGGTGCGCCCGCGCACGTGACAGCACATCGGGGACCATGTCGGCCCCACCATCTTGGTCGAAGGCAACTGCGCCATCGCGGCGGGGAGGCCATCATGGTGTCTGGCGGGACTGCACACAGCCGGCAATGTGCCAGCAGCCCCGCCGTCCTTGACAGAAAAGCAACGGATAATGATCGCGGGGAGCCGCGCGCGATCCAGATTTAGCCGCGAAAAGTTCGTGTTATATTGTTTGTAAACGGGGATAATGACCTTCCGCACAGCAGGCAATATGATAACACTCCCGCCCTTCTGTCAAAATCGCAGTGCAAAATGTTCGTGAAGCCCACGAGCATGACCCAAGATGTTCCCCAAAAGGGTACGTCGCATTTTTGTTTGACCGGGATGGTGGGCGGGGGTGTGTGTCGTCATTGTTCCTGCTTGGCTGCCAGTCGCCTGGGTGAGGGGGGGTTGGATAATAGAGAACAGTGATAAACCCATTGCAGGTCACGACCGGCGCCGCTATCCCGAGGAATTTTTGGAATTTTTGGATTTCTGGAATTTCTAGAATTTTTGGAATTCCTGTGGAATTTATGGAATATTTTTGGAATTTCTGGAATTTTTGGAATTTCTGGAATTTCTGGAATTTCTGGAATTTATCAAACCTCTGGTATCCTTCTAACTAGTACAAGATGGCAGACCTTCAGAAATCCAGAAATTTCAGAAATTCCAGAAATTCCAGAAACCCAAAAATTCCAGAAATTCCACAGGAATTCCAGAAATTCAAGACATTCCAGAAATCCAGAAATTCCAGAAATTCCAAAAATTCCAGAAATTCCAGAAATTCCGAAAATACAAAAAAATCTATAAATTCGAACAAAAAAAAAAAATCCATATTTTCCAGAAATCCAGAAACCCAGGAGTTCCAGCAATTCTAACAATTCCAGAAATTCCAAAAATTCAAAAAAATCAAGAGATTCCAGAAATTCCAGAACATCCAAACAGTTTCAAGAAATACAGAAACCCAGGAATTCCACCAATGCCACGAATGCCAAAAATCCATGAAATCCAAAAAACAAACATTTTAGAAATTCAAGGAATTCCCGAAAACCCAGAAATTGCAGAAATTCCAAAGATTCCAGACATCCCAAATAGTCCACAAATCCAGAAACCCAGGAATTCCAGAAATTCCAGAAATTCCCAAGATTCCAGACATTTCAAAAATTGCATAAAATCCACAAATTGACACAATTTAAGAAATTCCAGATATTCCAAAAACGCGATAAATTCTAGAAATTCCAAACATCCCAGAAATCCCAGAAACACCAGAAATTCCAGACATTCCAGACATTCCAGAATTTCGGGAAGTCTGACATTTCAAAAATTCAACATGGAATTTTTGGAATTTCTGGAATTTTTGGATGTTGTAGAATTTTTGGAATTTCTGGAATTCCTCAAACCTCTAGTATCCTTATTACTAGTACAAGATGACAGACCTTTAGAAACCCAGAAATTCCAGAAATTCCAGAAACCCAGAAATTCCAGACATTCCACAGGAATTCCAAAAATTCCAGAAATTCCACAAATCCCGAAATTCCAAAAATTCCAAACATTCTAGAAATTCCAGAAATTCCAAAAACATTCAAAAATTCTATAACTTCCAAAAAACCAGAAATTCCAGATATTCCAGAAATCCAGAAACCCAGGAGTTCCAGCAATTCCAAAAATTCCAAACATTCCAAACAATCCAGAAATTCCAGAAATTCCAGATATTCCACAAATCCAGAAACCCAGGAATTCCAGACATGTCAAGAATGCAAAAAATCTCAGAAATCCCAAAAATTTCTCAA
>CAUYUJ010002248.1:159224-171724 GCA_963575745.1 Prorocentrum cordatum | reverse complement strand
CCTCCTCATCCCTGCCGTTGCTGCTGCTCCTCCTCCTCCTCCTTTCCCCTCGTCTCTCCTCCCTCCTCCTCCTCCGCCTCCTCCTCCTCCTCCACCTCGGCTCCTCAGCCTCGTCCTCCTCCTCCTCCTCCTCCTCCTCCTCCTGTCCGCCCCCGCCAGCTTCCGCCGATTGCCACCCCCGCCCATGACGCTGGGATCCGAGGAGGAGGAGGAAGAGGAGGAGGAGGAGGAGGAGGAGGAGGAGGAGGAGGAAAAGGAGGAGGAGGCAGGAGAAGGCAGGAGGAGGAGGAGGAGGAGGAGGAGGAGGAGGAGGAGGCAGGAGAAGGCAGGAGTAGGAGGAGGAAGGTTCTTGATGGCAGGAGGAGGCAGGGGGAGGAGGAGGCAGGGGGAGGAGGAGTAGGAGGAGGAGGAGGCAGGAGGAGGAGGAGGACGAGGAGGAGGCAGGAGGAGGAGGAGGAGGCAGGAGGAGGAGGAGGAGGAGGCAGGAGGAGGAGGAGGAGGAGGAGGAGGCAGGAGGCAGGAGGAGGAGGAGGAGGAGGAGGGTTCTGGATGGCTCCTCGCTGTTTTTGACTTTCCCAGACGTCCGGGACTTTCCCAGACCTCCGACGTCTTGAGAATCTTGAGATGGCGGTCTTCGGTACCCTGAAAGTCTCATTAAGCAACCCGGGGGTGACAAACGTGAGAACCCAGGCATCCCCGCGATGCGAAAAAAATCACGACGGGAGGTTTGTGCCCATTTTTTGGCCTCCGGAGGCCCGCACGGGGCCTCGGGAGCGTCAAAAAACGACTCGGGATGAAAAAACGGTCCCGGGGAAGGGGTCCAATCCTTCTTCTCCTCCTCCTGCTCATCCTCCCCCGTTCTCCTCCCTCATCCTCCCACTCTTCCTCCTCGCTCCCAACCCTCCCACTCCGAATCCTCCTCCTCCTCCTTTCGGGTGTTCCCTGCCTGCCTCAACTTGGATTGGGCCTGGGACGTTTGAAGGTGTTCCCACGAATGCTAAGGCCTTACGGCCAGCGCGCCGACCCTGGCAGCCTCGGCCCCCGAGGGCGGCAGTATGGATGGAGAGGGGTTCGTGCTAGGAGGAGAATCCTTAATTTCTTGTTGGCGTCTGACGCTTTGGGCGCCTCATGGAATCGCTGCGCGGAGCGAGCTGCGCCGAGACGTCCCTGCTGTATGGCAATCGTTTTCGCGGAGCCGGCGGCGAGCCCCAGCGTGCGCCCATGGGTCGCGCGGGGACTCAACAATTCGGCTGGTTGCTTCGGTGTTATTGGGCTGTTTTCTGTTATTTGTGGCAATCTTTGAACGTTCGGCAATGCGTGCGCTGCAGATGGCATCCGCGAGTTTAGGTTCATTTCGGCATGCTGACAGTAGCAGCGATGGGTTTCCCTGGCCGGGATGGTGAAGGTGGGTGGGGCGTCAGCGTGGGGCGAGCACTTTCCGCTTGACCGTCGCCGTCACTTTCCGAGGAGATGGCGCGGCCGACCGCAAAGGATGTTTTTACCCGCGCCGTTCGCGTCCCTTTGTTGCGGTGCTGCGGATTGATGTGCCATGATACATTGGATAAGTCGTGACATGAGCGGCTCTCGTTTGACGTCTGTTCGCGCTTGTCTTGCCAATTGTATATGCACAAAAACGAAAAATCATATTCCTCTGCCCCACCCATCCCTTGCTCCGCCCAGCTCACATCCTGCTTCCGTCTGCCGTGCGTGCGCCACCGATCCCTGCGGGTCGGGGGCGGCGCGGGGCGCAGCGCAGCAGCGGGGGGAGAGTAGGCAAGGCCGATGGGGGGGGGGGAACCATGCAAGGAGCAATCGAGTCACGGTGAGAAGGGTAACATCGGCGGGACATGCTGACGCCCAGGGGGGGGGGGAGGAGGAGGAGGAGGGGGGGGGGGGGGAGGGGGAGAAGGAGGAGGAGGAGGAGGAGGGGGAGGGCGAGGGGGAGGAAGAGGAGGACGAGGAGGAGGACGAGGACAACCAAAACACATCGAGGAGAACAATGAGGGGAACGGGGGGGGGGGGGTCATCAGGGGGAGGGGTGGGGGTTTATGAGGAGGAGGAGAGGAGGAGGGACACGAGTATGAGGAAGGATCAAACATTGACGAGGAGAGAGAAGTGAGGTAATGGGGGGAGGAGGAAGACAAGATGGATGGGCTCGCCGTCGTGATCGTCGTTCTTGTGCCCGTCGGTGGCGGCTGGTTCCCAATCAGGCGACGTTGCCCTGACGATCCCCGCTAAGACTCGTCACGTGTAGCTCAGAACCTCCGCCACGCGCGCGGGGGGGATGGGGGGTAAAGGTGCGTGTGCGTGTGTGTGTGTGTGTGTGTGTGTGCGGGGTGGTGGTGGTGGTGGTGGTGGTGGTGGTGGTGGGGGGGGGGGGGGCGGAACATTTTTGCAATGGCGGCGATGGGCGCCACCTCGTGCGCGGAATCGCACCGACGCCGCGAGCGCAGATGGCAGGCGACTTTTGCGTGGGTCTCATTTCTGCGACGCTCCCCCCCAGCTCTTCTCGAGGGCCCTCATGACGTCCTTGAGCACGATCGTGCTCGCGGCGTCCCTGCTCAGCTCGTTCGCGTCGACGCGAGCGAGCGCCGCCCTGGGCCCAGAGGCCGCGGGGACCGCCCGCGCGCAGGCGACGCTCTCCGCGGAGAGGTGCCCGAGCTGGTGGCCCCAGAGGGGGGGGGCGGACTTCGAGCGGCGCGGGCCGGAGAAGGGGGCGGAGAGGAACGCCTCGTAAACGCTGCTAGCGTCTCCAAGCGCCTCATCCGTGAACGTCTGTTGGTTGCGCGTCGATCTGGCCGGGGGGAGAAGGCAAGGTTTCTTAAAAGGGGGAAACGCTGCAATTGTTGTCGGAGCCTCCAAGTGTTTCATTAGTGCACGTTTGTTTCTGGTTCGCCGAGAGGGCCAGTAGGAGGAATCATCAATTCTTAGAACGCAGGGTGCTGATTAGCAGCCGACTTTGAGAAGGGGGGGGAGGAGGAGGAGGAGGAGGAGGAGGAGGAAGAGGAGGGAACGAGGAGGAGGAGGAGAAGGAGGAGGAAGAGGAGGAGGATGCGAGGAGGAGGAGGACGAGGAGGAGGAGGACGAGGAGGAGGAGGACGAGGAGGAGGGGCTGACGATGATGATGAGGAGGAGGAGGATGAGGAGGAAGAGGAGGAGGAGGAGGAGGAGAAGGAGGAAAACGAGGAGGAGGACGAGGACGACGAGCAGGATGTGGAGGAGGAGGAGGAGGGAAGTGGAGGAGGGAGGAGGGATGAGGAGGCGACGGGTTTACAGCAAATGTGCGCGGCGGCGAGGAGGAGTCAGGTTTTCTCTGTCTGCTTGGCAGACAACCCCGATCCGAGGGCTCCTCTGCAGGATAATCTTCAGCGCGGCGTTGGCCTTCGCGGCAGCTCTCCGGGCAGTGCCGCCGTTGGGGCTCGCGGAGACGCTGGCCAAAATCCGCACGTTGAAGGGTTGCTCGCCAGCGCGACGCATGGCGAGCAGTTTGGATTTCACGGTAGCTTTTTGGGCGACGCCCCACGCGCACATCCTTGCAGACGAGGCGCGCGCGCGACGCCGCCGCTCCTGGCCAGGGCGCACATTTGGGCGAACGCGTGGCGCCAGATTCTCTGGGATGAAACCGAGAAGGCCTAGAACCACGTGCACTCCAAGGTGGCTCTTGCCATGGCGTTGGTGGCGTACGCGCGCCGCGCCCCACAACCTCGCCAAGCGGAGCTTCTGCGCGGAGCTGGCCTTCAAGAGCAGGTAGGTGGCCCCAGCGCGAAAGAAATCCAAACGGCGATCCCGGGCCACGCCGACTGACGCACTGCCCGATAATGTGCGCGAGATCCACGCCGCAACGCGCGCGCTGCGTCCGCTTTTCAAGCCGTTCAGCGAGGATGTTGCCCCTGCGGCGGCTGCGCCTGGCTGAATTGCAAACCTCATTTTTTAAAAAGAGTTCACGCTGAAACTTCGCCCCTCCTCCCTCTCACCGCCCCTTGCTGCGCGATGTTATTAAACCCTTTCGCTGCTTTTCTATAGGTGCCAGTTCGGGGCAACGTTTGTGGCCATCGGGTGCAGTTTTCGGTTTCTTAAGTGTTCCTTTTGAAATCCACCGGCTTTGCGAGCGGCTTCCCAGGGGCATCTTCGCAATCGTGGTGCGCCGCGTATGTCCATGTCTCGCGTCTTTTGGGGGGTGCGCGATGGCGCCTCGAAAAAATGAAAACGCGCTCGACCCCCCCCCCCCCCCTCCCAAGCCGGGCTTAGTCGGGTGAGTTCCAGCGGGGGTCGCGCTGGGGAGTGCCGTCCCGCATGATCGACCTCGGCTACAAATCGTTGTCGCCGCGCGCTGTAGGTGTCTCTGACACGATCCGATGGAAGTGCGTCTTTTAATTCGGGTCGTTGTAGAGGTATCGGGGAGGATTTTGGAAATGTCTTGGGTTGCATTGGAGAGTCGCTGGGAGGTTGAGGCGAGGTCCCCAAGGCGTCCTTGGAAGTTTTGGAGGAGGAGGTGGCGGCGGTGTTGACGATGCGGGAAGGGAGGAGGAGGAGGGGGAGAAGGAGGAGGAGGAGGAGGAGGGGGACACATTGTCTTGGCGTCGCGCGCATCTCCGCCAGACCATAGTGGAGCGATACTCATACCTGCTTAGGTGCCCACATAAGTCAACGAACGGAGAGGGGAACTAGAGGACAGAGGATAAAGGACGAATGAGGAATCGACGTTTGATGAAGCTGCGTCACGAATACGAACGGGGAGGTCGCAGCACTGATGCATGCCTCCGATGGTTGTTTGGGTGAGGTGAGCGGGGGCTCATGGACCGGGCGTCCAGGTGCGTCTGGGGCTCTGCTTGCAAGTCCCGCAGGCCTTGCACGATTGCGCCGTTGGCGGGCGCAGGGGGAGGGGAGTGCGAAGAGAACGAGAAGGAGGAGGACGAGGAGGAGGAGGAGGTGGAGGGTGAGGAGGAAGCCGTTTTGGAAAAGTGGGGCGAGGAAGGGGGGGAACGAGAGCCAGGCGGATCATTCCACGGCGCCTGCTGGAACGATGCGGCTTGTTTGTTCCCCCTCCTCCTCCTCCTCCTCCCCCTCCCTCCCCCTCCTCCTCTTCCTCCTCCTCCTCCTCCTCCTCATCCCCCTCCTCATCCCCCTCCTCCTCCTAACTGCTGTTCGCTCTTTTTGGGGAAAGTTGCTCGTCGTCGTCGTCGTCGGCGTCGTCGGCGTCGTCCTCGGGGTCCTTGCTCCGTCCCGCGCCTTCGTGCTGCGCGTGTTTGCGCGGCCCAGCCAGCGGCGGCGGTGGTCGTCGAGAGGGGGCGAGGTAGGAGGAGGAAGAGGGGGGGGGGGGCGAGAAGGAGGAGGAGGACGAGGAGGAGGAGAAGGACGTGAGGAGGAGGGGGGGGGAGGCGGTGGCGGTGGTGGCGGCGTTGACGAGGGTGCGAGGGGTGAGGAAAAGGAGAGGGGGAGGTCGGGGAGGAAGAGGTTTTGGGGGTGGTGGTGGTGGTAGTGGGTGGTGGTGGTGGGATTGGGGTTGGGTGGTGGTTGTGATGTTGGTGATGGCCAGGGAGAGGGGAACGGAGGAGGAGGGAAGGAGGAACAGAAAGAGGAGGAGGAGGAGGTCGGAATTTTGGAGAGAGA
Organism: Prorocentrum cordatum; assembly: GCA_963575745.1. Lineage (NCBI taxonomy): Eukaryota > Dinophyceae > Prorocentrales > Prorocentraceae > Prorocentrum > Prorocentrum cordatum. The sequence continues at coordinate 166,114 of CAUYUJ010002248.1, read as the reverse complement.
CGGGGGAGGTGTGCGCATTGTTGACGATGTCAGTGTGGTATGGGAGAGGAGGAGGAGGAGGATGAGGAGAGCGGAGGAGGCGGCGGAGGAGGCAGGAGGGGGAGGAGGAGGAGGGGGAGGAGAACGGGGGAGGTTAGCGGCGGTTGTTGACGATGATGGAGCGGAGGATGAGGACGAGCAGGAGGAGGAGGAGGACGAGCAGGAGGAGGAGGACGACCAGGAGGAGGAGGACGACCAGGAAGAGGAGGAGGAGGAGGAGGGGAGGGGGAGGAGTACCAGGAGGAGGAGGAGGAGGAGGAGGAGGAGGAGGAGGAGGAAGAGGTGGAGGAGGAGGAGGAGGTGATGGCGGAGGGGGTCGGCGAAAAAGGAGGAGGAGGCGGAGGAAAAGGGGGAGGGGGGCCGGAGGAGGATGTGGGAGAGAAGAGTGGGGAAGGTGGCGCGCTGTTGACGATTAACGGAAGGGGGGGAGAGAGGAGGAGGAGGAGGAGGAGGAGGGGAGGAGGAGGCGGAGGCGAGGAGGAGGAGAGGAGGAGGGGGAGGTCGGGGAGGAGGGGAAGGTAGCGGCGGCGTTGGCGATGAGGGAGGGGTGGGAGAGGAGGAGGAGGTGGAGAAGGAGGAGTAGGAGGAGGAGGAACAGGAGGATATGGAGGAGGTGCATGAGGAAGAGGCAGGATGGGGGCAGGATGAAGCGGAGGAAGCAAGGTGCATTGCCCCGAGGGGTTGCGTCGCAGGCTTGTCGAAGCCGCGGAGGCTCGAGGCTCGGGAGGCTCGTGGGAGGCCTCTTTCTTTGGTTCCTCCCTCTCTCCCTCCCTTTGCTCGGTTCCCTCTCCCTCCCTTTGCTCCCCCCCTCTCTCCAGCCAGCCCTTCCTCCTCCGCTTTCTCCCAGCCGGGCGGGCCATGTAAGGTGCGCAACGCAGTGCCACGTGGCATCAAGACAGCTCCTGCTCCTCCTCATCGTCCTCCTCGTTCCCTCATCTCTCCTCTTACTTCTCCTACCAGGTCCGCCTCCTCCGCCTCCTCCTCCTCCTCCTCCTCGTCCTCCTCCTCCTCCTCCTCCCCTCCTCCTCCTCCTCCTCCTCCCCCTCTTTCCTTCTTTTCTCTTCGCTCCTCCCTCCTCCCTCCCCCTCCCTCCTCCTCCTCCTCCCTCCTCCTCCTCCTCCTCCTCCTCCTCCTCCCCCTCCTCCTCCCCCTCCTTCTCCTCCTCCTCCACCTCCACCTCCTCCCCCAGGTCTGGAATTTATGGAATTTGTGGAACTTCTGGAATTTTGAGATCTTTTGGGATTTCTGGAATTTCTGGAATTTCTGGAATTTTTTGGAATGTTTGGGATTTTTGGATTTGCTGAAATTCTGGGATTTTTGGATTTTTTTTTTTTTTTGAATTTCTGGAATGTTTGGATTTTTTGGGATTTCCAGAAATTCCAGAAATTCCAAAAATTCCAGACACTCCACACATTCCAGAATTCCAGAAATTCCAGAAATTCCAGAAATTCCAAACAGCCAGAAATTCCTGAGATTCCAGAAATTCCAGAAATTCCAGGAATTCCAGACACTCCACACATTCCAGAATTCCAGAAATTCCAGAAATTCAAAAAAACAGAAATTCCAAAATTCAAAAAATCATGAAAATCCAGAAATTCCAGAAATTCCTGAGAATAGCGGCCCGCCGGTGGCTCGCACTGGATAAACCTTCCACGGGGGGGAGAAAGGGTGTTGGAACAGGAAGCGTTCTTAACCACTCACGCCCTAAAGGGCTGGTGGGATTCGGCCTTCTGTGGGTTTCCTTGGGTGCCCTCGTCGCAATGGCTGGGTTCCCTCAGGGATGCCAGTCAGTGCGCGCCCCTGGCGAGATCCGAGGGGTGGCTTTTTTGCAGGGTCGCCATGTCTTGTTCGGCGTCTTCGGGTTCGCGGGACTTTTCCCAGGTCCTGGAAACGTGCAGAATCTTTGTTGCGTCGCGGCCCCGCGCGCAGTGACGGCGCGTCCAAAGTCGAAGAAGAGAACCCGCGCGCGCGCGACTAGCGGCCGAGCCCTCAAGCCAAACACGCGCGCACACATAGTATGTTCAGAGGGAAGTCCTGGTCCCAGAGAATCCCCTGGGGTCTGGGACCCTGGTCCACGAGGGCCCCTTCCCACATCCCAGCGGGGGGGGGCAGGGACACAGATCGGATGTCTTGATTTGTTCGTTGCGGGGTCCCCTGGACATCCAAGCCCCTTTCCCAGTCAACCGCGCGCAGAAGGGCGGTGAGGTGAGGGGGGAGGGCCTCTTAGAAGCACCCCTGCTTCTCAGACGGCGCGGGCCTTATCTACAGATGTAAGGCCGGCGCCTTCTAAGAAGCAGCCTCCTTCCAAGAAGCCCCCACCCCTCCCTCCACACCCTTGCGCGCACCGCCAACTGAGGGCGCGGGTTTCGTCTCGAGTCGGTTTTGTGGGCGGCTCTGCAGCCCCGGCGAGGAAGGCCGAAGTCGGCGAGAAACCTGCGGTCGCGTTCCTGCTCCAATTCGCGAGCGGGCCGGGGGAGAGGTCCAGAGCCTCGCGGGCGTTGCGAGGAACATTCGCGACGGCCGCCTTCCTGAGCTTCCGGGGGGCCGCCGGAGACTGGCCAGGGGCCGGGTCGGGAGCTCCGGGGCCAACGTCGCGAGAAGATCACAGCGTCAAGGCCCTCGAGGGTGCGGAAAGGGGGGGGCATTGTTGGCCCCCGTTCTTGGTGTGCTGCTCGCGCCTTCTCCCTCGTCGCAGCCCCTTCGATATCAGGTCCGATCTGCCCGGGGCGGCGATTCCACCAGAACCACAGGCCTGGCACCCGGGGAGTCCATCTCGCGGCTTGCAGGAGGGGGGGAGGAGTGCTGGCCAAGCTTGGTCGGCCCCTCCCCAGCGGCCCCCGAAGTGTGGGGGGGGGGGGATGAACTCCTAAGAGGTCAAATTCTGATTTTGCCCTGGTCCGAAGTCCGGCGTAATCCCGCTTACTCCAGTTTAATTCCGTTTAATCCGATTTGATCCCGCTCAATCCGCGGCCCACTCTGTCGCAACAGCCCCGAAATGGGGCTTAATCCTTTTTTAATCTTTCCGACGAAGACCTCCCAGCAGTTGCTTCCGAAGGGGGGGCGACGCGCGAGCTGCCGCCGAGGGGGCGCCTCCTCTTCGCCTGCTGCCGTGGCTCCCATGCCCTCTCGAAGCCCTGCTGGGGAGCTCTGCGCCGTGCGGCGGCTCGTCCCTTTCCGGGGCCCTCCCTGGGCGCAGCGCTATACAGTCGGTCCGGATTAGTAGGTCGACCCTGCCAAATCAAGGGTACCTTTTTGTCATGTGTCTCGTGACCCGTGCCTCCTGCATTCCTATGGCAATGTGGCCCCTGGAAGGGTCTTTTGTCCTCTCGCGTGTCCTGTCCAATGAAGTCCGACTGTACGGGGCGACGGGCTCAGGCAGGGGGCGCATCGACCTCCAGTCGCCCACTCGTCGCCGCCAGGAGTGGTCCGCCCCAAAATCCTCGGGAGTATTGAGGTCGACGGGGGTCAATGCAAACGGGGATCAGCCAGAGCGCTGGATCTTGCGGGACCCTGCAGGGTCGCACCGACCCGGGCTCGGGCGCAGGATCCTGCAGGATCTTGCAGGGGGCGAACCACATATAGTATAACTATGTTGGGGTGACGCCGAAGGAGGAGGAGGAGGAGGAGGAGGAGGAGGAGGAGGAGGAGGGGGAGGAGGAGGAGGAGGAGGAGGAGCAGGAGGAGGAGGAGGAGGAGGAGGAGGAGGAGGAGGAGGAGGAGGAGGAGGAGGAGAGGAGGATCTTGCGCATTGACCCGGGTTTGGGCGCAGCATCTTGCAGGATTCTGCCGGGAGCATCCCGTTTCGCCATGGGGTGCGCATCGCCGACCCAGCGCGCGAGGCATCGCCGATCCGAGTCGATGTCCCCCCCCCTCCCTCCCCCCCCTGAGCCCATACCCCCCTGTTGCTACTCCAGATTTCGTAATAACAGGGAGGGGGTCTCAACCCTCCCAGACGAGAAGTTTTAGACCCCCCCCCGTGGGAGAACCCTCCAAAACATCGTCCCCAGACCCCCCCCAGGCCCTCCAAGATAGCCTGGAAGAGACCCCCCCGAAATGAGACCCCCCTCCCTCTATTACGAAATCTGGAGCACCCCTCAGGCCTGGAGTGCTGGTCTTCTTGCGGGCGGGGGAGTACTGAGCGCACCCATTCCCTGGATAAGCTTGGACCCCTCGATCACATCCGTCCTACGGGTGTGTGTGTGTGTGTGTTCGCTACTGGCTGAAGCCTCACTGCCTCCGTCATGGGATCGGCCGCGCAGGTGCTTCGCCATGCTATGCCTTGCGGGGCGATACAATGTTATCCACCACTCATGATGCTACTGCGGCCTTTCATGCTAGGCGGTGGTATGCTATGCATTACTATGGTGTACTACATTGTCGCGTGGTACTGCGCAAGTCTGACTTCAGCAGACAGGATACCCCTAATTGGCGTTTCGCAGGGCTCATAATCGAAATGGCCAAGTATGTCCGCAGCCATTTGTGGCACCCATGCTGCCCACTCTCCCTCCTTCGTTCCAGCCGAGTCTCATGGTCTTCATGGCAGGGCAAGTTGTTTCGCAGTGCTAGCTGGTGTGTGAGCTCTGGGAGGCTTGTGGAAAGGCTTTTCTGCTCGTGGGGGACCTTTGGCTCAAGCACAATTAAGCCCGTGCAGCCTGGGTGGGGCGGGAGGCATCCCGTGGGGCCGCGGCATACCACACACATGGCGACCGCCGCCGGAGAGGCCGCAGAGGCCGGCGGAGGTGCGGCCGGTCCGGGCAGCGCCGCGGCGGGCGCGGAGAGCGGCACGGGGGCGGCGGAGGGCGTGGCTACCTCGGCTGGCGACGCGGGCATGCTGTACTTCCTCGACCACAAGGAGCTCGCAGACTGCGCCGTGCGGGTGCCCGCCGGCGCGGCCGCTGCGGAGCAGGAGGTCCCCTGCCACAAGCTGGCGCTGTGTGCGGCGTCGGGCTTCTTCTTCCGCAGCTTCATCGCCGGGGCCGGGGCCGGGGCGGCAGAGGGCGACGCGGGCGGGGCGCCGGCCGCCGGGGCGCTGCAGGTGGTGGCGCTGCCAGCGCTGCCGGAGGACCAGGAGCTGCGGAGGCAGGTCGACGTGTCCCAGTTGTTCCCCGTGGTACTGAGGTACATCTACAGCAACCAGGCGTGGGCTTCGATCGATAGCCTGGTGACCAGTGAGAATGCAATGGGCCTGTTTGCACTGGGCGAGCTGCTCGAGATCCCGACGCTCTCGGCGAGAGCGTTCCAGTTCTTGGACGAGGCCGTGCTCTCCCCAACCTCCGCGGCGCAGCTGTTGTACGCTGCCGTGCAGCTTAGGCGAGTGGCCGGCGGGTCTGCTGGGGCTGGCTTCGAGACTTCGTGCCAGCGGTGCGTCGAGGTCCTCCGCCAGGGCTTCGGGCAGGCGTGCGCGGCGCCCAGCCGCGGGCGGCAGCTGCTCAGCAAGCTGCCCGTGGATGTCCTGGCGCCCATACTGGAGGCCCCAGACCTCAACGTGCCCTCCGAGGGCATCGTGCTGGAGGTTGTGCAGCGCTTCCTGAGAGCTCGCCTTGCGCGCGAGGAGGCTGGCCTAGACTTCGCCGACCTGAGGCTCACCGAGGCCCCTGCGATCATCCCGCAACTAATCGGCAGCCCAGGCGGGGTGGTGTGGGAGGTGTTTATTGTGGAGCAGCCTCTGTCGCCACCCCTAGACCCGCCCGAGACCGCCAAGTACAGCGCGGCGTCGCCAGTTGCTGTCCCCACGCAGCAGCCCGCGGGGGTGTGCACCCTCGGGCATCAACTGTCGCTCCGCTACCCAGTGGGGGCCGTGGGCGCCGCTGGGTGCGCGGGCTGCGCAGTGCTGCGCGTCGTGGGCGCCAGCGGGGAGGTGCTCTGCGCTGGCCTCCTGCCAGTGGAGCGCCTGGCGCAGCTGACCTCGGGCGGCGAGTTCGCAGAGGAGCTCACCTGCCGCGTGCGCTCACCCGCCGACGAGCAGGCCACAGGCGTTGTCCGCTTCAGGTGGCGACGTCCAGCCGAAGCTGCAGCAGTGGAGCCGCCGGCAGAGGGCGTCGAAGCAGCAGCGGAGGCCGTCACGGCCGAAGAGGGCGGCGCTGGGCCCGCAGCCGAGGCCACCGTTCGCGCTGATCAGCTCTCGGAGGAGGACGCTAAGCGTATCCTGGATTGCGTTCGGTTCCCGCACCTCGAGCACAAAGAGCTGCTGGCGGCCATGAGGGATCCTGTGCTTGTCCAGGTGGGGGCCCAGCAGCGGGTGATGGAGGCGCTGTCCTCGCGCCTGAGCCAGTACGAGCACGCCCCGGAGGCGGGCGCCCTGTCTGCGCAGGAGGCCCGGCCCTCGACGATGGCCGCGTCTGCGAGGGGCCCTTCTGCTCCACTGGCAGCCGCCGCGACGCTGCGGCCCACCCCGCCCGCCACCGCCGGCGCAGCCGAGGCCTCCGCCGGCCCCGAGCGGCAGCAGGCGTGGGCGGCGCAGGCGCCCGCCAGCCCCGAACAGCAGCCGCGTGAAGCGCCTGAGCCGTCGCCCCGGGAGCACCTGGCCGGTTCCGCTCACGCTGCGATGCGCGGCGGCCTCCGGGCGACGGCGCGCGGCGGGCTGCAGCGGCCCCTCTCGTCGGGCGGGGGCTCTGCGGGGCACCCGCTGTTCCCGTGCGGCTCGTGCGGCCAGGGGCAGCTGCTGCTGCGCCAGGGGGACACTGCGCAGTGGTGCGCGAAGTGCTCGAGGTGCCCGCATAACGTGTGGCTGCCTGGCTGCGTGACGGCGGCCGCCGTCGACGGCTTCTGTGCCGCCTGCACCGTGCGCCTGGGCTCGGAGGTCCGGACGCTCACAGTGCGGGTGGGCCGCGAGCACGGTGCCGCCCTGCTGA
>CAUYUJ010002248.1:104224-154224 GCA_963575745.1 Prorocentrum cordatum | reverse complement strand
ACACAACAGAGCATGACAGAACATAACATAGCAATACCATGACTCCATACATCATCTTATAACATCACAAAACATATCCGGGCAGAACATTACATAACATAAAACGACAGAACACACAAACCAACACATAACGGATCATACTATACCACACATTGGCTGACCATATCCTATCATGACACAGCGGTCAGGACATAGTATAACACAACACCAGAGCACGGCAACGAAAACGACGGACCACAATATGTCACGATAACAGGTATCATACCACAACGCGGCCATGTCATAACACGACGGAACATGACATGGCAGCATCATTACAGCACATATCATGATATAACGTATCATACCGTGACAAAGCAGCACACCATTGTGCACGTAACACGACATAACAGAACAGCGCATGGCAGAACATGACAAAACAACGCATAGCATGGCACAACGGAGAACACCATAACATCACATAACAAACCAATACATAACGTCACATAACAGAAAACCGCAGAACATCACGTAACAAACCAAACCAGAGCACAAGAGAACATCACCGACAGAACAAACCAAAACCAGGCCAGACCCTCAGTTGTCCCGAAAATCCCGCAGTCCCTGCCGCCGCCCCGCCGCGGGCGGCCTCCTCGCCTGCACCCCTCAGTCCAAGGATGGGAAGGGGGAGGAAGGAGGAGGGGAAGGAGGCATGGGGTAGGCGGAGGAGGACAGGGGCCTAAGGTTTCGGTGGGGATCGCTCGAAGCAAATAATTTTGTTTTGGCGCACTTTTGGTTCTCGGCCTCGTTCAGTTTTCGGCGCCCATTTTGTTTTCGGCGTCTTGTCCGTGGTCAGTTGTTGGTGCTTCGGAGCTTCTGTTGTTGGTTATCGGAGCTCCTTTGGTTTTTTCGGTGCCCGTTTGGTTTTCGGCGCGTCCTTAGTTTTCGGCGCCCCTTTGTTTTTCGGCGCACCTCTTTTAGTTTTCGGCGCCCCTTGAATATTCAGTGCCCCTTTGGTTTACGGCGCCCTTTTGGTTTCTGGCGCTCCTTTGGTTTTCGGTGTCTTTTTGGTTTTCGGCGTCCTTTTTAGTTTCTGGGGCATCTTTGGTTGTCGGCCCTGTTTCTGTTCGGAGCTTTTTTGGTTATGCGTGTTCTTTTCGATGTTCTGTGCCCCGTTGGTGTTCGGCGACCCTTTGGTTTCCGGCGCTCCGTTGGTTCAAGGCGCTCTTGTGGTTTTTGGCGCCCTTTGGTTTTTGTCGCTCTTTTGATTTTCGGCCCATTTCTGATTTTCGGCCGGTTTTCGGCGTCCCTTTGATTGTCGGCGCCGTTTTGGTTACCAATATCTTTTTGGTGTTTGGCGCCCCTTTGGTTGACGGCGCCTTATTGGTTTTCTGCGCCCCTTTGGTTTGCGGCGTGTTCGGCAATCCTGTGGTTTTTGGCGACCTTTTAGTTTTCGGTGTTCTTTGGTTTTTGGCGCTCTTTGGGCTTTCGGCGTTGCTCTTGTTTTCGGCGTTCTTACGCTTTTCTGCGCCTCTTTGGTTTTCGGCGTTCGTTAGGCTTCCTGCGCGTTTTGGTTTTTCGGCGTCCCTTTGCCTTTCGACGCTCTTTTCGTTTTCGGCGCTCCGTTCGTTTTAAGCGCCCTTTCGGTTGTCGGTGCCATTCTGGTTGTCGGCGCTCTTTTGGTTTTCGGCGCCGCTTTGGTTTTCGGCGCTGCTTTGGTTTTCGTCGCTCCTTGCTTTTCGGGCTCTTCTGGTTTTCGGCGTTCCTTCGGTTTCCGGCGCCCCTCTGGTTTTCGCACCCTTTCGGTTTTCGGCGGCTCTTTGGTTTTCAGCGCCCTGTTGGTTTTCGGCACCCTTTTGGTCTTCGGCGCTTTTCCTTTAGCCGAAGATGGGGGGAGGTAGCTTTCGAGGGGCGTGAACAAAAGAAGCGGGGGGGGCTTCCAGCAGGTGAGGTCCAGGGGGAGGGAGGAGGGTTAGCTGAGGCCCCCTCCCCTTCGGGAGTGTGCACCGGGCGCGCTCTCTCGACGGTACCCACCCTCATCCGATCCTGTGACGTTGGCTCGGGCTGCGCCAGAACCTACGTGCGCGCGAAGCGCGCGTGGTTCTAGTGTGCGCGTAAGTATGTATATATATATATATATATATATATATACATATATACACATGTATGTTAGCCAGCGTGGTCCCAAAACAGTGTGCTTCTAGCATTCCGCTACCGCGCCCTGAGGCACGAGTTGGAGTGTCCTCAGGTCCGCGGCCTAACCCCTGAAGCCTCGTTCCTCAATCCTGAGGATTCTTTCGCATTGGGGCGCGGACCCTAAATTGCCGAATCTCTTCGGCCTCCCGACGTCCCTCTGGGTCGCGTCGCGTCTTGTCGAGCGACTTTCCCCGATTGGCCAAAATCATGGATCTTCCTCGGTCACCCAGTCTTTTTGGGGTCCCCGACTTTTCGAGCTTCCGACGCTCCAAGACGTTCCAAGAGGCCCCCAGGACCGCCCTAAGGCAGCTTCGGAGGCTCCCAAGAGCGCACCGGGACGACGCAAGAGTGATCCGAGTCAGCCCCGAAACCGCCCAAGATGACCGAAGAGGGCCCAAAGTCAGCACCAAAAAGGCCCAAGATGGGGAACATGAACCACAAATCCGAGCCTTCCCCGGGAGACCACAAAGAGACCCAAGAGGCCCCAAGAGACCCCCCCCAAGAGATTCTCAATACACCCCAAGAGTCCCCCAAACGGCCCCTAAGAGGTTTCGAAACGGTTCCCAACGGGCATCCTAGAGGCCAATGGGCCACACCACTGGAACGGCGACTGGATCGGCCGAAGGCCAGCCGACATAGGATATAGGTTGTGAAATATATGTTTGGCGGCCGATGTGGTGCAACAGGTCTGGAGCAATCTATGAGGTGCAGCATTTGTGGTTGCCATCTATGCTGTGCAATATATGCGGTGCCATCTATGTGACGCAAACGATGTGGTGCAAACCATGTTGTGCAATCTTTGGTGTATAGTCTATGTGGGACAATGTACGGGTTGCAATTAATCTTGACCGTCTTGAAGCTGTCCTCTCCACTGCTCGTGCAAACATCCCACCCTCCCACCCGCAACTTGGTCGCAAGACCTCTTCAGACAAGACCGTGACGGTAGGTACCACATGGCACTTGGCCACGACACCGATGCCGACGACGACAGCGACATCGACGAGGACGGCGCCGCCGACAGCGACTGCGACGACACCGACGACGTCTCCAATGTTTTCGACGGCGACAACGACGACGACGACACCGACGACGACGACGACGACGACGAAGACGACGACGACGTCGCCAACGGAGACGACGACGAGGAAGGAGAAAAAACGACGACGGCGACAACGACTTGCAATACATGTGAGGCAATCTGTGGCGTGCCGTAAAATTATACTTGTGTAGTTTGCAACTAATGGTGTGCAGCCCATGTCGTACAATTCGCGTGTTCGATATATGTGGTGCAATCTGTTTTGTGCAAGATAGGCGGGGCGCCCTGAGTGATGCAGTCGTTGTGGTGCAATTGACCACACTGCACCGCGCGTGATCACTTCCCACGCATGTGCAAACATCCCACCCTCCCACCCGCTACCTGGCTGGCAAGACTCATAATGTCGCGACTGCAGTTGCAGCGTGGAGTTTGTCCGCAAGTTTCATCGAGCTCACTGGCTCGCGGACCCTCGTCGCGCGGGCAAAATCAATCTTGCGCGAGACAGCGTGGACAATGGCGTCGCCGAGCGACGATGAGGTGGTTGACAGAGCTCAAAAGGTCGCGACTACAGTTGCAGCGTGGAGCCCCTCCACTACTTTCATCGAGTTCACTGGCACGCGGACCCTCGTCGCGCGGCCAAAGTCCATCTTGCGGGAGAGCGCGGACGCCGGCGTCGACAAACGACGAAGACGGTGACGGAAGGCGACGCCGACGGCAATGATGACGATGACGGTGCCCCGCATGGTCTGATTTGACAGGAGTCATGCTTCTGGCAAGCGTGCGAGGGTCCTGGAATATGTCCGACATGTGCGCGCGAAGGCTTCCTTGGACAGGCATGTTGAAAAAATATCGGGTTCCCGCAGGATCCGCAAAAGCGCGGGGGATGAAAGTTAGAAAGGGTTTCTAATGTGTTTGGAAGGATTTCTTCTTGCGCGCGCATGTTGCCCGCGTGGTGTTGTTTGCTGTGGTTTCGTACCACAAGCTCATCGTAGATCAACGCATGTGCACCGCATGGTATCATTCGTCAGGGAAGAGGGGGGGGCCGATACCCGGACGAACTGGGATGGTATGAGATCATATGGAAAATTGACTAGGAGGCTTCACCATATTGAAACAACAGTACCTCTTGGGGGAGTGGTAATCCTGGGGTGGCGGTGGGGGTTGAATCCAATCTGTTTTCAAAGAGGCGAATGATATGTTGTGCAACCAATGCTGCGTAATCGGCGTGGTTCGACCTATGAGGCGGCGTCGACGAGGCGGCGACGGGGCGGCGACGGCGACAACACAGCCGCCGGACCGCCACGCAAACCTAGACGAAGGGCGGCGACAATGCGGCGACGGCGCGGCGACGGGGCGGCGACGAGGCGGCGACGGGGCGGCGACGGCGACAACATAGCCGCCAGTCCGCCGCGCAGATCCAGACGACGGGCGGTGACAGGGCGGCGACGGCGATATTACAGCCGCCAGAGCGCCAGAATTGCCCAGACAATGGGCGGTGACGGGGCGGCGACGGCGACACCAAAGCGGCCGGCCTGCCACGCAGGCCCAGAGAACGGACGGCGACATTAGAGCCGCCAGACCGCCACGCAGGCCCACTTCCGCAAAACAAATATACACGAACCCCTAAGTGTACACGCTGTTTGGTGTATATATATATATATATATATATATACACGTGTGTGTATAGATATATTTGCTGCGTATACATGTGATCACTGCGGTTGAAGGAAGGAGGGGCTGGAAGGGGGCGGGACGATATGGGTTTATCCTCCCCCCCAGACCTAGCCGTTTTCAGCGGCGGGTTGTCCCAGGAAGGCATCCGTGACATATCATTACGCCCCCAGCGAGTGCGTTGCCCGCTCCGTCCCGCGGCCGCAAGACACCCATCCACCTTGCCAGCCTGACACCACTTACCCTCGGTCACTCGCTCGGTCCCTTGCTCTCTCGTTTATAATATCCTTGTCGTTTTGTTTGTTTTCTCTGTCTGCTTTTGTTTATCTCTCTCTCTCTCTCTCTCTATTCTCTCTCCCTATATCTATAGACGTATTCCTAGGCACCGCTTGCGGAAACTGGCAGCCAGTTGACTGCAGGCGCCAGCGCAATGGTCTGGCCGCGCGCCGAACCCTTGCGAGCTCGCTCGGCTCGCTCGCCTTCTCTCCTTACTTCCATGTCTCTCTATCTCTCTCTCTCTCTCTCTCTCAATGTATCTCGCCTTCCTTCCGTTTTTTGTTCATGTCGCTCGTTTCCATTATCTCTCTCATTATCTATCTCTCTTTGCTATCTCTCTCTCTTTCTCTCTCACTGGCACCGTCATCTTCATCGTCATCATCACTCTCATGTATAAAACCGCTGCTCTTCCTGCTCCTGTTTGTTCGATTGCTGATGTCCCTGTTCTTTGCTGCTGGTGTTTCATTTCGGGTGTGGTATCCAACAGTTGCTCTCGCACTCGATACACCAATCATGTCAGGTATTCCCAGGCCTTCCTGTTTCGGCATATGGGGTGTCAAGCGAAGCTGCTCGGGGGCGCTCCACCGCCTCCATTTTGTTCCTCTTTCCAGAGAGCACTCCGACCTGCCAAGGCTCGTGGCGCCCACGTGGGCACCGCTGGACACCCTCGCGGCGCTGTCCGGGCCGAGGGGTGCACCATGCACTGGGCTGTCGCCTGGCTCGCCGTTCCAAGGGGGGGGTGGAGAGAGGTTTGCACGTGCATATATTCGTACACACATAATTATGCGAGGAGGGGAGGAGGAGCAGGAGTGCCACGTGTTCTGCGATGTTCTCACGTCCCATGGGCACGAGATCACATGGACACGCTCAAGGGCTCAACGCGGGGCATCCGGGGAGAATTGGTCTGTTGCATCCACGTTCCCCGATTGCGATACGATGCCACGTTCAGGGATTATGTGAGCAGTCTGAACGGTTCTTGTCCTCCTCCCGCTCCTCCCCCCTCCCCCCCTCGCCTTTTCGTCCCCTCTCGCCCCCTCCCCTCCCTCCCGCCGCACCTCTCTCCGCCGCATGTGCCCCGCTCGCCGAAGTCCCGAAATCAGGATGTTTGAGAGGGCCTCTGTGGGCCTCCGATGGCCCCCGAGGAAGCAGAGGCCTTCGCCAACTTGGGCGCGGTGGGCGCACGCGAACGCTGACACTTGGGCCTTCTGTGGGGCTCCCTGTGGGGGCACGAAGCGTGTTAGGGGTCTATTAAAATGGGTGCGGTAGGCGCGTGCAAACGCTGGCAATTGGGCCTTCGGTTGTGCTCCTGTTGGGGCCCCGAAGCTTGTGAGGGGTGTGCCAACATGGTTGCGGTGGGCGCGTGCGAACCCTGGCAGTTGAGCGTTCGGTGGTGTTCCCTGTGGGGCCCCGAAGCGTGTGAGGGGTGTGCCACAATTGACGTGGTGGGCGCATGCGAACGCGCTGGCATTTGGGCCTTCGGTGCGGCTCCCGATGGGGCCCCGAAGCGTGTGAAGGGTGTGCCAAAATGGGTGCGGTGGGCGCGTGCGAACGCTGGCATTTGGGCCTTCGATGGGGCTCTTTACGGTGCCACGAAGCGTGTGAAGGGGTGTGCCAAAATTGGTGCGGTGGGTGCATGCGAACGCTGACTCGTGGGCCTTCGGTGTGGCTCCCCATGGGGCCACGAACAGTGTGAGGGACGTGCCACAATGAATGCGGTGGGCGCATGCGAACGCTGGCATGTAGGCCTTTGGTGGGGTTCCCCATGTGGCCACGGAGCGTGTGTGGGGTGTGTCAGGAATGAGTGCCGCGGGCGCATGCGAACGCTGACATTTGGGCCTTTGGTCTGGCTCCCTGTGTGGCCACGAGACGTGTCAGGGGTGTGCCGCCTTCGGTGGGGCTCCCTGTGGAGCCACGAAACGTGTGAGGGGTGTGCTAATCTGGGTGGCGCTGGCGAACGCTTGCATTTTCGCGGTCGGTGGGGCTCCCTATGGGGCCCCGAAACGTGTGAGGAGCGCGCCAACATTGGCGCGGTGGGCGCATGCGAACGCTGGCAGTTAGGCCTTTGGTGGGGCTCCCTAGGTGGCCACGAAACGTGTGAGGGGTGTGTCAAAATGGGTGCCGATGATAGTCACGATAACGGCGATGCTGATGGCGTTGATGGTGATAATGCCGATGTTGGCGATGATGATGATGATGATGATGATGATGATGATGATGATGATGATGATGATGGTGACGATGATGATGATGATGATGATGATGATGATGATGATGATGGTGACGATGATGATGATGATGATGATGATGATGATGATGATGTTGATGATGAAGATGATGATGATGATGACGATGATGGTGAGTGGAGGAGGGAGGGGCAGCGGGAGGAGAAGGAGGAGGAGGTGGAGGAGGAGTGATCGCGGGGACCGTCTCTTCAAACATACAGGATGGTTAGGAAACAACGCATGATGGTTGGGAAACAATACTGGGAAACAATACACAGTAACAATATATGTGAGGGCACCAGAACAAACAAAACTCCTGGCGAATGACCCAACCATATGCAGTTGTGGGTACCACAATTGTGAATACCTTCTTCGGTGACGCTCCCTATGGGGCCAAGAAGCGCTGTACTGTGTGGGTGAAAATGCCAAATTGGGTGTGTGGGACGCATGCGGACGGTCCCACTGGGTGCTTCGGTAGAGCTCCGAATGGGGCCACGAAGCGCTATACTGGGTGAGTGAGAAAGCCAAATCAGGCTTCCGGGAGGCACGCGGACGGTCCCACTGGGGGCTTCGGTGGAGCTCCCTATGAGGTCACGGAGCGCTGTACTGGGGCGCACGCGGACGGTCCCACTAGGCGTCTCGGTGGAGGCCACGAAGCGCTATATTGGGCGGGTGGAAATGCCAAATTGGGTGTGCGGGGCGCACGCGGACGGTCCCACTGTTGGCTTCGGGCCACGAAGCGTTGTACTGGGTGGGTGAAACTGCCAAATCGGGTGTGTGGGGCGCATGTGGGCGGTCCTCCTGGGGGCTTCTGTGGAGCTCCCTAGTGGGGCCACGAAGCGCCATTCTGGGTGGGTGAAAATGCCAAATTGCGTCTGCAGGACGCATGCGGGCGGTCCCACGGGGGGGTTCGGTGGAGCTCCGAATGGAGCCACCAAGCGCTGTACTGGGTGGGTGAAAGCATGCCAAATTGGGTGTGCGGGGCGCATGCGGCCGGCCCCACTGGCCACGAAACGCTGTACTGGGTGTGGCGGACGCATGCGGTACCCCCCACTGGGGCCTTTGGTGGAGCTCCCTACAGGGCCACGAAACGCCGTAGTGGGTGTGGCGGACGCATGTGGTACCCCCCCCCCCTCTGCGGCCTTAGGTGAAGCTCCCCATGGGGCCACGAAGCGCCGTTGTGGGTGTTGTGGATGCATGTGGTACCCCCCCGTCTTGGGCTTTAGGTGGGGCTCCTGATGGGGCCACGAATCGCCGTAGTGGCTGTGGCGGACGCGTGTGGTACCCCCCTTGGGGCTTTAGGTGGAGTTCCCTATGGGGCCACGAAGCGCCGTACTGGGTGTGGCGAACGCATGTGGTCCCCCCCCCTGGCGCCGTGGGTGGAGCTCCCTGTGGGGCCACGAAACGCCGTACTGGGTGTGGTGGACGCATGTGGTACCCCCCCTCTGGGGCGTTAGGTGGAACTCCCTATGAGGTCACGAAACGCTGTGATCCCCCCCCTGGCCTTAGGTGGAGCACCCCATGGGGCCACGACACACTGTATTGGGTGGGTGAAACGCATGGAGGAGGGACGCGGGGGGAGGAGGAGTGAGTGAGACGCGGGGCGCTGTCTCGTCAAAACGAGGACCCAACACTACAGGATGGTTGGGAATAGTAGCGTTCGTGCCTCCTGACATCCGCGGGACCTCTCCACCCATGGTCAGCCCAGGCAGTCTGCCCAATGCAACAGAAAACAATGAGAACCCGCACCGGGTCCACGAGCCTTGTGAGGGCGCGGTTGGGAAATAACGGAAAAACGTGTGATGTTACAACGTTGTTGTATAGTTTGATTTCCTCCGGGCCTCTTCCAGTCTAGATCCGCCCAGAAAGCATGAGCACACGAAGACAATTGATGTTTGAAGTTGGGTGTGTCTTCACAGATGTTGTTGTTGTTGTTGTTGTTGTTGTCGTCTCGTTTGTTATGTTCAAAAGGTTCGTATGTACCCAAGATGTTAGAGTATTGTTTCGCCTATTGTTCTGGTGTTGTTTCATTTTATGGGCGCATTATTGTTTCTGAGTGTATGGGTTTCTGTTTGGCCTGGTTTGTGTGGAGTTCGTCTGACTGGTTCTTTGTATGGCTGCCTTATTGGTTTGGTTTCTGCGGATCTGGGCTGCAGGAGCTAGATACGAACACCATTGTTTTTTTGTTTTTCTGGTACCCTCACATGTTTCTGTAGTTGATGATGTTGGTGTGCACCAGCAAGGGTTCTTGGACCAAGGACACGTTCTTATCGTGTTTGGTTGCACGGTTTTATCATTGCTGTTCATTGTGTGGGCGTTCTATCGTGTTTGATTGTATGGTTGGCGTGTTGTTTCTCCTTGTGTAGGTATTATGTTGAGTGTCATTGCACGGGCTCCCTTTCCCTTTATTTGTCGGCCATCCCCCTCCCATTCCGTCTTGGCATGGGGAGCAAAGAGGAGGTGGACGTGGAGGGGGAGGAGGGATAATGATACGAAGTTTCGGTGACGATTGTGATGAGCACGAGAAGGGTGTTCACGCCGAGGATGGTGAATGATGATTTGCAAAAAGAACGATGAGGATGATGATGGAGATGAAGATGGTTCTGAGGATGGGGAGGGATGTTGGTGACGATGTTGATGATGATGACGATACGGGATGGTGATGGTGGTGATCAGAAGGGGCGACGATGATGAGGAGGATGAGGGAGATGTGGCGGGGGGAATGACAATCATGTTGGTGAGGATGAGGGAGAGAAAGCGAACGCCGACGACGAAGAAGAACGGGGGCAGGAAGGAGATGAGGAGAATTGGAGGGAGGCGGGCTGACAGCGCGATGAGCAACCTCCACGGACCGTGTGGCCGTCCCCGCGGGTTGCTTTATGTATCCCGCTTGTATCCCGCACATCCCCGAATGCACACTCTCATCATTCCTCTTTCCTCCTTCGTCACTCGTCTGTCCTTCATTCGCCCGAATTGTTTCATCTCACATTTCCCCTTTTCCTCTTTCCACTCTCCCCTGCTTTCATCACTCCTCATTTTTTGATCATCGCCATCATCATCGTCATGCGCACCGTCATCTTCACCATCAGACCAGTCATCCGTGCTCACTCATATAACCCCCAAAAATGGTACCCCTCATCACGAGCATCGCCGTCATCACCATTACTGTATCAAAAAGATTGGCAATCATCTTCCATGTGGGCCTCTCACCCTGGTCTTGGCCACTCGAACTACATACAGCAATCATATCCTCCACATGCCACCCTTCATCGTCATAACCATCATCCTCACAATGATCCGCCGGCTGCTCCTCATCATACATCTCCCCCTCACCGGCGGAATCACCAATGTCATAATGCGACCCCTCTTTTCCTGGATAGGCCTCAACAGACCGATGTTGATGATGAGGATGCGATGAGGCAGACAGCAGGAGAATGATACAACGGAACAGGACATGATGAGGAGGAGCAGGATGCCGAGCCACCAGAACTCTTTGAGGGCCGCATTTTGGCATAGATGCTGACATTCGTTCCCATGCCCCCCCATCATCATCACCATCATCATCGGGATCACCATCATCACATTGCTTCTCCTGTTCTTCTGCCGCCTGCTGCTCCCCCTCACCACCATCATCCCACAAAGACTCCTCCGTGCCTGGGTGACCATTAGCGGCCCAGAGAAGTTGATGACGAGCATGAGATGAGGCAGAGGACGCGATCATGATACCACGGAAAGAGAAGGTTGAGGATGAGCAACACGAGTGATTAGAAATTCGCGAGGAACGGATTTCGCCATAGATGCCCAAATGCGTCGTTCCTACCCCTCGTGTTGTAGGGACTTTCTTACTGGTTGACATTGTTTTGTGTTCCTCGTGATTTGAAGCGCACGGGCATCTGATTGATTTCCGTTGTACGGTTTTCTTTTTGTCTCCTATTGTAAAGGGTCGTTGTAGGCCTTCCGAGGGATCGACTCGGATGTAGGCTTCTATGCCGAAATCCATTCCTCACACATGTTTTGTGTATCTACATCGTGTTCCCCCTCATCGCGTCTCTTTCCGTTTTGTCGTTCTCCGGCTCGCTGCCTCATCTCATTCCCAGAATCAGTTTGTAGGGTTGTTGATGTTCATCCCGGCCCCAGAAAAAGGGTCGCATTATGATGATCGATAGTCTGCCAATAATGAGGAGGGGTATGATGAGGGGCAGCAGGCGGAAGAGGATCAGGAAGAGCATGGTAATGATGGTGATGCTGGTGGTGATGATGTTGCTGATGATGATGGGGCGCATGTGGAGGATGAGTATGATGATAGTGTGCGTGATGAGTATGAGGATGAGAACGATTGCGAGCGCTACAACTTCGCACGCAAACAAACCGAGGCCATGAGGTGCCGCGCACCAAAGGCATTCCCGCGTGAGAAAGCAGCGCGCGCGACATAGTCATACATGTCCCCCCCATCCCCCACCCCCCAGAGTGCGAACAAGTCCTTCGGGCGGCGGGCGCCACAGGAAGTGGAAGGAGTTGGACGAATGCTTCGGATTATTCCTGGAGGAGGAATTTGGATACATATGCCATGTCCAGGATTGGAAGTTTTCCCTCCAGCCCAATCTGAAGAGGCTTAAGAGATGTCCAGCGCTGCGCAGCTAGAGCGCCCATGCCCTCTCGGATGCCCTCTTTCTCGGGGCTCTCGCAAAGTCAGCATGTGGCTTCGCGAGTTGGGCCGCATCAGAGCCCGCGAAGAGTCGCGGGGGAACTCCCAGCTGCCTTAGGAAACGCGCGGGGTGGCTGAACTGGGAGCCCCTCCTTGACGACTTTCTTTTTGCGTGCGCGCTGCTGGATTTAAACGGGTTCAAAGAAGAAGCTGGTCAAATCGCGGCCAGATTTGATTATCAATAGAAGTCCACCTGGGGGTCCAGGTGGAGGGAGCGGGTCCAGGAGGCCGTCAACCACGGGAGTGGTGTTTGTTGCCCGCCAGTGCAGCAGAGCCCCCATCGGATGGCAACCTGCCAGAGTTCCCTGCCGAGGCTCACGCTGTCGCCGAGAAATCTGACAGTAGGATCTCCTTCAGGGGTTCCTGAAAAAGACCTCGCGAGGGCGTCGGACGAAGCGCTCGGCGCCTTGCGTGGGATTTGGTCGTGGTGTGAGTCCGCGGGGATTGCGCCACCATCCACCACTCGCCCGCGCTCGCGGCGCTCGCCCACGAAGGTGGTCGATTATTCATGCCCGCGGGTCTTCTCGCTGGCATCTACCGTGCGCTCGGGAAAAAATCGCCATCGACGAAGCTGCGGCTTGGCAAGCCAGGCGAGGTGGAGCTTGCCACTGCGGGGCAGTCGGCAGGTGCTGCGAGCGCGCGGTCCTGGAGCAAGCGTCAGCCGCCCTCACGAAGATTTGCGCAGAAAGTGCTGCACCACCTCCTGGCCAAAGCGGCCGCTCGACACGGCCCCCCCTGGTCAGCCTGAGGCCATTGCATTCGATGGAGCCTGTGGGAAAAAAAAAAAACACACAAACAAAAATCACTGTGGGGGAAAACACAAACTAAAAAACAACAAAACCACAAAAAACACATTGTTTTTTGTTGTGTGTGTGTGTGTGTTTGTGTTTTTTTGTTGGTGTGTGTGTGTGTGCTTTTTGTATGTTTTTTTTTGTTTTTTTCTCCAAGGTGCTCCAGATGGGCCAGGCCACCTCAAGAGCCACCCGCGCGTGCCAACGGATCAGCACCTGATGCAACTCGCCCCCCTGGCCCCTCCCGGCGCCATGGTCACCCCTTGGCCCACCGCGCGAGTGCTCAACGCGACGGACGACATCGCGGTCGTGGCAGCAGGAGCAATCCGTCATTTAGGGGAGCGGCTCGAGCCAGGCTCCAGGTATCTGCTCTCGCAGCTCCCGGCGCCTTCCCTGCCATCTCCAGGGGCAAGGGGGCGGTTATGGCCACGGACAGCAACGCGGGCAGGGAGGTGGCGGGATGTACCAAGGGGCACGGCTGCGTGCAGACCTCCATAACAAATCTCGGCGTGGATTGTTCGATCGGGGGGGGCATGTGCGTTCAAGTGCAGAGGAAGCGTCTAGCTTCAATTGCGCCGAGTGCCAAGAGGCTCCGAGGACGTCGCTCGTCTCTGAGAGATGCGACCAGAGTGGTCAAGGTAGCAGGCCTGTCCTCAGTGACCTCCGGTAGCGGCGTTGTTGGCATCGCGGATGGCAGGCTTTGCCAGATCCGCGATCTCCGCCGTCAAGCCATCTTCGGGCCCCCCAATGGAAATCCAGGACCATCGGGTACCAGATCGGAGTGGGCCCCGAGAGCGGCCTTATTGTCTCGGCTAATGCCGACCGCCTCCTGATGCGATGCCAGGCGCTGCGCGGGCGCAAGCCAGTCATGCAAAGAAGAGTTCCGATGCCGTCCTTCGTTTGTGCAACCGGGTTTGGCCGGGGCCAATTGGCGGGGCCCGCCGGAGCTGTCTGGTGTGCCCCCCGTCGCCCTGTCTGTGCCGCCCGAGGATCCAGGGACTGGGCTGCCTGTCGGGGTCTCGCCGTGGACCCTTATGTCCTCACGACAAGGCACCTCGAGGTTCTCATCAAACGGGGCACCCAACTGGGGTTTGATCAGAGTCTCGCCAACATGGTTGATGGACTGTCTGCACGCCGCTTGCTGGCGCCCATCATGGAGGAGCCGCAGTACTTCCGCGCCATGGGGCACTGACTCGAGGCCGTCGCGGGAGTTGTTGCTGGAGGCCACGCTACCCAGAAAGGCCCTCGATGAGGGGCGCCGCGTCCTGGGCCCTCTCTGCAAGTGGTGCGGTGCCCTCGACGGCGATCCCGAGCATCGGTTCATCGGCTGCAGCGGCAGCCTCGAGACCGTGGCTTCGAATGATTATTGGCCAAAAGGCGGAAACCGTCTAACAGCGACCCTGGTTTCGCCGTGGGCTTTTTCTTGGCCCTGATTGGACCTGGTCAATTCCGAGGGTGAAGTCTCAGTTTTTGCTGGACGGCGCCGCCCCCCCCCGTTGGGCCCTCGAGTGTTACGCCAGACGGTCCTGGACATCTGGGCCAGGGTGCCAGATCAGGACCTCGCGAACGTAGCGTTCTGCGAGCTTTGGCGCCCCAGCTCCGCTAGGGCCAGGAATGTAGGCGCGGCGCCTCCTGCCCCTTGCTTCCAGGTCGCAAGGCATATGTCTCGGGCCCGCGCCCTGGACCGAGGAATCCGTCTCTGGGCCTTGGCCCAGGAGCGCGAGGCTGACATGTTGGCCCATTTGGGTTGAGATGCACTTGCGCAACCCTGAAGCGCGGAGGCGCTGTAACAACCCAGGAGACCCAGGTTCCACAGAGCGGTCTCCCTGATGTCCAAAGAGTCAGGGCAAAATCCCGCACCCGTGCGTCACTGCTCCATCTGGCGGCAGAAGCTCGAGGCCACCGCCTGGCCCGCGTCAGCCAGAAGGGTCGGTACCAACGCAGAGCTTTCGGAGAGCGGTGTGGCATGCCGTGGCAGGCCCAAGATTGCGAGGTCCACCCACCTGACCCATTCTCTTTTGTTTCGGAGGGGGGCGGGGCGCTTCGTTTCGTGCTCCAGGCGCGGTGCGCTCGGGACGTTGCGCTTGAACGACTCATCTGCAGCTTGCAACGGCCACCCCAGTAATAAGCACGCCATCAGGAGCTTCCAGCTGCTCAAAGCTGGGGCGGGCCCGCCCTCCCGCAAGTTCGGATGCAACTCTTGGGGGGAGGGGGGGGGGGGGGGGGGGGGGGGGGGGGGGGGGGGGGGGGGGGGGCAAATTCTGATTTAGCCCTGGTCCGAAATCCGCTTAATCCGGCTTAATCCCGCTGAAGCCCGCTTAATCCAGTTTTAATTCATGACCCGAAAACAGACCCCCACCCCCGATCCCGCCCTGGGTGGGGGGAATTTGCCCTGGGATTTTTTTGGTAACGTAGGGTCGGGGAGGGGAAGGCGCGAGGGAAAGGATGAAAGGGGGGAGGGAGGGGGGGGGCGAATGACGGGGGCGAGGGGAGGGAGGGGGAGGGGCGAATGACGGGAAGGGTTGACGGTAGGGAAGGGTTGGGGGGAGGAAGGCAGGATGGGAAGAGCGAGGAGGGAGGATGGGGAAGAAGCATGGCTTTCCCCCCTAGAGGGCTTCCTCTCGTTTCATCCCGCCCCCTTCTTCCGTCATCATCGTCGTCGCAGTCGTCATCTCATCGTCATCGCCTCTCCCTGGCCCTCGGGCCGCCGCCCAGCGTGGGCGGGCGCCGCCCGCCCCTCGCCTCTCCCTCGCGCCGCAGTGGTGGCGGGCGCGAAGCAGGCCAAGGTGTCGCCGGAGATGCGGGCCCTTTGCCTTGTCCTACAGGACAAGGCGCCCTCTCCGTAGAGGGCGCTGCTTGGGCGGGGTGATGGGGGGAGGGCGAGGGGGGAGTGAGCGGAGGGGGAGAGGAGGATGATTTACGATTTGGAGCGAGGATTGCCCCCTCCTCACCCCTCCGCGCCCCGCCCCCCCCCCCGCCTCGCGAGCCCCCCCCCGCCCCTCCCAGGCGCCGCCCATCGACAAGATGTCGGCGTCGATCCAGGTTCAAAGAAAACAGCACGAAGCCATCAGGGCCGTAGTCAAAATGCTCCTCAAGGACGGCTTGCCGCCATTATCGTCACCATTGGTGACGATCATGGCGGCGATGGCGATGATGGCGATGATGACGACGATGGGGTGATGATGGTGACAATGATGGATGCGATGTTGATGAGGTCGACGATGATGGCCATAATGGTGACGAGAATGGGACGATAATGGCGACGATAATGGTGACGATGGCGACGAGGTCGACGATGATGGCGGCGACGGTTGCGACGATGCTGGCGATGGCGATGATATGACGGCGACGATTACGACGATGATGACGATGATTTCGACGATGGTGCTGGCGATGCCGACGATGGCGATGACGGCGACGATGATGGCGACGATGGCGACGACGATGGCGACGATGGCGTTGATGGCGACGATGGCGGCAATGCAAGGGGCAGGGGCAGGAGCGATGGGAGCTGGCCGCCGTCGTCGTCGCTGTTGCCGTCGTCGCCGTCGCCGTCGCCGTCGCCGCCGCCGCCGCCGCCGCCGCCGCCGAGGTCGCCGTCGCCGTCGCCGTCGCCGTCGCCGTCGCCGTCGCCGTCGCTGCCGTCGCCGTCGCCGTCGCCGTCGTCGCCGTCGCCGTCGCCGTCGCAGTCGTCATCGTCGCCAGCATCATCGTCGTCATCGTCGTCATCGTCGTCATCATCGCCACCGTCGCCATCGTCAGCATCATCGTCGTCGCCGGTACCACCATCGCCGACATCATCGCCATCGTCGCCGTTGCTGTCACCATCACCGTCGCCATTACGTGAGGAATGGCGACGAGAACGTCGACGAGAATGGTGACGATAATGGTGACGATGGCGATGATGCCGACGATGATGGCGGCGATGACGACGACGATGCTGGCGATGGCGATGATGGCGATGATGACGGCTACGATGACGACGATGACGACGATGATGGCGGCGATGACGACGACGGCGACGACGACGACGGCGACGGCGACGGCGACGGCGACGGCGACGGCGGCGACGGCGGCGGCGACGTCGACGGCGACGGCGACGGCGATCGCGACCGCGGCGGCGACGGCGACGGCGACGGCGGCGACGGCGACGGCGACGGCGACGGCGACGGCGACGGCAACGGCAACGGCTGCGGCGACGACGACGACGACGACGACGACGACGACGATGACGAGGACGTTCCCGCTACCTACCCTACTCCACACCGCCCCCTTCTTTCCTACTTGCGGCGTCCATGCCGTATTAGCTACCCCCAACTTCCCCACTTCCTATTCCGTACTCCATGCCTCCTTGCGCAGCCCCTCTCTGCCCAGTACTGCCCACTGTGTCATGCTCCAGTCGTCCCGATCCCCATATTCCCCGATTCATCATCCCGCCCGCGCGCGCCTGCCTCCCCCCCCCCCCCCCCTGCTCGCCTGGCGCGGGCCCAGGAATCCGACAAGATCGAGCTGACCAGGATCATGGCGGCCGAACCCACCCAGGACATAGAGGCCAAACACGGGCGGCGCCTCAGCGGCGCCAAAAAAGACGAGAAGGTAGCCAAAGCACTGACCGAGGACCCGCTCTGGCCAGAGCACATCAACGCCCTCGCCGATGCCCCCCCTCCCTGGATGTTCGCCCTCTACGGCAAAATCACCACGAAAGGCATCCCCTCTGCAGTGGCGCAGGTCATGTGCCGCAAGAACACCGAGCAGATGTCCTGCTGCAACGTGTATCTCACAGGACGCCGTGTGGGGGCGGGGCGGGGATCTGCCAGGGCAAGCGTTTCTGGGGCGGGGTCGGGCGGGGGCAGGAGATGTTGATGAGGCGGGGGTCTGATCCCCGACGACGACGGCGACGGCGGCGACGACGGCGACGGCGACGGCGACGGCGACGACGATGACGACGACGACCGCGACGACGGCGACGGAGACGACTTCGAGGCCAGAGCCCTGGAGCAGGGTGGTGAACGTTGGCGGTGGCGATGACGACGGCGATGGCGACGACGACGACGACGGTGGCGACGGCGATGACGAGGGCGACGGCGACGATGGTGACGAGGAAGACGGCGCTGACGAGGACGGGAAAGATGACGACGGTGATGACGAGGACCATGGCGAGGACGACGATGATGATGATGATGGCGAAGACGACGAGGATCACGAGGGTGGCGACGATGACGAGGACGCCGGCGACGGCAACGGCGAATGTGACGGGGGCGACGACATTCGCGACGGTTGCGACGATGGCGACGCCGACGACGACGACGCCGACGATGGCGACGACGACGACGCCGAGGACGACGACGACGGCAGCGGAGGCGGCGACGACGATGGCGACGACGGCGAGGCCAGAGCCTTGGGCGCGCGCCCCAGCTGCAGGACTCCCCCACAATTTCCCCATCGGCGGGGACATGCGCAAGAAGGACGTGTTCGCGCAGTTCGTGTCCAAGCAGGTGGTCGACAGGGCGCTCTTGGACAAGGGCGATGGCTTCTTCAACTCGTGCATGGAGAACGATATCCTCACGTGGAAGCCGCCGCACTGCGCCTTCTCTGTTGTTCACGGCGCAGCGGCTTCAAGTGGCGAAGCGGGGGCCCCGTTGTTGCGTTTCGTCTGCGCGCCGACTCGTCGTGGGAGTCTCTGGGCGGGTGGATGGGCGGGTGGGCGACGCGGGTCGGCAATGCTATGCGGGGGCGGGCGAGCGCGCGGCTTGGGAGGTAGGTTGGGGACGAGGATGCTGCGGGAGGAACGGGAGTGCACATGGGGGAGGTTGGAGTCGATTTTTTTTGACATGGAAGGGAACAGGATGTCGTTCAGGGCGCCAGCGGGGTCGCCAACTCGGGGGCGGCGAGGATTGATATTCGCACCAGAGGGCGCGCAAGATGTATCGCCACGTTGTCTTCCCCGTCCTCGTTGGATTGACGTTTCTCCACCTCGCGCCTCCCTCGCCCCGCCGCTGTCGCCTCGCCTCTGGCCAGCCCGCCCCGCGCCGCCCCAGCCAGGCCGACAGTGTCCACAACTTGATCAGGAACACGGTGCACGTGCTGCAGGGCCCGTGGCCTGCAGGCGGCGCGCATTGATTGCTGCTTGCTTGCGCGCCCCCAACGCGGGTTTGTCACGCATGCAGGTGATCAGTGCCCCCCAGCGCCCCCCCCCCTGCATCCGCGGCCGATTTGCCGCGTCCTCAGATCATCGCATTGCGTGATCACTCGTGTCTGATGGCATCGCGCTGCCAGTTCCCGCTGGGCCCCGCAACCTTGTCATGCCCTGACTGGCCCTCCCCGCCCAGTGCGCTTCCCCCATGCCATTCCGCCGACGCACCCCCCAGCGCCCTCCCGCCCGTCGCCGCAGGCAAGATCATCCAGGACAACTTCGACGAGACGGGCGCCTTCATCATCAACATGTCTCAGAAGCTCACGATCCTGAAGCTCATCGGGGAGAAGGACACGGCCGCCGAGTTCAAGCGCGCCGCCGTGGACAAGAGCGCGAAGTCCTTCGAGACCTACGAGGAGAAGAAGAACGCGCTCGAGGTGGTCGTGCCCTCGAACCTCGTTGAGCAGACGAGGCGCGTGCGCCAGCGCGTGATGCCGAAGATGCAGGCCGCTTCCTATGTTCGCTCTCCTGGAGAGTGAGATCGGCTCCTTGGCCGAGTCAGGCTGCTGGGGTGTCGATCGCTGCTCGGGCGGGATGCGCGCGTGGGTGCGTGGACCCTGCATGTTACTCATTCACTTTGCGCCCCTCCCCACGCGGCCTGTGTGGGCAATTTTAGGCGTGATTTTTTGTTGTCAGTTGAGTTATCGAGAGCGTGCGAGCGCATTGGCCAGTGGGTGTAGGTCCTCAGCTCCGTTCGATAGGGGTCACGCTGAGCTGAGCACGTCGGACCATGGGGGGAGGTGCAGGAGAACGGTAGGGGAATGCGCATGGAGAGATGGGCGGAATTAGGAGGTAGGACACGCATGGTCGCACCACCGCATTGACTTGTCGACGGGGGGTGTACGTGATCAGCTGGTTTCGCAGGCAGCGGAGCCCCCCCCCCCCCGATGGAACAATAACTTCGGGGTGGGCGCATCCTGCCATTTGGCCCTTGGCTGGCTCGCGCAGGGGTGAGGTTTGAGACGACACGTGGTGTTGTTCTCTAACTAGGTACCCACGGTCTTTGCGTGTCCCGCAGTCGGCGGGATAGCTGGCGCATCGCCTCGGGCCGCGCGACTCGCCCGAGCTGGCGCCCACGCGTGAGCAAACCATGCATGGTATTGGCGCTGGCGGCCTTCCGCTTGCATGCGACGCCTGCCTCCTCGCCCCTCGCCGCTTTCCCCGTCGCCCTCTCCACCTCCGCCCCGCCGCCCTTTTCCCACGCCCGCGCCCTCGCCCGCGCCCTCCCCCGAGTCCTCTGCGGCCCCGCGGGGGCGCGATTGCATGTCGACCAGGCCCCGCCCCTCCACCCGAGCTTTGGATCGGAATTGTTTGAGATGATGTGTCCGAGGGTCGACTTCATTCGGGATAGAGCCTCGCATGTCTGGCAGGAGCGGGGGGGGGGGGTCATCTCGCGCGCGGCGCATTCTAGTTGCACACCCCTTCCGCCTGGGCAGCGCCGACGCAGCTGGCGCCAGTTCGAAGTCTGAGTTCTCGCAGTCGCGCTTGGGGGGGGCCGCTCCCTCCACCCATCCCGAGCCCAGCATGTCGCCGCCCGTTCTTAGTTTGTTTTTGGTTCGATGTGCGCCAGTGCACATGTTGCCGTTGCAGGGGACGGCGCGGGCATTCCAGCTCCACAACGACGAGCCTTCCCCAGATACCCATGTGCAGATCTTGATGCACGCCGTGACCTTCGAGCGAGTGGTATTGCCTTCCACTGCGGCCGCCCGCCCATGGCTTCGTTCCTCGCCACCCCCGCCCCTCCTACCCCTGACCCGAGCAGGGGGCAGCACGCGCGTCGGACGTGGCGGGGTCCCCCATCTCGTCGCGTCTGAGGCGGAAGGGGTAGTTGTGTTAGGTAGCTGTTGTTTTTTTTTTGGGCGGGGCCTCTCAGGTCTGGGACTTGACCGAGGAGGTCAGCTCCGACGGCACGGCTGCGGCGTTGATTCAGCCAGTGGACCCAGATGACGAGACCCCGTGCCAATGGTGCGCCGACGTCCTGTCCGCGAGCGTGTGCGGCAACAGCTTGGACGACCTCGCCGCCATGGTTGTCAGCTTCGCGGGGGGGCCCGTCTTCCAGGCGACGCGCCTAGTCAACGCCCACCAGATTGGACAGTTCACGTTAGTTGAGCAGGCTCCAGGTTTCGATGGCCTCGAAGTTGTCGGCGCTGCCTTTGAGTTCAACCGTGGTGGCGGGCGGCTTTTCATCAATTGGGGTGACCTTGTGGCCAAGCTGCACTTGAACAAGAACCAGAACGGGCCCTACTGGTTTCACAAGAGGCGCGCCAGGTGGGTTGAGCTGTCCACCGAGCTCGGCGGCACCAGCGGCTGCGTCCGCCAGAGCATCCCCTACGATCCGCGGCAGCACGAGCGTGAGCCAGATAGATGCTTGGAGCTCCCTTCGGTAAGCTTGAGGTTTCTGCTCATACAGTGTATACGCCATGCCCGCGCGCCTTCCGAACGGCAAGGCCGCCTGTCGGACGCATCCGATCAGGCTGCGTTCGAGCGCATCTATACGAGTCTCATGTGCAAGCTTCCCAGGAACTTCACCTTCGTCATTCGCTGCGACTGGCAAGCGAAGAAGGTTCGCATTTGCGTTCTGCTGTTTCGGCGCATGCACGCGTGCAGAGTAATTTTGCGCAGTTCAGTAGCGCCCGTGATGATTATGCTGGGGCCGTCATCTTGCGATGTTTCTCCAGGGGTGGGCCGTGGGCCACTCTCGGGCGACCAGAGACGTCCGTGGTGCTTAATAGGGCCCCCAGGGGGCGCGCAAGGGTTTGGAGGCCCATGTGGCTCGTCAGGCTTTCGAACGGCCCCGCGGGGCCTGCGAGGATTTCGGTGATGTTCCAGCGGGCCCCATGGAGCTTGCTGTTTCCCCCAGGTGGTTGTTGGACGATATATATGGGCTTCTGGAGGCTCCTCCGATTGTGTAGCTTGCTTTGGAGTCCTTGCGATCGCTTTCCCAATCATCTTTCAGTGAGCTTCAAACGACCCCTAGGTGGTGATGGTGGGTATCTCGGGGCATCCATTGGCCTGCAGGCGCTCCCCTGTCTCATCTGCTAGTTCTCATGCCCCCCCTCCGAGCGTTTCTCGATGTCAGCCTGAATCGATGGCATCGGCCGCGGTAACCCTCCGCCGCATCCCCTGCGAGGGCGCGGCCCACCCCTAAGATTATAGTTGATGCGTTTTGTGTGCCAGCTTGCCCCGCGTCGTTGTCGCCGTCGCCCTGCCAGCCGTCGTCGCCGCCCCCTCCCCCCACGCCCATCTCAGAGCGCATGCGGTGGGATGGAGGGGTCGCGCATGGGTGTGCCGCCCAGGTTGGCACCGTCCACGTCGGGAGGTGCCCCGTCGCCATCAACGTCGTCGACACCGCCGTGGGGCTCTCGGAGATCGCCGCCGCCGCCCAGGCCGAGAGGGTGCCCACGATGCGCTTGTGGGAGAACCAGATGCAGAGGATCCTCAGGATGGACGGGCAGGTGCTCACCGACTTCACGGCCTCCATGCACAACGAGGCCGCCAAGGAGCACTCCGAACTCATTTCGAGCATCTTCGGGCAGGCGCGCCTCCGCTCCTTGCCTCCTTCTCCAGCGGTCATTGCGATCGTGTTTGGCGCCGTGCCATCGCGCTTCGATGTTGGCGCATGTCTAAGCCCAGTGCATACTCCTCGGGGGCATTGGTTGGCGGAGGGGGCGGATGGGGTGGCGGGGCGCAGGGCGGGCGGTTGGCGGGCGGGGCAATTCAGAGCGCCCGTTTCCCAGCGCGGGGGTTAGATTCGCCGCGCAAGGGGCGACGGTGGTGTCGACGATTGCCGTTTCGATGAGGGGGGTGGCAGGGGGCGGGGTCGACGGGAAGGATCGGCAATGCCAATGTCGACGACGTCGACGTTGGCGGCAGCGGCAGCGAGGGGCTGCGCGGCGACGGGGGTGATGCGGCGGAGGAGGTGGCTGATGGCGAGCCACAGCAGGGCGTGGGGGGGGTGGGTGGTTGGCGGGGGGACGGCGGGGATGCGGGTCGGTGCCAGGTGCTGGACGTCGTGGCATCCTATATGGAGAGCGGCTTCTTGAACGGCTACACGCTGCGCACCGAGTCGGGCGCCCTCCTCGGTGATGGAGATAGCGCCCCGCGGGCGCAGCACTTCGAGCACCGGTACTTCTACCCCAGCAACCCCAAGCTGACGGAGCGCATGCTGTGTCGCTACGTCTCAGCCTCGCAAGATGCCTTTAAGGACCGCCCGACGCGCGGCGCGCGTCGGTAGGTTGGCGAGCGGGTGGTGGTGGTGGTGAGGTTGGGGTCGCAGTGGGGCGCGATTACTCAGGCGGTTTTGGTATCGGGGGTAGTGTGCGCAAGTTGCACATAGTCGATGCGCATGGGGCCAGGGAGTTAGAAGGGGCGTGGGCAGGTGAGGGGAGTGTTGGGGCGTGAGCGGACGGGGTGGATAGGGCAATGGCAGGGCGCAGGGAGTTGGGCGGGGCCAGGGTTGGCGGGGGGAAGGTGTACGAGTTGCGGTTGGTGATAGACGGTGTGATAATAGGCGGGTGGGCGTTGGCGCGTTGACGGGAGGACGCCATGTGCGAACGAGCGGGGGCGGGGGTGTGGCGGGGGATGGGCATGGGTGCAGGGATTGTTGATCTCGTGCCGTGGTTTTCGCCGTCGCCGTCGCCGTCGTCGTCGAAGTTGCAGTCGCCGTTCCCGTCGCCGTCGCCGTCGCCGCCGTCGTCGTCGTTGTCGCCGTCGCCGTCGCCGTCGTCGTCGTCGTCGTCGTCGACGTCGACGCCGTCGACGCCGTTGACGCCGCCGCCACCGCCTTCGTCGCCGTCGCCGTCGCCGTCGTTCTCGTCGGCGTCGGTGCTCGTCGTCGTCGTCGTACGTCGTCGTCGTCGTCGTCGCAACCCTCGGCAGCGTCAGCCCCCCCCCCGCTCCGTTCCAGGACGCCTACCTGATCAGCATCGCGGGCCCCGACGGCAGCAAGATCGGCACGGACTTGTCCATCGTTGCCTCGGTCGCCATGCAGCAGCACACTGGCGCGTGCTGCGTAGGGGTTCCGCAGGTGCGCCCCTGGGGCGCGGTGTCGTGCCGAAGCGTCTTCCATCGGGTGGGCGGTTTCTCGCGGTTCGTTCGGGCATGGCCCGCCCCGCGATGCCCCATCTCAGGCGGTCGTGGGCGGCATTGCTCTCGGGCAAGCATTGTTCGTTACGGAGCGAGGTCCGATTCGCTTTCTCGTGCCGAAAGGCCCCCCTCCGCCCTCAGCCGCAATCTTCGGAGCAGGCCTTGGGCGGCGCAAGCCCCCGCGCCCCTCGGGGTGGGCCCGACCTCGACGCCGACGACGACGACGAGCATGATGACGACTGCGGCGACGACGACGACGACGCCGACGACGACGATGACGACGCCGACGACGACGACGACGTCGCCAACGACGACGACGGGGGGCGGGATGCGCTGAGGCGGGGGAGTGACCAGCGGTAGGATAGCAGATGGCGGGCTTGGGCCCCCGAGCTTTCGGCCCCCCCTTGCCATTTGGGTTT
The DNA here is from genome assembly GCA_963575745.1 of Prorocentrum cordatum. NCBI lineage: Eukaryota > Dinophyceae > Prorocentrales > Prorocentraceae > Prorocentrum > Prorocentrum cordatum. Next base: position 129,651 of record CAUYUJ010002248.1, on the reverse strand, counting down.
CCGATCCACTTGGCGCTCCAAGCCCTCTCGCCATGTCAGCCCTCCTATTTGCCCTAGCCCGTTGGGCCGTCCACGGCGTGAGAACATTCGCCCCCGTGCCCCCCCCCCTCGCCCTCGAAGCCATAGCCATAACCTTCCTGGCCCTCTTCGCCGGGCTCGCCCCGAGAGCCCTTTTCGTCATCTTGTGCCCCGCACTCTTAGCCGCGCGGGCCCTCCTGGTTACGATATCGCCTTCTTGGGCCCCAGGACTCCTCCTATGCATATGGCCCTGCTCCCCTCACCCCCACGGCCCTCCTAGTCCTTCCCCAGCCATGTTAGCCCGCCGATCCCTGCCAGCCCGCCCAGCCCCCCCCCCACCCACCCACCCACACACACACCAATACCACTAGCACCCGAGCCCTCCTCCTAGCCTCCCTCGGCGCCCATAAGTCGTTGCGCCCTCTGTGCCATCTCGCCGCCACAGCCCATGCCCTCCCCGTTCGCGATTTGATCGGTTCATTCGCTCTCCCCTCCCCTCTCTATTCCCCGCCTCCAGTCCACCCTCGTACCCTCATGGGTTATCGCTCTTCGGGGTCCCGCCCCGCCTCCCTCGCCAACGGCAGGGGGGGTGCTTCCGTTGCTGTTTTGGGTCATAGGTGTCATCGGCTTCTTGCGCCCGAGATGACGCCAGGCCTTGACAGCCCTCCGCCGAGGCGGCCATGGCGCGGGCGTTCCCCGTCGCCTTGCTGGCGCGCGCGCTCGCGCTCGCGCCACAGGCGCGAGCAGGGATCGGGCCGCCGCTCGAGCTCGAGTCGGCGTTGGCCGCGCGGCGTGACGCCTTTCCCGACGACCTTGCAGACGATCGTGATGGATGCGCTCATTGCCACCGCGCCTGGGGGGACATCGAACCCCATCGACCTGGACGAGCACGACGACGGCGACGGCGAGGACGCAGCGCTTCCAGGAGGCACCATCATCCCCCCGACGCCCGAGGGCGCCGACATGCAGGATTCACGGGGGCGATCTATAGATAGTGGGAGGTCGGCGGGGATTGTTCTGGGATGAGGAGTGGTGAGGGGTGTCGGAGTGGAGGGGGGTTGCCTCGGTGGGCTGCGGATGAGGAGGGAGGGCTGGGGGTGGCATGTGGAGGGGCGCCCCCCGCCCGAGGACGATGGCGAGCTCATCGTTCTGGAGCGCATCTGGATGTCGCAGGCCGAGGCTGAGTGCTGGCACGCTGTTGCTGCCATGCATCGGAGCAACCTCCAGGCTGGTGCCCCACAAGGGCGACGACGACGACGGCGACGACGACGACGGCCACGCCGACGACGACGACGACGACGGCGACGGCGGCGACGACGACGGCGACGACGAGGGCGACGGCGACGGTGACGGCGGCGGCGACGGCGACGGCGACGGCGACGGTGACGGCGACGGGGACGGCGACGACGATTCCGACGATTTCACCCCGACGATTCTGATTACGACTGCGACTCCGACGACGGCCCCGACGGCGACGGCGACGGCGACGGCGACGACGGCGGCGACGGCGACGGCGACGGCGACGGCGACGGCGACGGCGACTGGCTACGGCGACGGCGACGGCGACGGCGACGGCGACGGCAGCGGCAGCGGCAGCGGCAGCGGCGACGACGACGACGACGACGACGACGACGACGTCGACGACGACGACGACGACGACGAGGACGGCGGCGGCGGCGGTGGCGGCGGCGGTGGCGCCATCGTTGCTTCCTAATCCCCACTGCATCTCCTTCCCCGTCCACGTTCTCCTGACCCCCCGCCCTTTCCCTTCTCGGGAGGAGCGGCGCCCGTCTCGTCGCCCCGCTGGGTCGCCTTGCCACCCGCCGCCCCCCCAGGCTGAGTTGCAGCGGAACGCCGAGTTGCAGATCCTTGTGGCTCAGGTCGATATTGCCATCGACGTCCAGTTAGCCCGCGTGGGGATGACGCACGCGGACCTGGCGTCGCTGACTGGTTCGGTCGAGGGCAACCACAGCGGCGCCGACGCATCGGCGGGCGAGACGGGCGAGGGCGCCGACGCAGTTCCAGAGGATCGCTCGGGCGATCGCGCGCCTGCCGAGGGCTCCGAGGTGGTGGTGCTCGATCTCGACCCCGAGTAGCAGTGGTGTCGAGCTGCATTTTGTGCAGCAGTAGCAGCGCCTGCCGCTCGTGCGCCAGCGGCAACTAGCTAGTAGCGGCGCCCAGCGTCAGTGTTGCACGCTTGCGCTTGTGCCAATAATAGTTGGCTCGGCGCCGCGCTCTTGACAGCCCCCAGCGGGGGGCAGCGTGCTTTCTCTGAGAATCCCCCCTCCTGGCCCTTCGACCCCCTTCCCCCGTCCTCGGCGCGGGGGGATGCCATGGGATGCACTTGCGCAAGTGCATCCCATGCCCCCCCCCCCCCCCCCCCCCCCCCCCCCCCCCCCCCCCCCCCCCCCCCCCCCCCCCCCCCCCCCCCCCCGGGCCGCACTGGGAAGAGCAGGGGGCGCGATTGAGCTCCAGGTGCCGTTCACGCTTCAGGTGCCGTGTCCACCTCCTAGCCCTAGCCCCCCCCCCCCCAGGCCCTCCAAGCTGTCCCCGAGCCCCAGCCAGCTTAGCCGTCCCTCTTATCTCTCCGAGCCCCCCCCCCTCCCCCCTCCTCCGAGCCATGTTACCCGCGTGGTCATCCAGGCTGTCACCGTTTATCTCCCTCAGCCCCAGGTGCCCCCTGCGCCTCCTATGGCCTAGCCCCCCGAGCCCCCTCCCCCCCCGAGCCCTCCAAGATGTTGGATCCCGAATGGTTCCGTAGCCCACTGGCCCTCGTACGTAGCCCCACTTGCCCCATTAGCCCACGCCCCCTAACACTCCGCAGCAGCCCCTCCAAGACTCCGTAGCTGTTCGGTTCGGCCCGAGCGGGTTCGATCTGAAGCCGCGCACCGCGCATGCTGCCACATCCCACGCGTGCGCGGCAAGGCATGTCGGAGCCGATGATCTGCGAGGACGGCATCGTGAAGGTGAAGCGGTGGATCTGGTTCGACGATTGGCGCTCGTTCTCCCCCCTCTATCGAAGACGCCCACGGCGAATCACCGCCGCCCCCTGCCTTTTTGGAAACGCCGATGTGGCCGAAAGTTGGACTAGAGCTTGGCCAAGCTATCGGACCATGAGTTCCCCGAGTCGGTTTGGAAAGCTTTCGGGGAACACATGGGAGAGAATGATTGTGAACAGGAAGAGGAAGAGGAAGAAATATAGTAGGAGGATGAGGGTTGTTAGGAGTCTCTTGGGGCACCCCTGGGGTCTGTTGGGAGCTTCTTGGGGGCCTCTTCGAGGCCTCTTGGAGGCATCTTGGGGGCCTCCTTGGGCCTCTTGGGGGCCTTTGGGGGCTTCCTGGGGGTCTCTTTGGCCGTCTTAGGGCGTGCTTGGTCCGTCTGACGCCGTCTGGAGCCGTCTTGGGGGCCTCTCTGGGCCGTCTTGGGGCCCTCTTGGGGCGCTTCAGGGCTGTCTTGGAGGCCATGTTGGGCGTCTTGGAAGCCTCTTGGGCCGTCTTGGGGCGCTCTTGGGGCCGTCTTGGGGGGCCCTTGGGCCGTCATAGGGCCTTCTTGGAGGCCTCTTGGGCGATCTTGGGGGCCCCCTGGGCCGTCGGAAGGCCGAAAAGATGAAAACGCAAAAAACCTTCAAACACCTAAGGAAACCCAATGATGTTGGCCTCTTCGGGCTCTCCTGGAGAACGTCTTGGAGGCCTCGTGGGCCATCTTGGAGGCATCTTGGGGCCATCTTGGCCGTCTTGGAGGGCATCTTGGGCCGTCTTGGAGGCATGTTGGGGCCATCGTGCCCGTCTTGGAGGCCATCGTGGCCGTCTTGGAAGCATCTTGGAGGCCATCTTGGGCTATCTTGGCCGTCTTGGAGGCCATCTTGGGCCAAGTTGGGGCAACAAAGGCATTGACAGACGGATTTTCTGAAATTTGCGGGTGGCCGGCGGGGCGGGCGGAAGCCCACTGGGGAGTTTTTTTTAGAAAAAGAACCAACACCAAAACTGAATCATCCAGCGCGCCGTGCACCCCTGCAAGCAGGGGGCGGCGGATCTAGTGGTCTTCGGCCCGCCCCGCCACCGTGCTTGGGTTGCAGGTTAGAGGCCCCTTGGATGCTTGTCGGGGTATCGCGGGGGACCTCTCGGTGGCTCCTCGGAGGCAGATTTGAGGAATCTTAGGGGCACATGGGGGCTAATTTGAGTTTGTGTTTGGGCATTTTGGGGGCCGTGCGTGGCCTTTTGGATGCTTCTTGGGGTTCCTTGGGCTCTTGGAACCTTTTTTTGTTTTTTTTTTTTGGGGGGGGGGAATTTCGAGTTGTCGGTTCGTGGTCCCTTTCTTGGGCCCCTCTTGGGCTCTCTTGGGGCCGTATCGGGCCGCGTTGAACGTTGATAGGGCAGTTTTGGAGCCCTCTTGGGCCGTATGGGGGCCCTCTCGGTGGCCTCTTGGGCTGCCTTGGGGCGGCATTCGGGGCCTCGTGGTCGGCCTCGGAGCGTCGGTAGCTTGAAAAGGTGAGAACCACACAGCACATCGACACACGCATTGGAAATCAGCGATATTCGTTTATTGGGGCCCTCTTGGGTGGCTTCTTGGAGCGCTCATGTGGCCTCTCGATGGCCTCTTGGACAGTATTGGGGCCATCTTGGGCGTCTTGGAGCGCTCTTGGGCCGTTTTGGCCGTCTTGGGCCCTCATGGGCGCTTCTTGGGGCCATATTCGCTAATAGATTGGGGCCCTCTGGCCTCCTTGGGAACTACACGCGGGGGCGTCCAGGGGCGCCCGAGAGCGCCCCAGAGCGCCCATTAACGCTTGAGAGCGCCAGCGACACGTGAGAAGTTTGGGCCCCAGCCCCTATAATGCTAAAGTACAGGCCTCAGGGCAGAGAACCGTTGAGGACCTGAGGATGCTCCACTTCGTGCTTCGAAGCACGGTGGCGGATTGCCCAGTGAGCGGCGAGGGCATCCATTGGACGTGCCCCACGGCAAAGCAGGTCAAGACGGAGTTGCTGTGGCAGATCTCGTCACTCGGCACGGAGTTCGGGCGCGACGAGCAGGCCATCAGCTACCTGACGCTCCACGTGGGCAAAGTGACCAAGGAGAGCTTCGTGATCAACGAGCAGCCCGAGCCCGTCCACGAGATCGAAAACGACTGGCTCGTCAACGATCGCACGGTGCTGATTCTCACTGTGGCGCATTCGGGCGAGCGCACGAGGTGCGACCCCAATATCGAGGTCGGCGACTTGGACGAGAGCGCCAAGAAGGCCCACGAGCAGCAGGTGGCGATGGAGATCTACGAACACAAGTTCTACCCGAGCAGCCTCGTTGGCCTCGGCATGGGCTCGGACGGCCCCGAGCCCGAGTCGCTCGAGCAGGACAAGGGCGCCACCTCGAAGAAGCAGGAGGGCACTGGCGTCCCCGACGAGAAGCCGAAGAAGAATAAGAAGAAGGCCCAGCAGGAGGCATACGACCAGGCGGTGGCATCGGCGTTCAAGTCGGGCTTCGAGGCGGGTCGCGCGCTCGGCAAGGATGGGCCGAGCGAGGCGTCTCGCGGGTCGACCTCGAAGTCGTGGCAGGACGTCGGCTCGGAGGGCGGCACGCCGAAGCCATAGGCGACGTTGGCGGGCTGAGTTGCCAGAGCCGACGGCGCGCGCCACCAGTGCCCGACGGTGCGCGCCGCAGATCCTTCGGCCGCGTGCGGCCGCACATAAGCGCTTCGGAAACATGTCGTCGCCGTCGTCGTCGTCGTGCGTCGTCGTCGTCGTCGACGTCGTCGTCGCCGTCGTCGTCTTTGCTCAGTCGTGGGGCTTTCGGTTTTGGGGGTATTGGTCTTTCGGAGCGGGATCTTGGTCCTGGGGATCTCAGTCCTGGGTGTCTCGGATCTGGGGATTTCGGTCCTGGGGATCTCCGTCTTGGTGATCTCGGCCCTGGGGATCTCGATCCTTGTGGGGCTCGGCTTGGAGCGCGTTTTTTCAGGTCGGGGGGCGGGGGCTCGGTGCCAGGCTGGGCGCGGCCCTCGAGGGGCCAATTTCTGGCGCCGAAAACGTGCCTACCGGGACCGGGGGTGGGGGTTAGATTCCGGCTGTGGGGGGCGCTCCCGCTCGAGACTTCCCCCCATCCAGAAAAACTGACCCCCGAAGCCCCTGGGCATTTTTTTGGGCGGAGTGGAGCAAATTTTCGCGTTTGGGTCGGGCCCTTCCCTCCCCCCCCCCTCCCCTCCGTCCGCCCGTTCTCTCCGTCCCCGCCCTGTCCCTTCCGTGCCTCCGCCGCCCTCCCGCGCTTTTCCATCCCCTCTCTCCCGCGCTCTCCCCTCTCGCCCCTGGCGTCCCCTCTGGCGCGCTCCTCGCCCCCGCGCCTCGCCTCCCCTCCCCTCTCCTCCCCTCTCCCGCCCTTTGCGCCGCTTTTCCTTGCCCGCCCTGCCCCCTCCCCCTTGCTCCCCGCGTCCCTCCGCCGCTCCTCGCCCCCATCATGCCTCGTGGGCGTCGTCGTCCTCGCTGGGATTTCGCGACGCTCCCCCCCCGCCTCTCGCGCGCGCCCCCCGCCCCCGATCGGCCCAGGTGCCTGCCCAGACAGTCTGCGAGAGAGCCTTCCTCGACAACGAGGTCGCCGCGCAGGCAGTCCAGCAGCAGCACAGGGCGCACTTCAGGATAGTAGGGGGGGTGTTGGCCAGGAGGGAAGAGATCGTCGTCGTCGTCGTCGTCGTCGTCGTCGATGTCGTCGTTGTCGTCGTCGTCGTCGTCGTCGTGGTCCGTGGTCGTCGTGGTCGTCGTCGTCGTCGTCGTGGACGTCGTCGTCGTTACTCGTCAATGGAAGTGGCGTGTGCGTTCCGTTTAGATGACGACGACGAGGACCACGACAATGCATTAGGATTACGACGATGCCTTAGGATGACGACGATAGCCACGACGCCCCCTCAGGACGACGAAGGCAGCGACGACGACGACGACAACGACGACGACGGCTTCTCGTGACCCGCATAGGACAGTAGTCAAGCGCAAGTTGGGTTGCGTCATTGAACAGGGCGATGCGGCGCCTGCCCCGGAGCGCCGCAAGAGGGTCAAAACTTTCCAGATGGTCATGATGCTTGACAATATCCTGCGCGGCTCCTGCGGCACCCAGCTTTCCAATTTTAAGATCCCCCGTTCGGCGGATACTGGGCGCTACTGGGGAGACCCCTACCTCTGGCCTCTTCTCACGTTGTCTCCAGACGCTGGCCCCGACATGAGCTGCCTCGATCATTGGCTATCCTACGGGGTCCCCGACCTGAACACTCAAGTAGATTATGATATATCCCATATGCTGAGCAATACGACTAAGGGCTCCCTGAGGAGACACGGGCTCCATTTCCGTAGATGGGGGCCCTCGCAATCTTATTGGGGTTAAGGTGCTATTGCTCACCACGTGGCGGGCGCAGCGTCGCCCCGTGCTTCGGTCGCGTGACCAGGGTTTGCTCGTGGCGGGCGGCTGCCCCCTTGGCCCCAGCGCGTTGCCGCGCCGTTTGCGATATCGAGCCCGCCCAGGAACTCTGGCCTGTACCGCTTCCTCGTCATAATGTGCGCGGCGGCGAACTGCGTGTACGGGGGCACGTTGCCCCCCCCTCGGCTGGCGCAAATTCAGGAGACTGTTCGACAGCACCAGGACGCGTGCGTCTCAGCCCGCAACGACCACCTCTTCCAGCTATACCTCCCGTGGATGCGGAAACAAATGAAGCAGGACCGCCGTTTACTATGTTTGCGGGTGGCGGGGTGGGCGGGAGCTCAGGCGCATGGCGTTCGGGGTCGCAGGGGGCGGAGCGCGGGGCGGGGGCAAGGGCGGGTGGGTGGGCAGGGCTTGCAGTGCGGGTGGCGGTTGCGACGGCGCCGCGGGCCGTGGAAGGGCGGCGAGCGTTCGCGTCGGCGGGGGGGGGGGGGGGGGGGGGGGGGATGGGCTTAGGGAAATGATTCGACGAGGCACGTGGCTGGGGAGTTGGGGGTGGGGGGTGGTGCGGGGGGAGAGGGGGCGACTAGATATCAAGGCGGGGGTGCGGCGAGCGGGCCGATAGCGGCCCGCTCCCCCGCCCTCCCCCCCCACCCCCCGCCCCCCCCCGCCCAGACGCGTGCGCCGATGCAGACGCCTCGATCCCCGTCAGAGGGTCCATATCGGGCCCCCGCCACATTCGCACGCCCGCGCCCTCCGCGTGGCTTGGCGGGGCCCTTCTGCTGCCATCCCTTCAGGGCCTCGGGGGGGGGGGGGGCATTCGAAACGCACGCTGCCGAGATGGGCGCGCTGGCGGGTTTCGAAAGGGTTCGCCACCCCCCCCCCCCTCCCCCGCGGGGGCCCGATGAGGAGCGATGACACTTGTTTGGGTTGCTCGCTCCCCCCCCCCCCCCCCCCCGCCCCGCGCGCGCGGCACTGCCTTGCGCGTGCGTTGCCCAGGCGGGCGGGTTGTTTGATAAGTGCCGCTTGGGCGTATACATGTATGTTCGTGTTTTTCTGTATTCGAGTCCCCTTGGGGCTGCATTTGGCACTCCTGAGCATTTGCGAGTCCCCCATTCTCGGTTGCGGGCGGCCCCGTGCGGGGGTTCCTGCGGCCTAGCGAGGATTGCCGATCCAGTTCGTTGCGCCAGTTTTGGCCAACGCAAGCTAGACGTGTCAGGGGGGGCTCGGTGTTCTGAGAGTCGGGCTGCTGTTCCTGGGGCCGCCCTGGGGCTGTCGATGGTCATCCTGCTCGCCCGTTGGAGTGCCGAGGGCCCTTCTCGGCGGCCGCGCAAGGGCCCCTGGCGGAGGGATGGTCGTCACCCACGGCGGCCCCGTTTCATTCTGGGGGCGGGGTCGCATGGCGCCACCAGCCACCCCAAGCAGGCTCCTCCGAAGCGCCCCGCGGGATCGCCGCATCTGCGCCCCTTTCTCGGCGGCATCTGGCGCGCCCGCTGCCTCCCCCCCAATCACCCCACCACTCCCCCTCCTCCCTCCCCCAGGTCGACCTCTTCACCGACGACGCCGTGGAGCGCTTCTGGCGCGGGCTCCACACCCACAAGCTGTTGACGAGCAAGGGTGAGCGTATCCACATGGGGAAGTTCCAGCAGCCCGTGCAAGCAGCGGGGAAAAGCATCGAGCTCTTCGGGTTGAAAACGTACCTGACCAACGTTGCGGCGCTCAGCTTGGGCTTCAAGGGCGCGGATCGCAAGAAGCCTCCGCCGCCGCCTCCCGCGCCCGAGGTCGCCGCGCCCGAGGGCGCCAGCAAGCTGACGCTCAGGCAGGCGTCGGCTATGTCCTTCGGGGAGCAGTGCGCCAACCAGCTGGACCGCGCGGCCTACCTCTACGGCGACGCCAGCAACTACCACATCATGAAGATGCTCGTGAATGTGCTGGGGAGCACGGCTGAGTTTCACGGGAGGCCCGCTTGGGCTTGCAAGTCGGCCCCGTTGGTGCCCGATTGAGGGATTTGGCCCGCTCGCTGGCCCCGCGTGCCCCACCTCGCGCGCAACGCCACGGCGGTGCCCCCGCCATGCGTGCCGAATGTGTGGGTCATCGTTTATTTTCAGGTGAGGCCAGCGGGGGCCCCATATGTTTTTTGTTTGGGAAACCATTGGCCGCGTGCCTCCATTGGCGCGCATCCGTGGCCCACATAGACGCGACCAATTACGATGGGGAGGGCGTGGCGGAGGATGCGGGGAGTTTTTTTTTTTTTGAGGGGGGGTGGGGAGGTGACGACGACGCGTGGGGGGGGAGACCCTCTGTTCTGGGGTCGACGTTGGCGCCCCGCCCCCGATGGGGGGGGAGGTTCTGGGCATCGGTGGTGTCGTCGTCTTCGTGGCTTCGTCGTCGTGGCTCTGACTGCGTCGCATTGTCATCATGGTGCCCCCAGCGTGGTTCCCCTCGGGCCATCGTCATCGTGCCTGGCCTGTCGCGGCTTCGTTCTTGCAGCGGGCCTGGCGCAGTGCTGCTCACCAGCCCCATCCTTGCTACCCCCCTGCTGTCCCCGCTCCGAGGCAGAACGCTGGCCTGCGTTCGCAGGATGCCACCATCCCTTGGGAGCTCAACATGCTGCGCGGGGGGATTCACATGCCCATGAGGCTGAGCGTTCAGGTATTGAACACCAGACAGCTCTACGCCGAGATGGGCATCGAGACCACGTGGCCGACCCAGCAGCTCTTCCTCGACCATCCGCGGGTCGTGCGCTCGGATGTCGCGGCGAACAGGATGTTGTCGTTGGTGTCGGCGTTGTGCGTCGAGCACGCGAGGCGCGGCATGCCCTTTACTCATGGGTACCCAAGGCGCCAGGTGATGTTGCTATGCCCGAAGCTCCGCCCCAAGTTCTTGCGGGAGTTCAAGGGCGACCTCGCTCTGTTCGACGAGCTGAAGGATGCGGCCTTCCCAGGTGCCGAGCAGATGAGGTCCAGGAGCCTCTTCATGAAGATGAGCGTAAAGCACTTGAAGGCCGTGCTAGACGCCGAGGATTGGACGCCGACGCAGAGGCTCGTTCCGCTTTGCTCGTCCGTCGCCCTCGTCGCCGCCGTCGCCCATTCGCCCCCCCCCCCCCCTCCGCCCTCCGCCTCAGGGCGCGGATGCGCCGATGGGTGGCAGGTAGCAGTTGTTGGGGTGGGCGGGGAGGCACAGCGGCTAGGCGGAAGGGGGTTAGGTTCGGCGGTGGGCGGGGCGGGTGGGCAGTGTCGGGCTTGGGCCATGGTTGGAGGTCGCGCGGGTGGGTGGCGCGATTTCGGGCTCGGACGGGCGAGGGTCGGGGGCCGCGGCTGCGCTCGCACCGCCCGCGCCGCACAGGCTCCTGGAGCATATCAAGGCCAAGTGCGCGCGCATCATCGGGAGCCAAATCGTCGAGGATTGCTTCAACAAGGCCAAGGGCAGAGTGGACTGCCAGAAGAACACCATGTCCAGCGCTCCCGCCACGATGGCCACTTGCATCGACGCGAAGGTGATCGAATCGGTCCACAACTTCAAGCCCATCGGGGTTGGCACGGAGTCGGTTGCGAGGAACAGCGCGTTCGCGCCATCCACGTTCAAGCCGAGGTTGCAGCAGAGACACCTCGACGACCAGACGAAGGCGCTCAAGCTGTGGGAGGTGGCGGGGTTTGGAGAACCATCATGGTACAGCCCAGGGTCACGGGGCATGTTTGCGCCCCACGCGGACATCGAGGTCTTGCGACAGTGCAAGCAGCAGCACAAGATGGGGTCCGTCGACAAGAAGTTCTTCTGCCGCTTGGTGCACCAGGGCGTGGCCATCCAGCACACCTCCGAGAGGGACAGGGCCTGGCATCTTGGCATGGGGACGTTGGAGGGGAGCTTGGCCGTGACATGGCCGCTGGTGCCCGACGGCGCCCGTGACGACATTTTCATCATCGACGCGAAGTCGGAGATGAAGCTACTCGTGATCGTTGACCCGTCCGGGTGGAGCGCAGCACCTATTCGCCTCGACTCGCCGCTTCGCCAGGCGGTGGAGCGCGAGCTCCACCAGCTCGCGGGCGCGACGACGGGGGCCACCGAGGTCAACGTGAAGGCTTGGGAGACGTTTCTTAAGGTGTGGCGGGGGGGGGGGCGGAGTATGGGGGGGTGGATGAGGGAGACGCAGGAGGGCGGCGCGATCGGTTGGAGGTGCGTGCGGGGGGAGGGGCGGGGTGGTGGTGGTGGTGGTGGTGGTGGTGGTGGAGAGCGGAGGATCAGGGTGAGGTGGGAACTCGGTTCTGGGGCGAAGAGAGGGGGGTGGGGTCGGGGGGCAAGGCAGGTTGGAATGGGGGGCAGGGGGATCGGTGGCCTATGAAGGAGGGCGAAGGGCGAGGAGCGCACGGATGAGATGAAGCGGGGGCGGAGAGGGCGGAATGTTGCCGCCCGAGGCTAGCCGCGAGTACGGGAACAAGATGGTGAGAGTGTCAATGATCCCCCCCCCCCCCAGCCTTTGATGAAGTGCGTGGCCGAACAGGGGTTCTTCCCCTTGGGCGCGAGCTACCTGAAGGACGTGTGCGACGCCATGGAGTGACAGTACTCGTCCACGACGATGGCTGGCCTCCTCCAGTCGATGGCCGAGAACATCTGGCCTGGTTGCGGCCCCGAGCAGAGCGACAAGGTCTTGGCGGCCCGCATGGCGAACTTTGACGATGTCGATGGGCTCGAGGACCTGCTCGGAGTCGAATGGGTGACGGACATGTTCGACAAGTCTACGGCAGACGAGGTTCCCGACGATATCAGGTCCGCCAAGTCGATCAAGGTGTCGCGGTCTGAGTTCCTGAGCGAGTATGACCGCTTCAAGGATCGCGCGTTTTCGCCCGCGCGCGGGCCGTATCCCTCCTTGTCGCCCACGCCCCTGCACCACCGCTCGCTGTCATGCGTTGCGATCCCCCCGCGTCGCGGCACCTCGCGCATCGCCCCCATGATGTCCCCCGCCCCCCGTCTTCCCGAAGGGCCTCGCCCAGCCCCCCACCCCTCCGCCCCCTCGCAGTTCCTGGCAGGCCGCCGTGCCGGCGCTTTTCGCACCGCCGCCAGCCCACGGGCAACGATTCCCAGGCGAGTTGCTTTGACCAGCGCCCGAACACGCGGCGCTATGAGGACGGGTGTCATCAGTCTTGTCGCTCGCACACCCTTTTCAAATCTTGAAAGGGTGCCCTCGCGCACCCCCCCCCCCTCCCACCCCGCGCAGGAGCGCTGGGGGTGCCCCGATGCGGCGTTGAGTGCGCTACAATGCGTAGAGGGGGGGGGGGGAGGGGGCGCATGCCCAGCTGCGCGCCCACCTTGGGAATGCGCAGCGGACGCCATCTGAGGTTAGCCTTGGGGGGCGGCGGGTGGGCATGTGTTGCGGGGGCTTGCGTTGGCTGAGGGGCTAGCTTGGGGGTGCACTTGTTCCCGCTCGCAGCATTCTCGTGGCCCTGCGGGGGCCATGTTGCCCGCCCGGGGGCCCCGACGGGGCCCCGATGGGGGCGCCAGGGAAAGGGAACGCAATGACAAATCCACAGCTGTCAAGGAGAAGCGGCGCCCCCCTCAACGACCTCCCCCCCCTTTTGGCATTCTTCGGGGCCCCGTCAGGGTCGCGATATGGCGCCGTGAGAGACCCGAGAGGGTGCCGAGAGGGTTCTCAGACGAGCCAGGATGCGTTCAACTGGGGGTCTGTATAGACAGACCTCTCGGCACATCCATCTTCGGCACCTCGCGATCTCTTGCGGGGCCCTCTTGGAGCGTATTGCGAGTTGCATTGGGACGAGGAGGGCGCCTTTGACTGTCCCGCTCCACCTTGAGGACCGCCTCGGAGGAGAGCGCGCATCCTTGGACCGCTCCTGGTAGCGCGTTAGATCGGGCAAGTTGCGCCCGAGTTCCATGCCCATGTGGGTTCGTGTCGGGGGCTGGAGTGCGCCCCCGCCTGGGGGGGGGCTTTTGGGCAGTATTGAGGCGATCGTTGGAGCCTCTTGGGCCGTTTGGGGCAGTTCTTGGCCCGAAAAGGCGCGGACCACAAAAACCTTCAAACACAATTGAGCAATCAATGGTTTTGCCTCTTGGTGCCCTCGTCGGGAACCCCTTGGAAGCCCCTCGGGCAGTCTCGGGGCCCCCTTGGACTGTCGTTCGGCCATGCGGGGCCATCTTGGAACGCTCTTGGACGATCTGTGGGTCTGTTGGAGCGTTCTTGTGCCGTCTTGGAGCCCTCTTGGAACCCCCCTCTTGGGGGTATATTGGGCCGTCTTGGGCGTTTCTTCACTCGTCTCGGGCGCCTCTTGGCCCGCCTCGGGGAGGGGGGGGGCTGGCCATTGCATCCATCCACCGCCGCCTCGCCCCTCCCCTGGGCCCTTCCATTTAGGGCTTCGCCCCGCCAGAACGTTCACCACCCGTACCTCGCTCTGTCTGTTAAGCACCCCACCCATATGCTTAATTTCCGCCACCGCGGCCGTCTCGGTTCGACTCGCGCCTCGATTTGCGGGCGCCGCTCGCAGTCTGATATCGGAGAGGTGGCCATGGTGCCCTGGAACGCCCAGGCGCAGGCGGGCGGGGCCGCGCCAGCGCTGGCGCGGCGGCGCTCGAGGACGCCAACGCCGCTCAGGGCCGCGGCGCCCGCGCAAGGCGGCATCGGGTACAGGGCGCGCCTTCGGCATCGGCACGCCGACGCCGCGGCGGAGCCTACGCGCGAGCAGTGGAAGGTTTGCGCTTCAGTCGGGGGGGGGGGGGGGGCGGCGAAGGGAACGATGGTAGACCGTCAGGCTGGGCGGGCCGTGGGCCGCGGGCCGCGGAGCGGTGACGATGGAGGGGGGGGGGGGTAGTGGTCGCCGACGTCGCCGTGGAGCGCCCCCTCCGATCCGAGTTCCCCGATCGAGCTCCTCCACCGCCGCCTGCAGAATCGGGTCGGGCGGGGGCGGGGGCGGGAGGGGCTCGTCCAGGGGCTCGGGGGGGGGGCTCGACGGCGGCGCGGGCGCTCATTTCTCTGTCCAAGGCGCGTTGCCTCAGGGCCGAGTGGACGAACCGCGTGCTCTGGGAGCACACAGTCGAGCAAATTCACTTCCACAGGGACCTTGTCGACGCCCTGTTGCGCAGGCACCATCGTTATCGTTCACCTGATGCTGATCCTGGAGAGCGCCCAGCCGTTATATTGCCCGTGCGTGGCGGGGGCGATTCATTGAGTGGGGACAGCAGCGACGACGAGGCTCGGGGCTCGGAGGTCATGGGCTCCGCCTATGGGGTCGGCCAAGGAGGACCGCAACCCGCCCACCGTCGCGACCCGACTACCGTCGCCAGCGCGGCCGCCGACCTGGCGCCTCCAGCTCGCCAGGTTCGACGGAGCATTCCACTCCCAATGGCGTGCTGGGCGCCCCGCCAGTCCGAGCGGACCCGCGCGATGTACCTCGATGATGGCAGCACGGGCTGAGAGCCGGAGCCCAGCAGGTGAGCCTCGTGATCGGGTAGGAGGCGGGGGGGGCCAGCCCCGTGATGGCGGGCAGTCTCGCGCTGCCACTCCCAGTCTTACTCTTCTTGCCTCCTGGCCATGCCCCGAACCCCATCGCTCGCCCGCCCCTGCGTCTCTACAGTTGCGTCTCCCTCGCCAACTATCCCGCTGTGCCTACTACTGCTTCCAACGTGGTTTTGCGATGGCCTCTGCCCCCTCCCGCGCAGATCGGGCGGCTGGGCATTTCGGCGGCCGCTCGTGCCGCGAAGCTCGGCAGCGGCCGACCCGCCCATCTTGTGGCGGCAATGTGTGGTTCCAGGCACGGCCTTGCGGCCCTGGCCAGGTGCGGTCTCGGCAGCCCGCCCAGGAACGTTGTGCGTGTAGGGCACGTTGCCATTGGCTTGCTATCCCAACTGCCGAGATGCGCAGTCGGCCTAGGCGTTGCCTTGGCGCTGGCTTCCTCTGCAGCGCCAGGCTCACGAATGGCCAGCTGTACAACGTATTGGCCTTCGGCCCATCCCGCCACCGTGCTTGGGTTGTATGTTAGAGGCCTCTTGGATGTTCGTTGGGGTATCGTGGGATGCCCCTCGGGGGCGTCTCGGAGGCAGTTTGGAAGCCCCTGGGGGGGCCGTTTGGGTGCCTCTTGGGGTTTATTGTTCTGCCTCTCGGGGTCCTCGCGGGGCCTCTTGGGGGCCTCCTGGGTTGTCCTGGGGACCCCTTTGGGACTTCCTGGGGGGCTTCGTGGAGCAGAAATTTCGAATTGTCGGTGCTGTTCCCCCTCCGTGGCCCCTCTTCGGGCCGTCGTGGGGCTCTCTTGGGCCGTCTTGAGCGGCTCTTGGGCAATTGTGGGGCCCTCCTGGGCGGCCTTGGGGCCCTCTTGGGCGCCTCTTGGGCCGCATTGGGGCGGTCTCTGGGGCCTCGTGGTCCTTCTTGGAGCTTCGGGGGCTCGAACAGGCGAGAACCCTCACAGCATCGACAAGCACAATGTTGAACATCAATGGCTTTGGCTTCTTGAGGCCCTCTTGGGAGGCATTTTGGGGCGCTCTCGACGCCTCTTGGAAGCTTCGTGGGCGGTGTTGTGGCAATGTTGGGCGCATTGGGGCGTTATTGGGCCGTCTGGGAGGCCTCTTGGGCCCCCTCGGGCGCTTCTTGGGGCCCGCTTGGCACGCCTTGCCTTCTGGCCTCTTGGGACATCCACGCGAGGGCGCCCATGGGCCCCCACGAGCGCCCGAGCGCGCCCACGAGCGCGCGAGAGCGCCTGAGCAATTTGAGAAGTTGGGGCCCCATCCCTTAGACTATTAGAATGCATGGTCCAGGGTAGAGAACCCTTGGGGGCTTGAGTGGGGGCACTCCACTCCGTGCCTCGAGGCACGGTGGCGGACACCGCGCTGCGATGCATGGCCCGTTCGAGGGGGGTGGGTGGGAGCGCGCGCCCAGTTTTGTTGCTTATCAGAGCCCGTTTTGTCTCGCACCCGAGCGAAATTTGCCGCGATGGTTGCATTCGCAGATGAGGGGTCGTCAGCATGGGGGGGGGGCACTGCGGTGATGGGCGGATCGGGTGACATTGCCTCCGCTTTTGTGTTCCTTCCCCTATAGGTCTCAAAATTGGTCGTCGGCCTTTAGCGTCGCCCCGCTCCTTCCCCCGTATGCCAGCCTCACCCTCGGTGCCCCTTGCTACCGTCACCCTTGCATTCCCCATCCTCAAACCTCCCTCTCGCTTGCAATGTCGCCGCGCTCGCCGTGGTGGTCGCCGTCGTCGTTCTCCAGTGGCCGCCGTCAGCGTCGTCCTGCCCGTTGCCGCAGGTCATCGTCGCCGTCGCCGCGGTCGTCGCCGCCGTCGACGTCGGTCGGTCGGTCGTGGTCGTTGCTGCCGCGTGTGCCGCAGCCGACGTCGCCCGTGCTGTCGCCGTCGTTCGTCGTGCCTCTGCGTCGACGCACGCCCGCCGTCGCTGTCTCAGTCGTCCCCGCCCTTGTCGTTTGAGCCATCGCCGCGGCCGCTGTCCCCGTCGCGGTTCGTCGCGATTGTTGGGTACATGTTGGCGATGTCATCCATATCGGGAGCACCTCCGTAGGGTTGGGGTGGCCTGTTGTCGCGGCGGGCGGGCGTCGTTTTCGTGCAAGGGGCCCCGCCGTTGGCGGCTGTCGACTGGGATCGAGGGGTGGCGGGCGGAGTCGGCCGCAGGTCGTGTCGTCACCATGCGTCGGGGCACGGGTTCGAGTCGATCGCGCCGCCCGCTTGTTGATGCGGGGGCCCGCCCCTCCCCCCGCTCTCTCAATGAATTTTGCGCCCCTCAGGGCAAGACGCACGGCAAGCCCGCGGGAAGCGTCAGGAACAGGCAGCACCCGCTCCACGGTTTGCGCTTCCCGAAGGAGCCGCCGTCCGCCGCGGACGACGTGACGCATGCGCAGGTGAAGCCTTACTTCCCTCCAGACACTTACGTCTGGCGCTCCAACGGCGAGGGCGCCTGGTTGTTTAACCAGCCGTCCATCTTTCGGCGGGGTAGGCACACGTGGGCGCAGCACGGGGGGTCGTCCCAGAAGGCCGTCCGTGCGTGCATGCAAGAAGCATGGGCTAATTTCCTCGAGGCCCACCGCCTCCCCCGCTCGCACTGCCCCATCTGCGATTTATTTTAAGCAACGGTGCGATCGAACTAGGGTCCTGGGGCCAGCCGAGGGCAGGGCGGAGCCATTACCGACCATCCATGAGAGCACGGGGGTAGACACTTTGGACCGTTCGATTGCACCTCGGACGGCGTCGCGCCTCGCCAGAGCACTGCAGGGAAGGGTCATCCTCCCATGCGGCGGGTTCAGTTTGCTTCCTCGGCCGAGGGGTGGCTGAGTATTACTCTTGGTGGCAGGTCATACCTGCCGTTCGCTGCGCTCTCGGAGCAAAACAATACCAGTCGTCTCATCGGGATGTCAGGTAGGTTTGGCAAGTGCCGATGCGGTCGTTGGATGCGCGTTCCCCGATGGATCGGCGATGCTGCGGGCGAGGGGAAATGTGAGTCGGGGAATGGGGCAGGCGGGGGGGGGGGCCGTGTCAGCGCGCAGGTGGCGCCTTGCCCGAGAGCCTCGAGTGCCCAAGGGGATCGGGCGCACGTTGGCTCCTCGCCCCCTCTCCCCCCGCGGAGGGAATGTCAGCTTCAGGGCCGACGGGGCTTGTCGACGGGCAGTCGAAGCGCTTCGACGTCGAGGACGCTTCTGGCGAACCAGTGCACAAGGGGATTCAACTCTTCATGGTCACCCCATTGGCTAGACTAGACTCGTTGCTGCATTTCGTGGCATTGGGCGCCCTCCACTCCTCAGGCTCGCGGGCGTTAGCAGGTATATCTTTTCGGGGCCCCGCGTTTAAGATCAGCCCCCTCCAGATATATTGTCCCCACCCCGCCTGAGGGGGATGGGGGCTCGTGGTCGTGGCCGAGGGGTATCCCGATCGACTCCATTCGGAGGCGGGTCGGCTGGGCTCGATGGGGCCTCGCATCACGTCGACGGGGGCGAGAGGCGGGGGGGGGGGGGCGAGGGGCTAGCTCCAGCGCGTCACCGTGCAATGTCGAGGGTCTACCCATTGTCCCGCGTGTTTGGGCCGCTTATCGGTCGGGATGTGGATCGGCATCGTGCTCGTCGGATGGCGTGGCCTCGCGGCGTTCGCCATAATTCCTCGCGGCGCCGCCCCCAATTGCCCACGCTGCCCCCCCCGCCCCAGGGGTGGAGACCGTCGGAGGGAGTGCGCGGCGAGTGGAGGAGGCTTCTCATGGCATCCCCGTCCGCCCCTTGTTCGGGATCCCCCAAAGAGGAGCTCCGCACGAAGGGGCTCTTGCGCGTGGCCGAGCCGTGGGACATCGGCTACGTCGCCGTTCGCGGCCCGTCGTGGGATGACGGCAACCTCGGCATGTTCGACGGCGGCCGCGGCTGCTCGGGCTACACCGTTCCTCCGAACGACGACCATCCCAAAGCTTGGGTGAAGTTCATGCTGTGGGGTGCCGACGACGGCTCTACGTCGCCGTGTGCATTCACGGGGTGGCACATGAGGCACCACTGGATCAATCGCGCGATCTGCGCAGAGTTCCCCTCGGGCCGCGGCGCGCACGTCTTCCTGGCGAATGATCGCCACCGCTTCGAGCTGCAGGTTGTCGACGGGATGTCCCTCATGTCGGACGTCGACCGCTTCTGCGCGCTGCACAACCTCCTGCTCCAGGTGCAGAACCTTTTCGCAGAGTGGCTCCCCGAATTCATGCAGTGCAACGACCTCGCGGTCGACGTCCAGACGGTGATTGAGCTCGAGAAGGCGTCCATCCAGTGGATCAAGGACGGCATGCAGGCGAAGCTCGACGACAAGATCGCCAGGGCGCTCTCCGACCAGGCCGAGGCGCTCAAGAAGAGGAAGCTGCAAGCCCAGACGAGCGCTCCCAAGGACATCGACGACGACGACGACGACGCCGACGACGGCGACGGCGGCGGCGACGACGTCGACGCCGACGGCGCCGACGACGCCGACGACCACGACGAGCGAGGGCGACGACGACGACGACGCCGACTTTGGCGACGTCGACGACGACGTCGACGTCGGCGACGGCGTCGACGATGCCGACGACGACGCCGACGACGACGTCGACGACGCCGACGCCGACATGGACGTCGCCGTCGGCGCCGACGACGACGACGACGACGCCCGCCGTCGACGCCACCGCCGACGACGACGACGACGCGTCGACGTCGAGGTCGACGTCGACGTCGACGTCGCCGTCGTCGTCGTCGACGTCGTCGGCGTCGGCGTCGAGGAGGATCCGCCGCCGAGTGGCAAGCGCCGCAAGATCAATTGAGCTTGCGGGCCAGGCGCCGCGCCGCGCCCAGGCCGAGAGCGCGCCGAGAGCGCGCCGTGGCGGGATGGGGGTGCCCCTCCTCCTCCGCCTCTCGCCTCACCTCTCCCCTTCGTTCCCCCCCATCTCCGCGCTCCCCTCCTTCCTTGCTCTCATTTTTCTCCACTCTCCCTCCTTCCTTGCCCTCCCTCCCCCCTGGCCTTCCCTCTTCCCCCCTTGCTGCCATGCCGCCCCTCTGGCTTCCTCTCTTCGCCCGCCCCTCATTCCCTGCCTCGCTCTCCTCATCCGCCGAATCGCACCTCGCCCCAGTTCGCCCTCGCTACCCCTCCCCCCTCCTCTCGCGGTGGTCGGGCACCCCGATCCCTCTGGCTTCCCTGCCGCCCGCGCGGTGGGGGGCGGCGACTGGTCTCGTGGCGGGAGCGCCATTTCCACACCTCCCTCCCTCCACCTCTCACCGCCGTCGCCGCTGTCGCCATCGCCATTGCGGGGGTAGGGGGCAGGTAGAGGGGGGGGGGGACGAGGTAGGGAGTAGCACATACGAGGCGGGGGTAGGGAGCACGGGAAAACGGAGGCGGGCGCAGGTAGGGATGGGTAGGCGATCTAGGAAGTAATGCCCTCCTACCTCTCTTTCCCTCCCCACTCCCTCCTCCTCGCTCTCCTCCGTCACCTCCCTCCTTCTCCTCGCTCTCTTCCGCCGCCCGTGCGCAGGTCCACTTGGAGACCTGCGCGCGTTTTGCTGGAGGGCGCCCTGGGTGACGGGATCGGGGGTGGGGGTTTGATTTTGCCCACTCATTAATCCCGCCTGATCCGTGGCCGACTCCGGCGTAACAGCCCCCAAATGGGGTTGGATCCTCCTTAATCTTTTGCGCGGGAGCCATGGTGGGCGTTTCTCGGAGAAGTTCAGCACGGCCTTGAGCACTCTTGCGAGCATTGCAACGTCAGGTGCGAAGTACATCGGTAAGTTCGTCATCCCGGGTGTTGTGATGATCGAGGCCTTGAGCATTCTCCCGAATTTTGCAGCGACAGTGGCGGAGTTCATCGGTTCGACGAGCCGAAATCCTTGACATCAGTAATTTTGGGTCTCGGAGCCCACAGGGCGGGTTTTCATGTTTTCCATTCGACGTTCCATGAAGCCCGATGTCATTCCGAGGCCGCGCGTCGAACGTTTTCGATGGCGCGTCGCGTTATGCGATGTCACGTGCGTTGGGGTCGTCAAAGGCTTGCGTGCTTGCTGCGGATCGGTTGATGTGGGCTGGGGTTTCTTAGGATTGTACATTTGCTTTGCGCTGGGGCGGTTTCGACCCCCATCCCTGGCTGATCCACCCCGCGGGTAACGTCGCAGGAAGAGTTCGATCATTTCGTTCGTAGTGCCAGCGATGCTGTCGCGGACATTGACCGCGCCACGGGGGGGGGTCGTCCAGAAATTTCCTACCATATGCAGTGTTGGTTCTTCGTTTTGAAGAGACACCGCCCCGCGTCATTCCTTCCGGCCCCCTCCCTCGTCCTCCCTCTTCGCGTATCTGCCCCTGCTCTCCGCGTGTCTCCGTCGTCATCGTCCATCGTCATCGTCGCCATCACCATCATCATCAGCATCATCAGCATTCTCGCCGTCTCCATCATCAATACCACCACCATCCTCATCAACATCATCAAAACACCCCCCTTGTTCCCCCGCGTCTCTGCTTCGCCACATCCCCCGCAAGTCTCGTGGCCTTGTGAGGTGCTCCACCGAAGGCCCCATCGGCAGGGTCCTTAGTGCGCCGCCCAGCCCATGTCGGCACGCCCCTCAGACGCTTCGTGTCCCCATGAGGAGCTCATCGGAGGTCCCGGCGGCAAGGTCCACATGCCGTCGCCCAGGCCACATTGATGACACCCTCAAACATTTCGTGCCCCTATAGGCAGCTCCACCAAAAAAAGGTCCCAGCGGCAGGTTTCCCAGGCCGCCGCCCAGCATATTTCGGTATACGTTTCACACGCTTCGTGGCCCCACGGGGAGCTACACCGACGGCCCCACAGGCAGGGCCCACAGGCCGCCGCCCAGCCCATTCCGTCATACGCTCACAAGGTTCGTGGCCCCATTGGGGAGCACGCCCGATGGCCCAAGCCACATGGTCCACATGCCGTCGCCCAGCCCATGTCGTCCACGAGTGGCGCCCAGCACGGCTCCAAGAGAGCCCCAAGAGGCGCCGAGTAAGTTGCACCCTCATGCAAATAGTTTTTGTCACTTGTGGGGGTCCTCTTGGGGCCCTCTTGGAGCATTCTTGGGGCCCTCGGAAGCGTTCTTCGGGCCTTCCCGGGGCCCCAGTGGGCCCTCGGAGGGCCCCAAGAATGTTCCCCGAGGGCCCCAAGAGGGACCCCCCCAAACTGGTACAAAGAATTCGCGCGAACGTGCAATCAGTTGTAGGCTTTTCGGGGCCCTCTGGGAGCTCTCTTGGGGCCCCCATTGGTGGCGCCTTGGGGCCTTGGGATGGCTCCAAGAGGCTTCGGGATTGCCCCAGACCGCCACAAGACAGCTCCGAGACGGCCGTCGAGCACCACGGGTGAAAGCAAGTGAGGCTAGGGAACAGGGCCTCTGGTAAGCCGCCACTGCGCCCCCTGGACTACCCAGACAGCGAGGGGACCTGAAACGCCCTGGGGCTCCAGGGGCCCCAGATTAGTGAAGTGAAGGTTTTTGCCATGCAAGCACCCCGAAATTCTTCACTTCACTAAACCGGACCCAGGACGAACTCGCTACGCTCCAGTCCCGCGGGAGATCCAAGACTCCCGCCGCCGCCCGGGGACGTTGCTGCATTGCGGTGCTCTGGTCACTGTTAATGGCTTCCGCGGGCTGCAGCGGCTCACTTCCATGACTACCCCGACTCACGAATCCAGTGGTTGGTCTGGCTCTATGGGTTGGTTTCGTTGTGTCGGTTGATTTTATGCTTGGTTGGCGGTCGGTGGATTTCGCGTTGTTCATTGGTGTCGTGAAGTGATTTGTCGTTTGGTTGGTCAGTGCCGTTTTGTTGATTCGTGCGTTGGTTGGTGTCGTTTTGTTGCTTGGTGTCGTTTTGTTGCTTGGTGTCCTTTTGTTGGCCGGTGTCGATTTGTTGGTTTGTTGGTTGGTGTCGGTTTGTTGGTTGGTGTCGTTTTGTTGCTTGGCGTCGTCCTGGCGGCGTGGCCGATAATCGGCGGCCTGCAATGGCGCCAGGATTTGTTTCGGGCCAGCCTTGATCGCCCTCATCATTCTCATATTCGTCAGCGTCAGCACTCGTCGCCCCCATCCGCGCACACATGCGGCCCTGGTACGGCTCTCACGCGGCCCTGCGAAGGCCTTCACTGTGCTCCCCAAAGCTTTCTGAGGGGCCCCCCAGAGGCCCCAAGAGGGCACTGGAAATTGTCGCTTCCAACTCCGCCAGGCGGAGGTCAACAAGGGTCTCACTGGTGCACTTCCAGGAATCGTCGTTCGATCCTCTTGGGGCCCTCCTGGGGCCTTCTGGAGCCGTCTTGGAAGCTCCGAGCGGCTCCATGAAGGCGCCGGGCGATATCGCTTCCAATTCCGCCAGGTGGAGTTAGACCAGGGGCTCACTGAGGCCCCTTTTTGCGCCCTCCTCTGCCTTTGAAAAAGCCCCGATGGGGTTCTTCAGTGCCGTCTTAGGGCCCCTAAGAGGCCTCCAGTAGGGTATTGAACTTATCGCTTCCAACTCCGCCACGCGGAGTTGAACCCAGGGCGGCTCTCTATGGCCCTTTCGGGGCCTTCTTAGAGCTTTTCTGAGGCCCTAAGTGGGCCCTGGGAGGTGTCATTTTCACGGGCGTTGAAAGTGACACCGCGGAGGGCCCTCTTGGGCCCTTCTTGGGGCCTCTCTTGGGTCCCTCTGGGAGCCCTCTTGGTGCCGCCCTGGGGCCTTCTCGGGGCCTTCTTGGAGCCTTTCTGGTGCTCTTTAAGTGGGCCCTGGGAGGTGTCACTTTCACGGGCGCTGAAAGTGACACATCGAAGGGCCCGCTTTCCCTCGTAGCGCTGCCCGTGGCCGGGGCATTGTGCAGCGCATCCCTCGTCGAACGTATTTTGTCGGACGCGTGGTCGAATTCCGCCAGTTCGGTCGAGATGGTGGTCAAGCGGTTCGGTTGCAATGTAGCCATGCGGATCTGAGCTTACCATTTCTTGCCATTTTGGCGGGGATCGCAGGAGCGTTTGTGTTGTGATCAACTGTGCTCGATATATCCAGCGGCAGCGTTTCATCCCAATATATTATTTTGAAAAAAGTCAGCAGGGGCCAAATTGCTGATGTGAAGCAACATAGGTCTCGCGCGATCGGTAAGTTCGTCATTCCGGGCGTTGTGATGGTTAAGACCCACCGGAAGAGGGCGACCAAGGTTGAGTAGCATAGGCTCTTCGGCAAGGTCGTCATCGTGAAGGCTGGAAGGCCGTAGTGGGCAACGCTTGAGTGGGCGTGGGGGGGGCGGTCTTCCCACGCACTGCGCAGGGCATACTGAGCTCCCATTGGGGGGCTCGGTGTGCTCTGCCTCGGTTTCGCTTCGCTTCGGCTCGCCTCGCTCGGCCCGCTCGTGCGTGGGTGGATCGCCGCCCTCTGCGGCGCGGCGCGGGCACGAGGCGGGCCCCCTCGGCCTGCGCGCCAGGGCCCGTCGACTGGGCCGCGTCATGAGAGCCCCTGAGAGCTCCCAGTAGTTGCCTCCTAACGTAAGCCGTTTGTGCTGAGCGCATGCGTTCAGAAGTGCGCCGTCTGCTGCGTCGCGCCGCCGCGGCTGCCCAACTGGCCCACGGCGGCGACTTCGACGTTCGGGCGCGCGCCGCGGCTCCCTCGTTTCTCTCCTCTGTATCTTCGCGGCGTGTGCCGAGACAAACGCTACGAAGAGAAGAACCCGAGTGAGAAGGAGGAGGAGGAGGAGGAGGGGGGAGGGAGGAGGAGGAGGAGGAGGAGGAGGAGGAGGAGGAGGAGGGAGGAGGAGGAGGAGGAGGAGGAGGAAGGAGGAGGAGGAGGAGGAGGAGGGAGGAGGAGGAGGAGGAGAAGAGGAGGAGGAGGCGGAGGAGGAGGAGGAGGGGAGGAGGAGCAGGAGGAGGAGGAGGAGGAGGAGGAGGGGAGGAGGAGGAGGAGGAGGAGAGGAGGAGGAGGAGGAGGAGGAGGAGGAGGGGGAGGAGGAGGAGGGGAGGAGGAGGGGGAGGAGGAGGAGAGGAGGAGGAGGAGGAGGAGGAGGAGGAGGAGGAGGAGGAGGAGGAGACTTGGAGGACGGGAAAGGGGGCGGGGAGCATCGAGTCGGCAAGCCGGAGGACGAGGGGCGGGGCCACCGGGGGGCCCTCTGGAGGTCCGGCCCCCAGAGGCGTCCTGACCAACGAAGAAGAAACAACACCACAACCTTTCTAACTGGTGTTGATTGCATAGTCCTAAGCGACTGCTGAACAGCCCTGCCCTTTTCGATGCTTTCCGTGGGCTCACTGCAAGGATTTATCGTCTCGGTACTCAGAGTTTTTTATTCCCTGGCGTGAACGGGCGCGGCCAGGGGGGGGGAAGGAGTGGCGGGAGCTGGTCGCTTCGCGATTCGCGCTGGCGCAAACTGAGAATGTTCTCACACGGCGAGACCAGGGTGGGGCTGGCGGCGGTCCCGGGCGTGGTCGCGAGCAACAGCGAAAACAGTTTCCTGTTACGAAAACGATTCAGCTGGGCTCATTCTCAGGGGGGGAGGCGCTTCCCGCCGCAGCAGCACGCGCCCGCGCACGTGCGGGCCTCGCGGGGAACCCGAGGGCGACGCGGGCGGGGCGCAGGCGGCGGCTGCGGGTG
>CAUYUJ010002248.1:0-96624 GCA_963575745.1 Prorocentrum cordatum | reverse complement strand
CTCGCTCCTCCTCCTCCTCCTCCTCCTCCTCCTCCTCCTCCTCCTCCTCCTCCTCCTCCTCCGCCTCGATGGAGGAAAATCTGTCGATACCACCATCTTGCCTCGCTGTCGCCCTTTTCGGCCTTCCGGGAGGCCCTCACCGCCACGGTCGGATTCGCCCTGACACCCTGGCCAGAACGCACCCCAGGAGAGGTCTGTGGAGTAGCGGCAGCGTTACCTTGTGGTCCCTGCAGGAGCTCGCCTGCGACGTTTGGCGCCCCACGTGGCAGCGGCGCCTCCCCGCCAGGCCGGCGCCGCCGCCGCTGCACTCCTCTGCGGAGCGGCGCGTCGTCGCGGCGCGCGCGCTCGTGCAAGCGCTCGAGGGGGCCTGCGGCTGGCTGCGGCTGAACGGCCACTTCCTGCGCCTTCACGACGGGGGCCTGCACAACCGGAAAGGCAGGGCCGTGGCGGTGGGGACCCTCCGCTTCCACGTGCGCGGCCTGCCCACGGCGAGGCGTGCCAAGTGGGTGATGCCGCTCATCCTGGCCATCGTCCCCCTGCTGAAGGATCGCGGTCATGACGTGTTCATCCAGACCAGGGAACTGTTCGCCACAATGGAGGACGGCGCGCTCATCAAGATCGAACTGTGCGCGAGTCGGTTCGAATGAGTCCCCGAGGAATTGAACGCGGCGATGTGGAGCATTGCTGCCCTCCTCCTCTCACGCAAAGAAGGCTATGTTGCATCCACTTGCGCTGTTGCGCACATTCACAGCCGCTCTCCGGGATTTGGCTAGGGATGTCTGCTTCGCCGCGTGGGTGTAGTGCTGAATGGGTGTTTCGTGTGTGCCGTTTCAAAGTTCGGTGCGTGAGGTGTGCGATTTTTTGCAGGTATGGTGGGAAGGATTGGGATGATATGGGGTAGGACGACGAGGTCGAGGATGAAAGCTAGCAGGAGCAGTCAGAGATGGTGGAGCAGACAAGGGGAAACACGAGGAGGAGGAGGAGGAGGAGGAGGAGGAGGAGGAGGAGGAGGAGGACGAGGAGGGGGAGGAGGAGGAGGATAAGCGCATCTATCGAGCGCTGCACCACTGTACATTGGATGGGATGCCGCTTTGACTGCAGAAGAGAGGTCCGCGGCCGCGCTGTCGCGAGACGCGTCATTGGTGCTGCACGGTCGCTGCAGAGCCTCTTGGTGGGTTTTGTGGGTGCGTCTTGGGGCTTCTGGGGTCCCTGGCGGTCCCATCGGAGGTTGTCCCCTTCGGGAGTCTTTGGGGCAGTCTCGGTGCGACTTTTGGGGTCTTGGGACTTGGGGCCCTCTCGGGCCTGTCTTTGAGCCGACTTGTGGTGGCGATTCGCTGTAGCCTCCCAGTGGCCTCTTGCTCCTGAGGGCCCCAGCTGGGGGGCTCTTGGACTTCTTCCATGTTTTTGTTTTGCAAGCCTGTGTCATATCGGGCGTTGTAGTCTCCACCCCTCTCTCCATAACGTAAAGCCCCCCTCCCGCAGTCCCCCCCTTCCGGCACTGCCGAGGTGATCGAGAGCACCACACATCGAAGCAAGGTTCGCTCGCAGCGCCTGCGTGGTACTCGCAGGCGACTGTGGTGCTCGCAGGCTGTTGTGTCACTCGCAGACTACCATGGCGCCTGCAGGCTCTTGTGGGCGTTCACGGGCTCATAGCCCGCGCTTGCAGACATGTTGTGGCGCTCGCAGACCACTGTGGAATTTACAGGGTCTGGCATTGTTGCACGTGGCACTCGCACCTTCTCGTGGTTTCCCCCCCGCCGCCTGGTGGTTGTGGGCTCACTGTGGTGCTGACAGGCGCGTAGTGGCGTCCGCAAGCTATCATCGCTGCCGCTGCTTCCTGCGGGGCTCGGAAATCTGGAGGATTCTGTCTGGGGCTAACGACGCATATTTTCGTGTGCAAGCGTGGTCAACTGTGGCCTCCGAAAGCTCCCTGTGTCCAGGATGCGACAGTTTCAAGGACACGACAGTTTGAAGAATGACACCACCGTCGTCGACGTCGTCGTCCCAGCTGGGGGTCCAGGATGCGACAGTTTCAAGGATGACGCCGCCGTCGTCGACGTCGTCGTCCCGCTCGTCCGTCTCCGCCCTCCGTCTTTCGGCTACGCGCAAGGTGGACCCTTCGCAAGAGTAATCGCTGGTGCGGGCTCACAGAGGTCGTCTCAGCATGGGCTTGCTCGCTTGGATTTTCTCTCCCCCCGCCCCAAGGGCCCCGAGAACTGCACCGCAAAGATCACTCCTGCCCAGCCGAGGCCACTCTTGTGTGCAGCCGAGCCGAGCCTCCCGCCCATCCCGCCCTGCGCCCTCGTCCCCGCCTTGTCCTCGTCATCGTCCTCATCGTCCTCATTCCCCTCCCCCCCTACAGTATTCGTTTCCATTCTCCTCCTCGTCCTCCTCGTGCTTCGTCGTCGTCTTCCTGGTCCACGTCTCCGTCCTCGTACTAGTCGCTGTCCCCAGTTTCGTCCTCGTCCCCGTCGTCGCCGTCGTCGTCGTCGTCGTCATCGTCGTCGTCGTCGTTGTGGTCCTCGTGTCCTCGTCGTGCTCGCCCGCCTTCTCCTCGTACACTGGCCCTCGCCATCCTTGCCCTCGTTGTCCTCGTCCTCCCTTTCCTTTTCTCCTACTCCAGTTCTCCTCTTTATCCTCATTCCCCACCTCCTCTCTCGCAGGTGATCGCAAACTAGTTTCTGTGTTCGGGGCCATGTTGTGGCGCTCGCAGGAAGATGCGGCACTGATAGGGTCCATCAACCTGGTGCGCAAACTTGCGGTACCGTTGTGACTCTTGCATGCTATTGCAGTGCGTATTCTCAATGCAGCGCGTATGCGCTCGAAGGTTGTTCTTCTTGTGTGCTACGATCTTCTTGTGTGCTACGATGGTATTGGCAGGGTCTTGCATACTGTTGCGCACACTGTGGCTCTCGCGATGCTGTTGTGGTTGCGGCGGGGTCCGTGTGTCGCAGACGTGCACGGTGCCCGCGGGCACATCGTGGTGCGTGCAGGCATCATGGCCGATCCTTACTACCAGGCTAAGGTGCTCACGAACGCTGCGGTGGTGCCAGGGGCTACGCTGCGGGGGCGGGGGGGGGGCAGTCCCTAATGGCCCCCCGCTCCCCAACATCACGCCAGCCATGCCCACACATAGTAACACACATAGATTGGGGCCTCTTAAAAGGCTGTGCAGTGTCGCGGGGGGGGATGTGCCGTCGAGGGAGATGTTTGGGTTCTCCCGTGGACGGGAAGCAGGTGGCAGCGAAGCTCACTTGACCCAGCACCAGTTTGTTGGAAGGTCATGGCCTCGCCGCCATGGGAGAGCACCCGGGGGCGACGAGGCCACTCTTTGCATTTCCACAGGGCCTGTGTCAACTTGCATCCTCGCTGCTGGCCAAGCCACGCGGACGCGCTCCCTCGACTGTCTACGACGCGCCCCCAAGTGCGTGGCCGCGATGCGAAACAAGTGTGCGTATCGTTTGCTGGCTCCCACGGGGTTCTGCATGGTTTGCGGCCCTTTGGCGTCGCGTACTGGGGTGCAGGGCTGCAGAAAAGGGGCCCTCTTAGGGCCCCTAAAGGGGTCCAAAGGGGGCGCCTGTAAGGCCCAAGAAGTGCACCGTTCTCCCACCCACCATGTATCGCCCCCCCATCAATTGACGCCCGAGGCCCAGTACTCCCTCACGGCGCGCGTGCCGCGCAGTCCGCGCGGCGGCGGATGAGTCCTCACTTCATGCCCCAGTGCCTCTTAGAAGGTGCGCCTTTCTGCCGTACATGAGCAGGGCGTGGGCAGAGGCATCAGAGACAGCAACCGTGCAACGGGGTGACGCGCTCTTTCAGTCGCGCTCAGGGTTTCGGCGCGCTGCCGGTCGACAACGCCAGGGAGCACGGGAGCAGCCAAGCGTTCCAGACATCCGGCGCTCCGATTTTTTTGACGCGTCCCCCCCTCAGACCTCTCGCCCCCCGCGCCCGGGGCCAGCTTCTCACCCAGACCAGTGACCAGCCTCCCGACGGCCTCGCGAGGCCCTGGGGAGGCCATCGGCACGGCGGCAGGATTGGCCGCCCCGAGGCTGCTTTCTTTGTCCCAGGGTGGCGCCGGATGCCTGGGCGCCGTCCCCCGTGGGGTGTTGCAAGGGATTGCCTTGGCCCGCGAGGTGCTCCTAAACTTTCATGCCTTTGGGGTGTTGCAAGGGATTGCCTTGGTCCGCGAGGTGCTCCTAAACTTTCATGCCTTTTTGTTATGCCTCCGGGAGCCCTGTGTGTGCTGAGGGGGGACTCCTTGGAAATCCAGGGGTGACCTTGGGCCGGGGCGCCCTTGGCAACACCCGCCCCCTGGCCCGACAGGCCCGCCGCTCGCTGAGCGGTTCCAGGCCTCCCAGATGGGGTCCGAGCAGATGAGGGCAGAGGATTGCACCGCATCGCCGATGCATCGGCGAAGTGCTTCGACGCGAAGCCCGATTTCCTCCACGCTGGCGTCGCGAACGCATCGCCCGCGCCGCCGCTGCATCGGCGATGCATCGGCGATGCGGGGAGGTCTGGTCCCCACCTGCGGGGGCCTCTGCCGACAGGCCCGACGGAGGCCTCGTGTGCCCCGTGCTCTGCCGGACGGTGCCGCCGCCCCCCCCTTTGCACGGCGGGGGCCGGCCAGGAGTGCCACAGCGCACTGTCCTGGCGGCCTCCGCGCCAGGCCGTTGCGCGGGGGGGTGTAGGGGGAGGAGGTGGAAGGAGGGGAGGGGGGGAGGCAAGCCAGGTGCGCTCGCGCAGCATTTGAAGTCATGCCCCCTCCCTCCCATCTCTCACCATGGCGCAGATCTCCCCTTTTGTTCGCACAGCCGAACGCCGAGCAGCGCAGTGATCCCGAGAGGGGACAAGATTGATGGTGGAGCACGGCATAGCATGCCATAGCATGGCGTTGTGTTGCGTAGTAAAGCAGTGCATCACAACGCATTGCAACGCAAAGCATGGCATCGCACAGCGGCACAGAACACAACACCGCGCTGCATGTGATGGCATGGCACCGGGTTCCTTGGAGTTGACTGTCTTCGAGGGGTCTGGGCCGGTCTGAAGTCGCGGCTCTTTGTTCAGCTTCCTGGGCTCCCCAGAGAGGTCCCCATGAGGAGGGGCTGATAGAGAGCACCCACTGGCCTCTTACATCGCCTTTGCAAAGTAGAAACGGGGCTGCCGCCTGATACTTCCTCAAGAACGATGCAGCAGTAGCACAATTTGGAACGACCAGATGCGCAGAAATGGGGCCAGCGCTTCAACGGGAGCAACATTTTGAAGGACCGAACAGAATCGGAGTGTCAAAAACCATATTAAAACCAGACTCCAGGCAATCCTGTGTGAAAAACCAGCACGCGGAAGGGTACCGGCCATGTGGCGCACAGACTCGGGGGAGCGAGGAGAGTAGTACTCATATTGTGTGATTGTGGAGACGGACCACACCTACGCGTCCGAGCGCGCCGGAAAGGAAAAGGGGAAGGCAAGACCAGAGGGAGCAGGAGAGAGATGTGCACGAGGGGGTGAGGGGGAGCAGCTGAAGGAGATGCGGGAGTAGGGCAGGGGGGAGGGGGAGGAGGAGCTGGATAAGGAGGGCGGGAGGGAGATCGGGAACGGGAGCGAAGGAGCGAGGGGAGGAACGCAGGGGAGAGAGGAGGGGAAGAGGGAGAGCCTTGGAGGAACAGGGTGAAGGGCGAGGAAGTGGAGGCGGCGTGGGGCGAGGAGGGAGGGAGGGAGGGAGGGAACCAGGCCAGGGCTGACTGCGGCGGGCGTTGGTCCTTCCCTTCAAGTCCACCCAAAGGTGATGGACACACCAGACCCAGCTTGCACTTGCACGTTTTAGTAACTTTTGTAGTCGTAGTTCGCTTTTTTGGAGCTGTAGCTCGCGCGAGCAGTCGCATGTTGCAGGGGAGGAGGGAAGCGAGGCACTGGAGGAATGGGGGGAGATCAGGACGGGAAGGGAGGACGGACGGGATGGGTGGGACAGATCAGAGAGGTGTGAGGAAGGGAAGAAGGCAGAAAGGAGGGGGATGGAGGAAGGAAGGAAGAGGATTTGGTAACGGTGGATAAGAAGCAAGTGGGTGAGGAGGACGGCGGAGGAGGAGGATGAGGAGGGAAGATGAAGGAGCGGAGGGGCGGGAGGAGGAGGAGTTGAGGAAAGAGGAGGGTGGAGGACGACGGGTGGAGGGAGGATGGGAGAGGGAGAAGCCAGGATGCAGAGAGAATGTGGGGGCGGCGACGGAGAATTGATCGAGAGGGCGAGGATGGGCAGGAGGACCAGAAGAAAGAGAAGGGGGGAGGAGGAGGGAGGCGGATAAGGCTTAGGAGAAGCCCGAAAAAAGAGAATGAGAGAATGAGGAGGAGGAGGAGGAGGAGGAGGAGGAGGAAGAGAACGAGGATGAGGAGGAGGAGGAGGATAAGGAGGACTCTGATGCTGATGGTGATGGTGATTTTTATGGTGATGATGATGATTGTGATGATGATGATGCTGATGATGATGATGCTGCTGCTACTGATGATGATGATGATGATGATGATGATGATGATGATGATCTGATGATGATCTGATGATGATCTGATGATGATGATGATGATGATGATGATGATGATGATGATGATGATGATGATGATGATGATAGCGAAGGTGATGGTGAGGGTGAGGGTGAGGGTGAGGGTGATGGTGCTGTGATCATGGTGATGATGATGGTGGTGATGATGACTATGATCGTGATGGTGATGAAGATGATGAGGCTGATGACGATGGTGATGGCGATGGTGATGGTGAGGGTGATTGTGATGGAGATGGAGATGGTGATGTTGATGGTTCTTGGTTGGACACAGTATCCTCGCAGTTCAAAGCTTTCAGCCATCGACCTGCCCCTTTCTGCCCATCGCCAGGGGATGGGGCCCGATGCCTGGCACACCTCGGTCCCTCACCTCCAGGGTTGGTCCAGCAGGAGCGGGCGCTGGCGAGGCAGAGCATGGGGAGCAGGTGGACGGTGAGGAGGAGGAGGAGGAGGAGGAGGAGGAGGAGGAGGAGGTGGAGGAGGAGCAGGAGGAGGAGGAGGAGGAGGAGGAGGAGGAGGAGGAGGAGGAGGAGGAGGAGGAGGAGGAGGAGGAGGAGAGAGAGAGAGAGAGAGAAAGAGAGAGAGAGGTGGAAGAGGGAAGTGGAAGATTGGTGAGAGGAGAGGAAGTGAGGCAAGACGGGCAGCCACATGGATGTGGGAGGATCAGGAGACGGAGGGCTGCACCTCCCTCCCCACCCCAATTTGCCGCCCCTCTAATTGGGCGACGCAGAAAAACGGGCTCGTTTGCGCCGACATGCGTGCGTAACCTGCCCGCGCAGGGTCGCGCATCAGCGCCCGTGTCTCCAGTGTAAGCATGCCGCGGTGGCGGCCCGCGCAGGCCACCGCTTGCGGTCGCTATGGCATCTCGCGTACGACCCCCTTCTCTTCGTCGCTCGAGCAGCGACTGGGCCCGCCGCGGCCTCCTTGCCGGAGAGAGGCAGGAGAGCCAGCCCGGGCGCCGGCGCGGCCGGGCGTCCCCGAGGGCCTCGGGCCGCAGGCGCGCAGCGCGACGCTGGCCGGCCACGCGCCGCGGTTTGGCATCGCTCGGACGTGTGCACCCGGGATCGTTTGACCGATCCCCATCCCCATCCCCAGCCCATCCCCCTCCTCCTCCTCCTCCCCCTCCCCCTCCTCCTCCTCCACCTCCTCCTCCTCCTCCTCCTCCTCCTCCTCCGCCTCCTCCTCCTCCTCCTCTCCTGCTCCCCCCCCCCCTCCTCGGGTCGCCATCCCCATCCCCTTCGAGCTCCCCAACAAGTTGCCACCCCAGTTGGGGATGCACCCCTCGAAGCCCGAAGGGAACGACCCATATCCCCATCGAGGGTGGTGAATCGGCCATCTTGGGGCCCAGGCCACGCCGCTGGGATGGGGTCGGTTGAACGATATTCATGCGTGTTCTCGCAGCGAGGCGCTTACGAGATCGAAATGTGCACGGGGAGTGGACGTCCGAGCGATGCCGAGGAAGGGGTTTGGCCCTCCCGCTCGACGACGGCTTGACATGAAGTGCTCTCGTGCCAGGGGGGCGGTGTGGGGAGGGCGGGGCTTCTCAGAGGCACCCCTGACTCTTGGGAGGCAAGGGCCCTACCTGTAGACGCAAGGCCCGCGCCTTGAGAGAAGTGGCCTCCCTCCCAGACCCCCGACGTCATGACTTTTTCATGACGTCGACCCCCGGAAGTCTCGACCCATTCCCGGGGACCGGTTTTCCATCCGGAGTCGTTTTTTGACGGTCCCGAGGGCCAGTATACGAGCCCCCCGAGGCCGACAATGGGGACAAGCTTCCCGTCGTGATGTTTTCATGACCCGAAGGGGGTCTGGGCTCCAAGGAGCCTCCCCCCCTCCCTCCGCCCCCCTCGTGCTCGCCGCCGAGCTTTTGTTGCATCCTGGACCTCCTCGCGCGCCGTGGCGGCCTCGGCAGAGCGAGGCCCGAGTGGAAGCAGGGGAGCGGCCGGCTCGGGGCCTCTTGCGGCCTCCGCGGGCCCTCGACGGGCCCCAGGACCTGCAAGGCACCGACGCAGCTTGCAACGCCAGCCCTCGCGGGAAGTCGTCGAGACCCTCCTCCTCCTTCTCCTCCTCCTCCTCCTCTTCCTCCTCTTCCTTCTCCTCCTCCTCTTCCTTCTCCTCCTCCTCCTCCTCAGCCGTGAGGGTCAGGTCCCGCGGTGACATGGCCAGAAGGAGGCTCTCCCTACACCATTTCGCCCGACTCTCACACATAGCATGTGCGATTCCGCGGGTGGTTGGCCACTCAATGCAGTTTACGCGTATTGTAGGTACATACAATCCGATGGTCGCCTCTTCTCGCGATCGCCAGGAGGACATCGTGGAGTCCACGACGAATTTCGACGCCCTGGCCCTCATCGGCACGCAGCAGGAGGCTACGGTAGGATGTGCAGTGCGCCGACGACGGGTCTTGGGCAGAGTGGTTGTGGAAGCGGGGTATGCACTGTCAGAGCATGTCACACGTGCTTGTGGGTGTGCGGTTGTATTCGGGCGTAGAGTACGGCAGGAGCATGTTGTGCGGTGCGTGGCGGCCCCTGCACCATTACAAGGAAGAGGAGTGGCGTGCAGGGTGCGCAATGGGATGCTTTATCTTACCGCTCTGGCACTATATTTCCCACCTCTCCCTCGCTCTTCTGCAGCATGGGGCAGCTATGAGGCCACGTCTACATGTCTACTGGAGTGGGCCCAGCAGTGAATTATTGGTCATGCCAGTGAATTATTGGTCATGCCCAGCAGAACTACCCCTGTTATCTGTGCTGATGTCAATGGTGGCGTGGGCCTTCATCGAGTCGGGAACGAATGGGTCTATGATCAGCTTCGCACCGCTCCAGAAAAGAATGCTACGAAAGGATTGTTATTGGTCCTCGATTTTCACAGGTACTTACCCTGCATCACTTTCAGATTGCGAACGCTTACCGAGGATTATCACCGACCTTTTTTGGGCCACAGGGTACGACGAGCTTCATCGATGTTGTGGCAATGCCGAGGCCGCTGGTGTCTGTTCTCAAGAGCGCGAGGCCACTGCATCGACTGAGCCGAGACCTTCAGATCGTGAAGCGTAAGGCAATATGTGACCACCTTCTGGTACACGCTGCTTGTCCTTGTGCGCTTGCTCCTGGAGCCCAGATACATGTTCCTGTCGACAAGGTGAGCTGGGATCAGGACCTTCCGACGCAGTCGGTCCGGAAAGGGGAGCATCGTCGGGAGTTCATCGAAGCCATCGAGACCCGTGTCGAGCAGGATGCAGAACGCATTTCACGCCTGGTCATGCTACCCACGGCTGATGCGCTTTTTTGATTATATGAATGAGCTCCTCATCTCCACTGGCCGCGCCTTCTTTTCGAAGGAACGCGTCCGTCCTCCTCGAGCCCTGGCGACAGAACGACTGGAACTACTACATCAACGCCGGTGTTTACGACACGGGCTTGCACGGGCGGTCGGAGAGGAGGAGGGGGCCAGAATTGCTGCGCAGCTGAAGGAAATCACCAAAACTAATGCACGCTTTCTGCGTCGGCAGCGCGATGAGCGACAACAGGAGGCTACTGATGAGATGAATGAGGTGTGGGAGCGTAGGCGCGTGGCGGAGGCGGCCCGTTTAGCGCGGCATGCGTCAGGCAGTCGTTTCGGGCCCAAGAAGAGAGATTATCTAGGAATCCGAGGGGTCGCCGAGCATTCTGAGACGCTTTTAGCACAGTCTTCACAACCAGGAACGAATGGAGGGATGGAGGCGGAGGAAGTCGAGGACTTGGACGTCTTTCGAGATGCTTGTTTGCATGCTGCTCCTGGGTCTCGGGAAATCAGCAGTGAGGAGAAGAGTTGTGCGTATCAAGATCTGGCGGGAGTGCGCAAAGGGCTCCTTCGAGCTGGGAAAAGACGGGCGGTTCCTGAGTGGGCTCCTCTTTGGAACTCTGGTCGCTCTTGTTACACCCCCGCCGACGACTTTGTTCGCGCGGGCGCGGTCTTGGGCTTCAGCGTCGCTTTCCTTTTCCCGAAGGTTTCTGGGGGCTCCTGGTTTGGGCCCCAGGGGGTCCGCAGCTCGCGGTCGCGCCTGCGCGCTGGCACCGTAGTCGCGGGGCCCTTCTGCCTTTGGAAGATCGTCGCACGCGCCGGGCGCACCTCTTGGGCCCTTTCGGGAAGCTTCGGGCGTCGAGCCTTATGATGCAGAGGGGCCCTGGGGCCTTCTCGCATGCTGGTCGCTGTTTTTGTACCCCGTCGACGGCGAGAGGAGGCTTTGCTAGTGCAGCACATTGCAGGCTTTCACCTTCAGCGTTCTGGAATGTCTCACATCACCAACTGTCACGACCTGGCCAACGCGTTTGCGTCCATCAGTAGGACTTGCATGCGAAATACTATGCATCTTATGTTTCGCCCTGGTTCTGAGTCGCCTGGGCGTCAGCGCTCTCAACGGGCGACGGCTACTCTTTCAGGCTGTGATCGGGGTATCACACTTCGGCCAGGATGCGGTGGACCGATGGGGGATGGCTTCGCCGTTCGGAGTTCCGTTCATACGTTCGACCCCGTGGTCGCGGAGTGGCAGCAGTAGCAGAGGGGGCGGGATCCGTGCGTCGATCAATTCGTCGTTCGCTCGCCGCTGGGTGGAGACTGGGTAGATCTGTCTTTAACTACGTATGCCGACGATCTTACCATGAAATTGGTTGGGGGAGTTTCAACGTCTGCTGCACCTCTTGCGCGCGAGAGTTCCTGCTCGAATGGTGGTCTCGATGCGTGTCTGGGGCCTGCTGGGCACCGTCAGAATCTTCCTAAGCAGTATACGCTACTGAGCCTAGTTGGGAAAGGAGTTGGGTCGGCCCTTCGCGTTATTCGTGATGGGGCTGTTTGTTGGCCTGGGAAACCTTTGCACTTGGTGAATAGCCTTGGAGCTATGATGGGGCCATCATCGCTCTCTTTTTCGCGGGAACTCTCGGCGAGACTGGCTGCTGTTAGGGCTGGGAGGCACTCGCTAGGAGCTGTCTGGCATCTTGCTGGCGTGCCGCATTTTTTCTGGCGTAGTATGTTACTGTGCAATGTGTGCAACACTGCTTTCGCTGGTCTGGAAGCCGTTTTTCCCAACCATCCTGTGGTGTTGGGTCTTCGTTTTGAAGAGACGATGCCCCGCGTTCCTCCCCTCCTCCTCCTCCTCCCCCTCCTCCCTCTTCCCATCGTCATCACATAGGGAGCTCCACCGAAGGCCCCAGTGGCAGGGTTCGCATGCCTCCCCACCACCCATTTCGGCACTCCCCAACACCCATTTCGGCACACCCCTCACACGTTTCGTGGCCCCATAGGGAGCTCCACCGAAGGCACCAGTGGCAGGGTTCGCATGCCTCCCCACCACTCATTTCGGCACTCCCCAACACCCATTTCGGCACACCCCTCACACGCTTCGTGGCCCCGTAGGGAGCTCCACCGAAGGCCACAGTGGCAGGGTTCGCATGCCTCCCCACCACCCATGTCGGCACTCCCCCAACACCCATTTCGGTACACCCCTCACACGTTTCGTGGCCCCATAGGGAGCTCCACCGAAGGCCCCAGTGGCAGGGTTCGCATTCCTCCCCACCACCCATTTCGGCACTCCCCAACACCCATTTCGGCACACCTCTCACACGTTTCGTGGCCCCATAGGGAGCTCCACCGAAGGCACCAGTGGCAGGTTTCGCATGCCCCCCCCCCCCCCACCACCCATTTCGGCACCCCCCCAACACCCATTTCGGCACACCCCTCACACGTTTCGTGGCCCCATAGGGAGCTCCACCGAAGGCCCCAGTGGCAGGGGTCGCATGCCTCCCCACCACCCATTTCGGCCCTCTCCCACCTATTTCGGCACACCCCTCACACGTTTCGTGGCCCCATAGGGAGCTCCACCGAAGGCCCCAGTGGCAGGGTTCGCATGCCTCCCCACCACCCATTTCGGCGCTCCCCAACACCCATTTCGGCACACCCCTCACACGCTTCGTGGCCCCATAGGGGTCTCCACCGAAGGTCGGGGGGAGCTTGAGACTCTGGTGACACATGCGTTGGCACGTCTGGGTGGTTATCGGGTGGCTGGAACCGTTGGGGTAATCAGTGGAGAATGGGCTGTTGAAGTCGCTTCTGAGGGCCCAGCCACTGGGGCGCCCGCCACCGCCTGCCCGCGCTGCCCAGTACCTCGTTCATGCAGTGGCGCGGTGCCTACGAGAAGAGGGACCTAGTTTGCGTGCCCCCTCCTTCGTCTCATATCCGTGTGGTACTCGCAGCTGCATATGGTTGGGTCCTTCGCCAGGCTAAGTTTATCTCCCTTTTTTTACAGTCGGATGCTGATTGTTGTAAGCTCACGAACGCGGTCGCAGCCCACGCGCGCAAATCCATGCGAGGGGCCCCTTTTGATCGCGAGGCGCCTGGACACCTTCGTTCTCTGTCTAATGTGGAGGTGCTGCGTTGCTGGCGGGTGGTCCCGATAGATATCGAAGCACGCTTCAGAAAGTTGCGTCTTCTCCAAGAGTTCGTCGGACAGCAAACGGAACTCGGGGCTCCATTGGGCATGCGCGGCGGCGGTGACAAGGGCCACTTTGTCAGTGCGTTCACCCCCTCTGGTCGTCTCGCGAGCACAGCGCGCCCCTAGGCCAGAAGATTCTGGGAAGATGCGGAGCCCCTGCGCGTTTTGGTCGACGGGGGGGGGGGGGGCCTTACTCGAGTATCTCGACGGGCGTTTTGTAATGTTCTTTCGGGGCGAGGAGTCGCAGGGGGATTCCCGACGGATCGATATGCGACAACTTCGGGTCAACTCTTCTCGGTTTCGGTCGCGCCATCTGAGTTTCGGGCCCCCGCTCCAGTCGAACCTTCTCCTGTGGCCCTTGGGCGTGAGGGTGCTTATCAATGTCAGCTTCTGTGTAGGAATGGGCAAGTATGTAATGCTATCCTCCCTGATCGGCGTGCTGTTCACGCGCTTTTTGTAGCCAGGCACGGTCGCATAATGGTTGCGCGCAGTATTGCTATCAGTAATCGGTGCCCTCTGTGCCACGCAAGTTTTAGTTCCCAGGTTACCTGTCGGAGGCATCTGGTGTTGTCATGTATTCGTGGCTTCTGCAAGCCCCATGCTGCCCGTGATCTGGCGCCTCTTATCACGCCCTCGACGTTGCAGCGTCCGCTGCTTGATGTCGCCATGGGTTCCTTCCAGGATCTTCAGCAGCGCCTTGCTGCGCATCTCGAGCCCTGCCCACCCCCCTCTCTTCCACTCTTTCACGATAGAGGGCGCGCCGGCTTGGATGGCGAAGGTCGTGGTCGGCGCCGACAGGGACAACGCGGGCGAGCACAAGAGTCGCAAGGTTGTCGCACAGGCACGGGCCAGAGGCGGCGACATTCTACGCCAGCTCGTGGTCATCCTCGCCAAGCTGAGCCTGGTCAACAGCGCCGAGCTCAGGGATGCGCGCGGGGTCGTCTACATCACTTTTCTCGTCGAGGCCGACGGGCCGACGGCCAAGGCAGGGCGTCTCGCGGGCCAGCAGTGCGCTGCCGAGGTGCAGCGCCGCAAGGGGGCCAAGGAAGAGCTGGAGACGCTGGGCCCGCCGCGCATCCTTGTCTGGAGCAGCGTCATTCGGGCCATCGGCGAGGGCGCCAACTGCCCTGCGGACGTCCGCAAGACGGTGGGGGCCTACTGGAAGGAGGCGCGTAGGCGAACACGTTCGCCACTGCCGTCTTCGCCCGACAAGGAAGGTGGAGTCCAAGGACGAGCGCGCGCGCCTGACGTTCGCGGTGGACAGCACCGCCCAGAACATTGTCACGTGCCTGCGCCACGTTGGCGCGGAGCGCAAAATCGGTCCAGCTCCCCGTGGTGCGCTCGAGAGGGAGGCGTCGAGGCTCCTGGAGAAGTTAGGCGAGAATGGCGAGAAGGGCAGCAATAAGAAGGAGGGCGATCAGTAGCGCAGGTCTCTCATGAGTATGCCGCTGATGAGCAGGCGGGTGGTGAAGTTTTTTGGACAGGTCAAAGGACTCATCGTGTGGAGTGAGAGAGGTCTGTGTTCGTCGGTGGTCTCTTGGTTTTTTGAGGCCGAGTCTTTGTCTAGAAATGCGGGGAGGGGGTCTGAGGTTTGTTCCAGCCGTGTCCTGCCGAGAGCCTCTGACCTTCCCCCGAACTTAGCGCGTAGTCAGCGTCTGGCCGAGCTAGTCGCGAGAGGATTTTTGTCCCCCGCTCCTCCTTCTGAGCCTCCTCCCCGCCCCCCTGGATTGCAACCGATTCGCGGCCTTTCGGATTCTATCGTGCCGATGCCGAGGCGATCCTCCCGAGGCCCTCGTACGCGGCCGCCTGGGTAATCCGGAACTTGTCGGAGTGGTGCCCAGCGCCCCCCTAGCTGGTACCCCCCAGCCAAAGGGCGGGTCGAGGGCCTCAAGTGGTGCCCCCACCAGCAGCGCCTGCTGGTGAGGGAATTTGCGGCCTCGCCGTCACTCAGGTGCAATTATATATATATATATATATATATATATATATATATATATATATATAAGACATCGGGATTCGACCATCGACTGCACCCGGGAGTTTTTTGCTTGCTTGCTTGCTCTCCTCCTCCTCCTCCTCCCTCCTCCTCCTCCTCCTCCTCCTCCTCCTCCTCCTCCTCCTCTTCCTCCTGAAACCCCCAAAGGCCCACGCATCGAGAGAATGTCAGCGCCGGGTTTCCGGGAAGGTCCCTGTGGAGCCAGAGGGGGAGGCCCTCTCTGTGGGTTTCGTGATGTCCTCTCGCACGTTGCACGCTCTTGGGGTGCTTCGCAGCAGCAGCGCCTCGTCGAGAGCTTTCCGGAGGGGGCCCGGCTCTTCCCGAACGGCCGCCGGAGGCCCAAATAATGGCTTCTGCTCGCATCGTGAACGAAACCAGGGCCGAAGGTTTGTGGCAATCCTCGGTCTCTGCCCCTGCCATTTTTTACATGAACTACGAGGCGAAAATCTGCGCCACGGTACTGGACCCACGGTGAGATCATTCCTCTGTGGGCGCAGGCCCTTGCACATACGGCTGAAACACCATATTTGCTTGGGACTGGGTTGGCCGCATTCCTTAGCCAATCCTCGAACATGGCTAAGGGCGGCCCCGGGCTGAGCGCCGGAAGACGATGCTGAGGATGGAAGGCAGGTCCCCCGGGAATCGGCCCAGCCAGGCCTTTGGGGAGGCACCTCTGCGGCTGCACGTGAGAGTGACCTTTCGCCAGCGCGGCCTCTGGTGCAGGCGCATGTGGGGGGGGGCCCACACGGCCGAATGCGTTGCGATAGCAGCGGCGCCTGCGCGCTGCGGCTCGGCCTCCCCGCGGCTCCCGAAGCCCGCGCACGAGAGGTCACTCTTGCCTAGGGCCACTCCTCGCGTGTAGCCGAGCTCTGCGAAAAGGCCACGGCGTCAGATGTCTGGGATGGCGCCTCCTCCTGCGGCAGGTTCGCGCCGTGATGAGGCGGCGGCGACGCCAGCGCGGGCGTTCAGGGGTGGCGCGCCAGCAGCGGCCCGGGACGGGCAGCCATCGGATGATCTGCACTTTCGCGTGGCGGGTTGGGTGGGGAACGCGAAACGAGGCATCGGAGGATTGTTCTGGATATCACCTGCCATCGCAAGGGTGAGGGTGACGTCCAGAACACAGACAGGATATCACGCGCAATCGGGCAAACGACTGTGGTTCCGCGGGTGTTCCGCCTGCGACCACCTCTCTGATTCCCCAGGGCTCTTCCCGCTGCGGTGCTCGGGCTGTGAGCGGCCCACGCGGTGCCCGACATAGAAGAAGACACAAAACCTCCCTGGCGCGACTCCGGCGCCAGGGGCGGCGCCGGAGGCGCCGCCGGGGGGCCCGGGCGCGGATCCGAGAAACCCGCGCGGAGCGCCAAAAAATTATGTTTACGCGTTTTTTGTTTTTTCTTATTCTTCTTCGACGAAAGCGGCGCGGGCGTCGTCGCGGCGCGATCCTGCCGCACGGCGGGAGCGATGGCACGCTCGCAGCTTTTCGGCCGCCACGCGCCCACACAGGAGCGCGCTCTCGGCCGCCCGCCCGCCCGGGAGAGCTGCGAATACCCTCTCCCGGGCGGCGGCAGCAGCCTCCGCTGCAGCCGCTCGTCCTTCTCCCCCTCCTCCCTCCTCCTGTGTGCTCCCAGGGTGACCCCCCTATTCACCCCTCCTCCCTCCTCCCTCCTCCCTCCTCCTGTGTCTCCCCACTCACCCCCTCCTCCCTCCTCCCTGTGTGCAGACAGGGGGGAGGGGGGTCCTCAGTCTCCTCCCTTTCTGGAACGGTGCAGCGGCGTGACCTAAGGGTAGCCTCAGCGCCAGTTTCAAGAGATTTCCCACCTCTGGGAGCTCTCGACTCCGGGGCAGGCCTCGCGAGGTAGGGGCCGCGCGGGGAGCCTCCGCCGAGGAGCCCACGGCCGGCGAAGGTATGGCGAAGCTGCTGTGTGCACTTATATTTAGAGCCGAGGCGCTCTGCAGGGAAGCTGGAACGAGGGGCCAGGGCCACGCGTTCGGCTCAGGCTGGCCCTGGGCACCACATCTCCGGCCTGTCTCAGCGTCATTCCGGCCCCAGGTCGTTTTTCCCAGTCACGGCCTCTTTCGCGCTCTGCAGGGGTTGCAGCCTCTACTTGTTCCAGCTTCCCTGTCTCCAAGGCCAGGTGTGTGCTCCGTCCCGTCTTACCCTTCACTTGGGGGTGCTCAGGACTTTCGCGTCTCAGTGGCGCAACGCCGTCATCCGGCGTCATGACTTGTTCGTGGCGTCATATTTTTTGTGTGAGTTTTGCCGTGAGGCGCGTATCGCGCAGTGCGGCCAAGGCGCAGCACCCTTCACCTCCGTCGGCTTATCATTTTTGTCCGTTCTTGATGCGACGCACGTTGCATGCCAGCAGGTCGCAGGCCAGGGCACCACGGGACGAACGAACCTCTTGGCGCATGTTTCCCTCTTCCTGCCTATCTTGTTCCTCCCGTTCCTGCTGCTTCTCCTGCTTTTTCCGCTCAGGCTGCTTCCCCAGCTCCTCCCGCAACATCGTGCTTCAGCTTCCCGATCCCTGTGATATGTTTTCTTCGTTCCTCGCATGCGTTTGGATGCCGCACTCTTGGGCGAACCCCCCACGCTGCTTCTTTGACATCATCGCGTCTAGGAAAATTACGACGGCATCATTTTGACTTTTTCCGGCCCCTGGGAGCCCTCACCCGGCCCCGGTCCCCGGGAGGCGGTCCAGACCGTTGGGGACCCACGCTGTGAACCAACAAATCACGACGTCGGATGTCTGGGCCCTCCTGCCCCCGCG
This sequence comes from Prorocentrum cordatum, assembly GCA_963575745.1. Taxonomy (NCBI): domain Eukaryota; class Dinophyceae; order Prorocentrales; family Prorocentraceae; genus Prorocentrum; species Prorocentrum cordatum. The sequence continues at coordinate 78,849 of CAUYUJ010002248.1, read as the reverse complement.
CCGCTCGCGCTCTCCTGTTTCCCATCCGCATCAATGTGTCCACTCGGATCCATGCCTCGTCTCCCGGCGCTCCTCGCCTCTGGGCGCTGCCTGGTCTGTCTGGCCTTGGTGATGAAGCCCTCCTCGACCCATGGCGGCGCTTCAGTTGCGCTGCTCGGGGCTGGTGGTGAGGGCAGGGGAAGGAGGGAATTCTAGAAACTCGTCCTCCTTTTCGATCCTCTATTTTCCTCCCCACCCACTATCCGATCCTTGATCTTTGTCTTTCTCGATCCTCCATCCTCCTCATCCTCCTCTCCACGATCCTCGATCCTCCTCGATCCTCTCACTTTCCTCCTCCTCTTCCTCGATCCTCGATCCTCGCCCAAGGCCCGTCCTCGCGATCTGCTTCGCAACGTGAGCTTCTGGATGTCCGGACCCCTTCCCTCGCGGGAGTTTCAGCAGAATTCCCAGCGAGAGCTTCTGGCGTCTAGTATGGGATCGATTGCAGTATTTGTGTACCCTAATATTGTTTATGTCGCCGAGGCGAAGAAAAAAGATGCATCATGCTCGCATCTGTCAGAATTATACGCTTTCCTCGTTGAAATATTCGACAGCAAACAAGCAATGCTTGGACAAATCATGTCTGTAGTCGATCCCCTATTCGAAGTTCTGGAGTCGCAGATCAGTCCCCAGACTTGTCCCCGGGCGCTGTATGGCCAACATCTCGAAGCGGATCCCGCCGTGGCAGCAACGGAGTTTCCTGCCAGAGGCCGAGAAAGCACGGACAAAACGAAACAAGCACCTTTTATGCCCGAAGTCCGACCGTCGAAGCTCGATCCCTGCACTCTCCGTTCTCCTCATCCTCCCCTCCGCGACCCTCGATCCTCCTACGTTTCTCTTCCCTCGATCCTCCTCGATCCCCCCTTCCCAGAGGTGTCTGGAGAACCTCCAGCGCACCAGGCAAGCCCGTTTCCCTGGCCACAGTGGCCCAGTGGCCCGGCAATGCTCCTTCAGCCGTGCGCAATCATCTCTGGCACCCAGGACCTTCCAGAACACTCCTAATCGATCCTCCCATGTGTTCTCCTCGATCCTCCTCCATCCTCTCTGGACCTTGAGTCTGCGGGCGGTTCCGCCGCTGTGCCGCTGGCGCCCGCGACCCCTCCCGCTGACCAGCGCCAAGGGGAGGGGCAAACAAAAACCCGAAGGCAAGGAGTGGGGGGAACAAAAACGGCAAGGTGCCGATGACCGTGCACCTGGTGTGGGGGGGTGATGGGGATGGGGGGCTTGTTTTCCACCGCCACCACCATGAGTAGGGGGGCACGGGGGTCCTCCTCCTGCGCCTCCTCTTCCTCCTCCTCCTCCTCCTCCTCCTCCTCCTCCTCCTCCTCCTCCTCCTCCCTCTCCTCTCCTCCTTGTCCGCCTCCTCCTCCTTCTCCTCCTCCTTCTCCTCCACCACCCCCTCCTCCTTCCCCCTCCAACTTGTGGTGGTGGTGGAAGACAGGCCCATCAATGGGAGACTCCCTCCCCGTGCCTCGGCTGCCGTCGGCACGTCGCCTCCCTGCTGCTGGTCGTCGCCGCTGCCGCCGCTCTCGCGCCCGCGGCCGAGGGGCAGCCCGCGCGATGGCACGCTCGTCGGGCGCGAGAGCTAGAAAGGTACCCTCCTCGTGCTCCCCCCTCGGCTCTGCGGCTCGCGGCTTGGGCCATCTCCACCTCCTCCTCCTCCTCCTCCTCTCTCCTATCTCCTCCTCCTCCCTCCTCTCCTCCCTCCTCCTCCTCCTTCTCCTCCCTCCTCCTCCTCCTCCTCCTCCTCCTCCTCCTCCTCCTCTCCTCCTCCTCCTCCTCCTCCTCCTCCTCCTCTCCTCTCCTCCTCCTCTCCTCCTCCTCCTCCTCCTCCTCCTCCTCCTCCCTCCTCCTCCTCCTCCTCTCTCCTCCTCCTCTCCTCTCCTCCTCCTCCTCCTCTCCTCCTCCTCCTCCTCCTCCCTCCTCCTCCTTCCTCCTCCCCCCCCCCACGCACGAGGCCTTCCTGGCGAGGCCGGCCTCCGCGACGGCCCTGCCCGAGCGGCGGCGGCGGGCCGACGCGCCGCGGAGCCCGCCGACAGGGCCTCGGCGGCCTCGGCCCGCGCGGGGGGGGGAGGCGGCTTCCTCCCTCCTCTCCTCTCCTCCTCCTCCTCCTCCTCCTCCTCCTCCTCCTCCTCTCTCCTCCTCCTCCGAGCGGCGGTGGCGGGCCGACGCGCCGCGGAGCCCGCCGAGAGGGCCTCGGCGGCCTCGGCCCGCGCGCTGGGGAGGCATTTGGCAGGGCTCGTTTCGGTTCCTCCGATCCGATTCGATTCGACTTCGATGGATTCCGGTTCCGATTCGATTCGACCCGGGCTTCCGATTTGGGTTCCGATTTCTTATGGGAGGCATACTTTCCGCCGATTCGACTTTTCCTGATTCGGCTGCCGATTTCCGCCGATCCGATTCATGTCGATTGCCGATCCGATTTATCGATTCGATTCTGGGCTCTCCTGCATTTGGTCGGGGGGTGTTGGAAGGTGCTCGTGGCCCAAGGTCCCAGGCCTCCTGGCTGCGGCCGCCGTATCGCAGACGCATCGCCTATCTGGCCCGATGCGGAGCCTGATTTGCTCCGCGTTGGCGTCGCCGATGCATCGCCGACGTCGCCGCTGCATCGACGATGCATCGACCCTGCATCGACGATGCATCGGCAATGCGGCGCGGTCCTCCGACCCCATCCATTCGGACCACGTCTGGGAGATCCCTAGAAGGTGCCCCCAGCATTTCGCTCTATTTTGGAGCTCCTGCCACCCATCTGGGCCTCCCTGGAGTATGCTCTGGAGGCCGTGGGGGCCTTCTTGGAAATCCTGGGGGCACCTTGAGCCAGGGGCACTTCTAGCAACATTCGATTTGGCGGCCAGGCGCCGACGACGACAACGCCGACCCCCGAGATCATGGCGTCGCAGTCTGGAGTCGACTTGAGGTCTGAGGTGGCCCAGCTTTTTCGCTCCAGGCAGCAGGAAAGGTTTGCAAGTTCGAGGTGATGGGTTCGACAGTTCTTGCCCCCAACCATCCTGTGGTATTGGGTCTCGGTTAGAAGAGACGGTCCCCGGGTTTACTCCTCCTCCTCTCGCTGCCCCTTCCCTCCTTCCTCCTCCCGTCACCCTTTTTTCTTTGGCACACCCCTCACACGCTTCGTGGCCCCATAGTGAGCCCCACCGAAGGCCCAAGTGGCTGCGCTGGCATGACACCACCGCGCCCATTTTGGCACGCCCCTCACAGGCTGCGTGGCCCCATAGGGAGCCCCACCGAAGACCCAAGTGGCTGCGCTGGCATGACACCATCGCGCCCATTTTGGCACACACCTCTCACACGCTTCGTGGCCCCATAGTGAGCTCCACCGAAGGCCCAAGTGGCTGCGCTCGCATGACACAGCCGCATTCATTTCGGCACACTCTTCACACGTTTCGTGGCCCCATAGTGAGGTCCACCGAAGGCCCCAGTGGCTGCGCTCGCATGACACCACTGCGCCCATTTCGGCACGCCCCTCACGCGCTTCGTGGCCCCATAGTGAGCTCCACCGAAGGCCCCAGTGGCTGCGCTCGCATGACACCACCGCACCCATTTTGGCACACCCCTCACACGCTGCGTGGCCCCATAAGGAGCTCCACCGAAGCTCCAGTGGCTGCGCTCGCATGTCACCATCGCACCCATGTCGGCAGACCCCTCACACGCTTCGTGGCCCCGTGGGGAGCTCCGCCGGATGCCCCAGTGGTTGCGCTGGCATGACACCACCGCGCCCATGTGCGTGCCCCATAAGGAACTCGACCGAAGACGATACCAACAATTGCGTTACCCACAGCTGCATATGGTTGGGTCCTGCGCCAGGAGAATTTCAGTTTTTGTTTCCGGGGGCCGATACCATCGTGAAGAGATGGCACCAGAAGGACCCCACGAGGCGTCTGGGGACCGATTTTGACCGGATTCGCCTTCGTCCCCCACCTCGTGACCGATACCTTCGGGACCCAAGTCCGACCCCCTGGCCGCCTTCAAGTCGCAATTGTTCACGTTTCGCGTATCCCCACCAGTTTCTGACTCCGCTTGCGCTCTCGCTGGCGGACGCGACCGATAAAAATATCCCCACCAGCCCTCCAGCCCTCCACTTGCCGCTGGGCTCCGCTGCGTGAGGCCTCGGCCGGCGCGTAGCTGTTGCCTCGCGCGTCGCCGCTGCTTTAATTATCTCGTGTTTCTTCTGCCTAACTAATCTCTGCGTAGCCCGCTTTGACCTGACTCGCCGCCGGCGCGTTCGCCCACGGCCACTGACTAAAACAAGTATCCCCACCAGCCCTTATGCCACAGCGGCGGCTGTTGCACCGGGGTGCTCTCCCTCCTGTTTCAGAGGGTTCTTCCCTCGCGGCTGGGGTCTGCTGCCCAATACTGTTTCCTGTTCAGGTGTCTGGATTTCATGGAAGGATTCACAGGTAATGGTGCTGCGTCGCATTCGCTGGGGTCAGGTGCCCCCTGGCCTGCTCCTGGCTGGTGTCGGCCCCTACTGATGACCGGAAGGTTTCAGTGGGTCTCTCCCTACACTGCCCACCTTACGCTACCTGGACCTCGGGTTCGGCAAGTGTGGCTCTGTACGCTCGTTGGCCGACGTTTTCCTGCATGGACTTCGCTTTCGACGAGTGTTACACGTTTTACTGCCGTTTGGAGTTCTGTCGGTGATGAGGTTGCCCCTCTTCACTCTTGCGCCGACACGATATTTTGGCACTTGTGTCGCCTACTTCACGGATGTCGTCTGGGTGCGTCTGTCGGTCTAGTTCGTCCTTGACTGTGTTGTATGCCTGATTCACACCGAGCGATCGACCTCTGCGTGTTTATGGTCGCGCCGCCGCGCCATTTTGGCTGCGATTATTTGCTGGTCGCCACCGGGATTTCCAACGCCACCGGGTTTGGGAGTTTCGGTTCTGGCTCTCCTTCAGAGTGGCTGGCTGCCCGCTCGCTCGCTTCGCTTGCCTTTCTTCTCCTGCTGCCTAGTCGCGGCCCGACTAGTGTCCGGACGGCTTTCGACCCGCCTCGCGAGCATTTTGACCAAAGCAAATATCCCCACCAGCACATCCCAAAAGAGACACTTCCGAAGTCCACTGATTATCGAGAGCTGTCGGCCAGCATTCATTGGGAGCATCGTGGATGCCTTTTTTGGGGCCATCGTGGGAACTTCTTGGGGCCATGTTGAAGGCCTCATGCGCCGACGGTTGCCCCTGCAATGCTGGCGCCGCACGTACCCTAGTAGCTCTTCGTGTGTTAGTTTTCACGGTGGTAATGGAGGACCTCATGAGAGTCTCTCAGGAAGGATGGGGAGCCTAGGACGGTTGGTCTGACAGCCGTTACGCTCGCAATTGTATAGGGTTGCAGATTTCGCCTCCATAACCGCTACATGGTTGGTCCGGGCGCCGACGATTGTTTGTTTGTATATTTATACACATACATACATACATATGTATGTATGTATAGAAACACACATATATATAGCCGAAACTATTGTTTACTGTGCACCTGGCCGCGCTGTGCTGCATTTTGGTCATTTCCTAAGGAGTGATTGCGCGTTGCTTTTCTTATTCCCAGCATCCTGAGTGGGGTTTTTGTTTTCATTGGACACCATTCGCAGGAACATATTACCATTATCATCGCCATCAGAGCGATCACCATCATCATCATCATCATCATCATCATCATCACCCCATGTCTGCGCCACACACACACATTCACACTCATCAGCATCATTCGCCGCATCTTCATCATCACTCAATCTCTCCTTCACTTGCTCACCCATTACTCACCCAGTCATCACTATCACCGGCTTCGTCGGCATCAGTCACCCGCTCAGTCACACTCGCGCACAGCACACAGTCACACACGAACGCAGTCACACATTCATGCATTCATCTCGAGGAAGGCTAAAGCGGGAACCCCGTGTGTGAGGTAAGTGCGAGGAAGTCTCAGGCAAGGGCACCCTCTCTAAGGGGCCCGCGCTTCATCTCGGCAATCGGAGCGGGTCACCCAAGCCTTGTAACTGTCGTCACTTTTGGGCCCCGCACCCCTGAATGTTTAGGGACATCAGGCGAGGGCCTCGTACGTGAGTGAACTGCAAGGATGTTTCAGCGGGGAGCCCCCTCCCCATGGGGCCCGCGTTTCATGTTGGTAATCGGAACGGATCACCAAAACCTTCAAATTGACTGAATTGCAAGGAGGCCGCAGGCGGGAGCCCCTCCCTTTGGAGCCCGCGCATCACGTTGGCAATCGGAGCGGGTCATCCAAACCTTATGACTGTCGTCAGTTTTGGGCCATTCGCGTGTGAATTTCGAAAGGGGCCTCACGCGGGAGCTTCGGTTGTGAGTGAATTCGGAGGAAATCTCCGGCGGCGGGAACCCCCTCCCTGTGGGGCCCGCGTTGCAGATTTGCCATCCGAGCGGGCCATGGGCAAGCTCAAACTGCCGCCAATTCTAGGTTCCCCAACCAGACTTGGATCGTGAGGAAGGCTCAGGCGGGAGCCTCGTGTGTGAGTGAATCGCGAGGATATCTCGACCGGGATCCCCTTCGCTATGGGACCCGCAGCTCCATGTTAGAACCCGAACGAGTCCTCGAGATCTCGTAGCCGTCGTCACTGTTGGGTTCTTCCGGGACGAAGGCTGATGCGAACCCTCGCGGGCCAATTCGAGCGGGGTCACTTTTCTGTTGTTAAGAGGGCCACTCGCTCGGCTGAACGCAGTGCCCCCGCGCGGCGATGGCGTCACCTTCGACTGCGCCAGGGATGAGACTCTGGTCGCACGGGCATGTCGGACGAGCAGCGCTGATTCCGCGGCCGCCCACGCGGCAGTTCCTTGAACGCGGGCCGCCAGCGTCCCTGCAGAAGGAACTCCCGAAATTCGACGAGAAAACGGAGAGTTCCAGAACCGAGGCGGAGCAGTTCGCAGCACGGCTGGGCTTCGCGAGCCGCGCCCGCCTCGAAGTCCGCGGGGTTGCCCAAACGCCCTGGCCCGCGGGGTTGTCCCGACGGCCCGCCCCCGCGCCCCAGCTGCCCGCGGGGTTTTCCCAAAAGCACGGCCCGCGGGATTGCCCCAAAGGCTTCGCGATTTAGCCGTCGGCGAACGCGCGCGTGCTGGCCGAGGCGGCGACGGCGCCCAGGAACATCGATTTGGTTGCCCCGACCAGGGGGGAAGGGAGGTGCACGCGGAGAAGAAGCAAGAGGAGGATGAGGAGCGGGGAAAGGGGCAGGGGAAGGGCGACGACGAGGAGGAGGTGGAGACGGACGAGGATGGGGGAGGAAAAGGTGGAGGAGGAGGAGAAGGCATAGCAGAGGGCGAGAAAAAAAAAGGTGTCTGCCAGGGCGAGGAAGAGGGGGTTAAGAGCGAGATACACGTTTTCTCACGTGTGGTCCTACCTCCTACCGTTGGAGAAATGTCTTTTCTCAAGGAATTGGATTCGTGTGCTGGTCTAGCGGCCATGTAGCCGCCGTTGCCTCCCCGTCGCCGTCGTCTGGGCCAGTGTGCCTCCATGGTGGCTACTTAGCCGCCGTCGCCGCTTTGTTCGCCGCCCCGTCGCCGCCCGCCGTCTGGGCCAGAGTGCCGTTATGATGGCTATGTTGCTTCCGTCGCCGCCACGTCGCCGCTTCGTCGCCGCCTCGCCGCCGCCATTCGTCGCAGCTGGACCGCGCCACGTAGATTCTCTTTCCAGAATCGAATTTGCGATCTACCACCGGCCCCCTTGGACCCATCCTTTCCTTCCTAGCGTGCCCCATCGTTCATCTGAAATCCGCGCTCGCACCACCGCAACCGCGCCCCTCGTCGCCCCTTTCTTCATCCTTGCAAAATCATGTCACACGCGCGCACACGGTCATCACAATTCAAGCGTCGCAGCATCCACGATTTTGCACACAAGGAAGCAACATTGTCATTCCGAGAGTATGATGTTGTGGACAACATGAGCCCACACGGGTTTCAGGGCCGAGATATCCGAACACATTTTAAACCACGGGCTGAACAGCAGGAGATCCGGAAAAAATCTGCACGCGCGCTCTCGTGAATTCTTATGACACACACAGGTTTTTCAACGTGATCAGCCAATGCGGACAAGCGGGCCTCTCGCGCGGGCGTGTCGAAATTTGCCGAACGCCCGCGCGCGCTTGGTGAGGAGGGGGAGGGGGGGCACGATCTCCATCAAATCGTGCCGTCTGCCGCGCGCGCGCGCGCGCGTCGACATCTTCCCAAAATCTTCATCGCCGACATGCTGGCGCCATCGTCATCGGCGTGATCAGCATCGGCGCCGTCCTTGGCATTGCCCTCGTCATCGTCATCATCTTCGTTCGCATCGCCACCATCATCCTCGTTTCCGCCGTCGTCGATGTTGCCATGGACCTTTGCCCGCCCAGGCCACCGGCTCGCAGAGAAGGGCCCGCGCGTCAGCGCGTCTTGCAAGTTGCGTTGGGAAGTCCGCAGAGGCCAGCGCCACCTCGGCCGCGTCGCTCGCGGCAGGCACGCGCGCAGTTTTTCGCGTGAGCCTGCGCGCGCTAGCGCGGCCGCAGCGTCCCGCCAGCCAAGCGCCAGGTAGTCATCGCAGTCGCCGCCGCGTTGGTTTTGCAAGCCAAGATGCGGGTGGGTTGGCGGGTGGAATGCTTGCGCGAGCAGTGGAGCTGACAATTCACTAGTGAGAAATAACCAGCTTTTTTCATCCAGGAAAGATGAACATCCCCCCCGGCTTCATCGTTTCCACCATTGGATAATTTCGTGCCCGTCGCTCATCTTAAATTTGAGTTCGCATCATCCCATGGGGCGGGTGGGCTGCCATCCCCCCGTTCACCCCGGACAGATGATAGTATGCGCGCGCTCTTGCTTTTTGGAATTCATCCGTCTGCAAGAATCCGCTGCAAAATACTGCGACAAAGTCGGCACGCGCGTCGTCGCGCGCGCGCCGGAAATGTTTCAACACTTCCTCCCGCGAGGGTTGCAAGATCGAGCCTGCAGAACGCAGAGCACATGGGCGTGAATGTATATGAATCTACGTATGTAGATATTATCCGAATGTGACCCTACCTAGGAGTTTGAGCATTTAGGAAAGCAACATATACACCGACAGCGACAGCGACAGTACCATCTACGCCCGTATCTACATCTACATCGACACCAACGGCGAGACTCACATCTACATCACCTACATCTACACCTACATTTACATCCACATCTACACCTACATATACATCCACATCTACATGCTGGGCTATGGTAATATATGCTATGGTATGCTATGCTGCGCTATGCTATGACATGATATGATATGCCATGCTATGGTATGTTGCGCTACGCTATGCTATGCAATGCTATGCAATGCTATGCTGCGCTGTGCTATGCTAAGCTAAGCTATGATGCGCTATGCGATGCTATGCGATGCTGCGCTATTCTTTGCTGTGGTATGATATGATAGACTGCGCTATGCTATGTTGCGTTATGCTATGCTATGATATGATATGATAGGCTATGCTATGTATGAGATGCTATGCTCATGCTGCGCTAAGCTGGGCTAAGCCAGGCTAAGCTAAGCTAGGCTAGGCTAAGCTAAGCTAAGATAGGCCAGGCTAAGCTGAGCTAAGCTAAATTAAGCTGAATTCTGAATTCAGCTAGGCTAAGCTAAGATGAGATCGGCAACGCTAACCTAAGGGGACGTAGCTGTGGGGAACCGCGGGGCGGATCCTGGGGGAACCGCCCGGGGCGATTTACATTGCCCGGCCCTTTAAGCACATAGAGTAAGAACCCTTCTAGGCAGAGCCTAGGTAGGGAATGGATATCTTGCTTCTCAACCAGTATCTGTTTTGGCAGACCGGCGTTTTTAACGCGACTGCGCGCGCGTCTCTGCCAATTGCGCGCCTGTTGCGCGTTTGTTGTTTTTGGTTCGTTGAGGGGGGGGGGCGCGACCCCTGTTCACTAATTAGTGCCCCGCGGGCCGCTCGCGCTCGTCGGCCGCGGCGCGCGCGTCTCGACGCCCCCAGGTAACTCCCATCGCTGACGCGCGGGCGCCATCGTCGCCATCGGCGCGATCAGAAGCGGCGCTGTCATTGGCCTCGCAGTCTTTACCTTCATCATTTTCGCCAGCGTCGCCACTGTCATTGTCGCGTCTGCCGCTGTCGACGTCGCCGTGGCGCCGCGCCCGCCCGCGCCACCGACTCGCGTCGCAGTGCCAGCGAGCCAGCGCTGCCTGCGAGACGCGCTGGGAGGTCGCCTGAGGTCAGCGCCACCGCGGCCGCGTCGGTCGCGCCAGAAGCGCCGGCCGCTCTTTGCGCGAGCTCGCTCGCGCCTGCGCGGCCGCGGCGACGCGCCAGTCAGCGCCGAGCAGTCGTCGCAGTCGCCCAAAAACCCAAGTTCCGCGCCGCCCGCCCCCCTCGCGGGATAGTGGAATCGACGTCTGATTATGGCCCATCGTCCGTTCGAGTTCACATCGCCCAAGTCAGAGTCAGTCTCATCTGCTTCATCCGGGCCAAATATTTGCTCGCGCCCACGCTTTCACCCAAAACCGTCAATGTTCAAGCACCCCGCGCAGCAAACATAACGAAGTCCACGCGCGCGCGCGTCTTCTCGCAAACATTCCAGATTACGGGATAAACCGGAAGGTTGACGCGAATTCAAATAGCGCGTGCCAAAGTATAATTATATTGACGGACGAATGGTTTTGCATTTTCATTTTCAAGCTAGCCCTCGCGCGGGCCCGCGCCACTTCTCGTGGAAGCCATCTGTTCTCGACACTCCAGCGAATGAGCGGGACTCTCGAGCGCGCGCGTCGAAATCGGTCGACCGCCTTCGCGCGCTTGCTGTGGGGGCGCGATCCCTGGCAAGGACTGCATTGCGGGCCGCTCGCAACTGTCGGCCGCGCGCGCGCGCCCGAGCTCTGACAACGTCTTCATCGTCGGCACGCGGGCGCCGCCATCGGCAGCGCCGCCGTTGGCTTCGCCGCTGCCATCGTCATTCTCGCCGCCAGCGTCGCCGCTGTCGTCGTCGCGTCTGCCGTTGCCGATGTCGCCGTGATACCGCGCCCGCGCGAGTCACCGACTCGCATTGATGCGCCGTCTTGTCGGCGCGGCCTGCGAGGCGCGCCGGGAAGCTCCTAGCGGCCAGTGCCGCGTTTGCCGCGTCGGTCGCGCCAGATTAGGCGGATCGGATTGTACTGCGAACAGGTATGATTCCTCGCGTAGATTGCACCATGGGGAGTGCCCCCCATAGATTGCACAACATTGGGCGCACCACATCGACTGAGTAACATGTGCTGGGCAACATAGATAGATCGCACCGCATATAATGCGCAACATTTATCGCAGCACACAGATCGCCCCGCATAGATTACACAACGCAGGCAGCACCACGCAGGTTGCACAAAAAAAGGCGCACAACACAGGTTGCACAACACAGGTAAGCATCGCATGAACTGTGCAACGCATGTTACATATCGTATTGTTCAACAACAAATGTATTGCACATGCTGCACCGCGTATTGCGCACAGAGTTCACCACAGGATCCGCGCAACATACCTTGTTCCACAAGGGTTGCTCCACACGTGTTGCGCACATTGCACCATATGGATTGCACAACGTAGATTGCACAACGCAGGTTGACCCACGTAGTTTGCACTACATTGGTTGCTCCGCATCAGGTGCACTGTACCTGTTGAATGTACTGCCCATCTTGCACCAAGCCGATGGCGCCGGCAGTATTCCTCAAGATTGCGCACCACATACGACCTCACATCGCACGACGTAGATTGCGCAACATAGATTGCACAACGTAGGTTGCACAACATCGATCGCGCCCCTCTTATCCCCCCCCCAGCACCGCCAACCCCCGCCTCCGCCCCGGAGTTATCGTTCCCCCGAGGCATTTTACAGTGTACAGTTGATGCTGCCACGTGTAAAGATGGGTTCGCACCATCCAGCCAGACCCTTCGCCCCCCTCGTTCATCCCAGTCAAAGAATATGCTTCGCGCATTCGCTCATTACACACCATCGGTTTTTCAAGGACCCGTTGTCAAACAGGCGGCCACGGTCGACGCGCGCGCGCGGTCGCGCGCATGGTGATATTCTTCAGGCCACACATGTGGGATCCAATTCCTGCGCGCCGTGTCTTTGTTTCAAAACAAGCACGCGCCCGCGCTCGTCATCATCGAACACACGTGCCCGCGCTCTTTGTTTTCAAATCGATGTTCCCGAACACATGTGCGCGAGTACTGATTCCGGCTGGTGGCGCAGCCAGTTGAGTATATCGCCGCAGGAAAGAAAACATTTGCAGCCAATCATCTTTTTAACGGCCCAATAAACTAAACTATATAGCTGTTACCGAGGGAACAGGGGGATCAACGAAACGAGCGTGAAGAAGGTTTCAAGCTGGGGTTGATTGATGTTGAGCGGGTATACATTCACATTAACGCCAAAACAGTTTCTTTTTTTTCAGTTTGCCCGAAGAAGATCATGGACCCGACATGCGCGCAACGGTCAGAGTCAATGTTTAGCACCCCAGACACCGCCAGCATCTGGGAAGATTGCTACGTTGATTTGGAACGTGGCATTGGTTGCATTGGTCTTGACAACCGGAAGGCATCGCCATGCGTTCAAACAACAGAAAAGCCCAATCTGGCTTACGGTGCACGGGGATCGACGCTACCCAGGACCAACATATTCGAAATCGATCAGGATTTTCAACCGAATTATGGAATTGTGCCGGGATGGCTTGTGGCATGAGGTGGATCAAAGACATGCGGGGTTATTTCTCGAGGGGGTGGGCCTGGCGCAGCACAGAAAGAGATGCGAGGTATCATGTGAAAACCAGCCATGCGTAGAAGGAGTTGGGAAGACCCTGCCAAACCATGGAGTTCAGAAGTGCTATGCTGTAGTGGCCAGGGGAAAATATCTAATTAGAACGGGACCCTCCGGAAGTACAACACTCAGTTAAGGAGCTTGCGCGTTCTATCTCAGCCACAACCCGACAGGCACGGAACAGTCTTAAGAAATTCGGCGAGTACTTCGAGAACCACGGAAGTTGCGGATATCAGTATGTGCATCAAGAACGCGCTAAGGAGTCAACCGCGTGCGTGTGCACCAATTACGAAGGGCGCAAGAACAAGCGGAAATCAACATGTGGAAGTACCGTGATGTGGGGATCGCACCCTGTCAAGCCGTGGAATTATACGGAGAGCGTGGTGGCTTTTTCTTCTGGCCAAAAGGAACGGAACGTTGAAGGATGTTTCAGTAGCGTTCGGCTTGCAGGCGACTCAAGCATGTGGAAGGTCATTGATATCGGGTTCAAGAGCGACGCAAGCACAGACATTGCCACTGCGAGCAGACGAGGATCAGGGAAGGTCAGACACGCGGAAGTTTGCCAGCCTCAGCTGCAACAAAAAATTGAGACGAGCAGATATCGGAGTGACCAGAGTGGGGACGCATGAGAAATTTGCAAGTGCACGATTAAGAATCGGTGGCAGGGGTACATGCCCATAAATGTCGAAGCACCGACCAGCACCGGGCTAACGGAAGACACGATTTTAAATGGGTACGGAGTATTGTGTTCGTTCGTTGACGCGTTAAATTCGCGAGCCTTTTTGCCAGAGACTTAGGCTCATGACCGAAGCAGTCCCAGGTGCTCGTTGCAGCGATATCAAGACTACACCACTGAAGATGTTAATCACTGGCACTACTAGGTGCGTTTTGACTTCTCAAAATAGTGCACCGCGTGTTAGGAATCCCCTGCACTCTTACGCACACATCATAGTCGCCTATTGGTTGCACCAGTCTTGCTTTTAGGGCCTTTGGCGCGAATGCAACCACCTCGCGGTGGAGTCGCTTGAGTTTAGCTTGTGGCTCGTTCGGGGTGCGTGTCGGATTCTGGGTACTCAATCCCTGTATTTGTGCGCTCTGCGTGCGCGCTGCACTGGAGACCGCACCTGAAGGTAGCAAATCCAACAGCGATAGCTCTCGTCAAAGGAGCTGGCCAAGGCCTACATATGTCAGGGATTATGTCACACCACATTTGCTTGAGCCCTGTGGATGTTCACCGTTACCTTTGGGCGGCGATTCCTTCGCATATCGTATGGTCATGGGTTTGAAATTCACGCCTTCCCCGTCACGTATGCGGCCATACTGGCCGGGAGGGGAGGTCAAGCACATCAGTGGTGACATGGCCAGGAGCTTGTAGTATAGCAGAGACTTGGTGCGGCACAGATTCGAGACCATTCTCGTGTTGCGTTTGGCCAAAGTGCTGCTGCGCTCTCGTGAATAAAAGAGCTCGTCCCAGATTTCAGAAAACGGGTCAAGGCTGCGTCAGATTGCGGGGGGGTCCGAGGCCTCCACCAGCACCAGCACAAGGAACCATTCGGACCCGCTCGGACCCGCGTGGTTGAAATCGCGCGAAGTCGCAACGATGCTGGAGTCGTGGCTTGCTGGGATGTGCGTGGCTCGCTTTCGTCGCGGTGTCCTTGTCGTTGCTTTCCCAATTTCTTTCATTCCCCCATCCATCGCCAGATATGTAGCGCTTCGATGCATGATGGCGGCCTGACTTTTCCGCCTCTGGACGCTTGTTTCGGGTTTCGGGACGTAGCAAAGACTACCCCAGATGAAAGAACCAACCCGTGCGGAAGGGGTCGAGATCCAAGGGCCCACGCATCAGAAAATCAAAGCGCCGGATGTTTGGGTTCCTCCAATTTTTCGTCCCCCTTACCTCCCTCATTTCCCATTCACCGTCAAGCCCTCGCGCGTCTCCTTTTCCCCGACGCAGCGCGCATCGCGCAGTGCTCGTCGGCAGCGACGGCGGCAGCAGCAGGAGGCTTGGCACCGCTGTCCTACGAAGATGACCGAATGGAGTGACCAAGTGATCGCGGTGACCGTAGTGGCTGCGATAGCCATTGCGTGACCACGGTGCGACAATGAGGATCGTAGGGCGACCGTGCCGACCACGTCGCCTAGTGGCCGTGGACGCCATGGTGTAACCGGTTTGCCGACGCTGGCCACGGGTGGCGACGGTGTGACCATGCCGGCCGCTACTGCTGGAACGAGGGCTACATGAGAACAGCCTGAGGTGCCCTGATGTTCTTCGTGCTTGGGCGTTCCGCCTTGGAATGACATTCGTTCGGCGTATCCCCATGGGGCCGCGGGCTCTCGGCGAAGGTGTTTGTGTTTTGATGCACGTTCTTGTGCCCCTGTTTCGGCTGTGCCAGACCCCGACGTCATGATTTCTTCATAACGTCGACCCCCCCAAGACATCGCCTCATTCCCGGGGACCGCTTTCTCATCCTGAGCCGTTGCTTGACGGTCCATAGGCCCAGGGAGGGGCCCCCAGAGGCCCGAGGGAAATCCGGGTGGGGTATACCCCACCCGGGGCTCGTATAGATGTACGGGCACGGCGCCCGCATGTGTATATATATATATGTATATGTTTTCATATATATATATATATATATATATATATGGATATGTGTATATATATACACATATATAGAAACATACAAAACATGTATACATATGTATATTTATACTGGTGTATGTTTATATATAAGTATACATATATACACATATATATATATATATATATATATATGTATGTGTATGTTTGTCTATACATATATATATATATGTATATACACATGTATATATATATATAATAGTGGTATAGCCACCAGCGGGCACCGTGCTCGTATATATACGAGCACGGTGCCCGCTGGTGGGATCGTGGTGGCAGCGTGTGGCCGTGGCGACCACGGCGAGCCGCCTGCCGAGGCCACCGCCGGCGCGCCACACCTCCGCCCCGAGCCTCTCGCCGCTGGCGCGCCCCAAGTCCGCCACCAGCGTCGCGGTGCGCCGGCCCCTCGGCGGCGCCGCGGGCGCGACGTGGCCCGAGCGCCAGCCGCCCGGCGCCGCTGCCACGACGTGGCCCGGCCGCGGGGGCGCGGCGCCTCTGACGCAGGTCGGCCGCCCACGTCGCCGTCGCCCTCGGCGGCCCTCGGTCGTCCTCGGCGGCCCTCGGCGGCCCTCGGCGGCCCTCGGCGGCCCTCGGCGGCCCTCGGCGGTCCTCGGCGGCGCTCGGCGGCCCTCGGCGGCGCTCGGCGGCCCTCGGCGGCCCTCGGCGGCCCTCGGCGGCCCTCGGCGGCGCTCGGCGGCGCTCGGCTGCCCCTGTCTCTTCTGGAATATCGAGGACGCCTACGGCAAATCACCGCCGCATCCTTCCTTTCCGGTAGCCAAACATTCGGCCGAAGATTGGCCAAGCTATTGGACCAGAAACCCTTGGGGAAACATGTTAATTTGAATTACGCTTCAGTGAGCAACTCGATGCCAGCCAGTCCCACTGCCGGCGAGAGGTATGAGAAGAGGGAGGAGGAGGAGGAGGAGGAGGAGGAGGAGGAGGAGGAGGAGGAGGAGGAGGAGGAGGAGGAGGGAGGAGGAGGAGGAGGAGGAGGAGGAGGAGGAGGAGGAGGAGGAGGAGGAGGAGGCGGGAGGAGGAGGAGGAGGAGGAGGAGGAGGAGGAGGGGAGGATGGAGGAGGAGGAGGAGGAGGAGGAGGAGGAGGAGGAGGAGGAGGAGGAGGCGTAGGAGGAGGAGGAGGAGCAGAGAACGAGCAGGACAGCAGCATTGGCGCTTCCAGCATCCGTGAGAGCAGGAAGCCAAGAAACCGGGCAGCCTGTGGCAATAGGCCTGGGCCGCCCTAGAACACGCAGCGGAGCGACAAACCTTGGAGGCCCCGACCCTCCCGAGCGCCCCCAGCAGACCCCTCGCATGGCAGGGCAGCCGAGGCCAACAAAAGCCCGGGGTGTGCCGCGCCGCTCCGGAAGCGCGGTGCCGAGCGCACCGCCCCAGGGGGGCCAGGGGCCCCATGCCGATCACTCGGGCCCCAGCTCCAGCTCCTACCCCGCCCGCCGTCCTCCGCGCCCTCGCCGCAGGCGGCGGGCGGCTGCAGGCCCGATTGGGGGCCCTCGCCGCGCCCGCCCCCTGCGCGGGCAGCAAACCAGGCGAGGATCCTGGGGGCCCCATGCCGAGTGGGAGGCCCTGGCATGGGGGGGAGCCCAGGGCCACCCGCCAGGGTCACCGCCCCACGGGGGTGGGCCTGATGGTCGACCGGGCCCCCTCACCACCCTCCGCTGGTCCTGCCGCCTGGACCCCAGCTTTACCCTGCCGGTGCAGGCGGCACCGACTACTTCTGGGCTCCGTGCATATCCGATGTGCTCACCGGGCCCCCGGCTTACGCGGGGGGGGGGGAATGATGATGATGATGATGATGATGATGATGATGATGATGATGATGATGATGATGATGATGATGATGATGATGATGATGATGATGATGGATGATGATGATGATGATGATGATGATGATGATGATGATGATGATGATGATGATGATGATGATGATGATGATGATGATGATGATGATGATGATGATGATGATGATGATGATGCTGATGATGCTGATGCTGATGCTGATGCTGATGCTGATGCCGATGACGATGACGATGACGATGCTGATGCTGATGCTGATGACGATGACGATGACGATGACGATGACGATGCTGATGCTGATGCTGATGACGATGACGATGACGAGGACGAGGACGAGGAGGAGGAGGAGGAGGAGGAGGAGGAGGTGGAGGAGGAGTGCCAGAATCAACGGGGCCGCCGCGGCGTGGAAGAGGTGACGCCAGGCGCACTCGCATCTTGGTTCGAGCCTCCATGCGGCGCGCGAGGGGATGCTTGGAAGGTGCGTGGTGGCGCCGCGCCTCGAACCGAACCTACCTGGCCCCCCACGCCCCGGCGCGGCACGCCTCGGCGGGTCCGCGCGCGGAGCCTCTCCCGGCATCTCGCCCCGCGGCGTGCATCGGCACGCGACAGCGGACACCCACGCCAGGCAACAGGAGGAGGAGGAGGAGGAGAAGGAGGAGGAGGAGGAGGAGGAGGAGGAGGAGGAGGAGGAGGAGGAGGAGGAGGCCTGGGATTCTTGGGCGCCGATGGGCCTTGGAGCCGCCTGCCGGTCCCCTGCACCTGGCAGCGAGTTGTCGCGTGTGGCCCGAGGGGGCACAGCGAAAGGCGCGCAGCTAATTGCGGCTGCGGCGCCGCGAGGCCGGCTCCAGGAATGCACGGCGGAGGGGGCGCCGAGGCGCCGGCGTGACAGACGTGGGCAGAGCGTGCGCACCGGACGACAATGCATGGGAACACTCAGGGCAAAGGGGAATCTCTCGCGAGGAGGCTCGGGGAGGACGAGGAGGAGGATTTCTCGCTGCGGGCGATGAGGCGAGGACGCCGGGGCACTGGGGGAAACGGAGGTGCCCAGAACCGGCGGGGAAGAGCACAAACCCGGGCTCCAGAGTTACGATTTCTCGGTCCTTGCATCTGGGGTCTGCCGGCCTGGACGAGGTCCAGTCCCGGCCCCCGGCGCTTGCCGCGGCCCCGGCCGAGGCCCCCCCGACCCCTCGGGCCGGACGAAAGGGGGGGTTACGAAATTTGCTGCATGCAGCTGATTTCGGCCTCACCGAGGGGCCGGCGCCGGGAGGCGCTGGGGAAGTCAGCTATACGTGAGCTGACTTTCAACCCCCCGCTTTGCTATCCCCCTCTTTCGCCCGACCCGAACCCCTGCCTCGGCGCTGGCCCCGCCCCGGCTCTGGGACCCGCTCCGGCCCCCCCAGCCTCGGCCTGAGCTCCCGTGCCGGCCCCGCCTCCACCAGGAGGAGGAGGAGAGGCCGCAGCACGAAGCGTCCTGGCTCGCCTCTATGGCCCCAGCAATCAATGTTCTGGGAAGCGTTTGCGGTGCCCACACGAAATATTCTTCGAACAGTTCTGGTTGGGACTGTCTCGGTTTCACACCTCAGGCGAATGTTCTAAGAACATGGCGGGACGGTCGGTCCCTGCTCAAAGCCTGGGATCCGGAGTCTAGACGCTGAAACTCCGGAGCTTGAGGTTGTAAGCTCTGGAGTCTCCAGTCTGCGCGGGCGTCCCCCGCGGGCTTTCTCTCTCTCTCTCTCTCTCACCCCCATCCCGCCCTCCCCATCCCCAGCGCCGCTTCTCGTCGTTCGTCTGGCTTCCCTGGCTGGTCTGTCGTGTCGTGACCTTGCATGGGCTCCGTCTGCGATGGTAAATCAAGTTGATGGGGCTGGTGTCGGTGACCTGTTTTCGTGAGAGTAGTGCTTCTTCCCATCTCGCCTGATCCTTCCCAAGGCGGCGGCGAACGGGGCGACCATGCACGAGAAAACGCTCTGGGCGTACAGTTCCGCTGGCCTTTGAATCGTTATCCGTGGTGGGGGCTGGTACAGGTCATGGAAGGATGGCAGGCGTCGATCAGGACGGGAACATGTGAACATGCGTCACATTCTGCATATGTTGTCTTCGCTCTGGAGCTTGACTCGGGCCACCAGACGCCGCTTGGAGTGTCAAAGCCACCTCCCTTCGATGATCTCGATCAGTTCCAGATGTCGCGGAAAGGAAATCGATGCAAATGACAAGCGGCGTCCTGAATATCAGCGTTTCTTGGTCTTATCCTCCGTGCTCTATCCATCTTTGTCCCCCCCCACCCCCCCCACCCCGTGCTCGATCGATATTTGTCCATCTTTGTGCTATATCCATATGTGTTCTCCTCTGTGCTCTATCCATCTTGTCCCCCCCCTACCCCCCCACCCCGTGCCCACTTGTCAGCCATGTCGAGGGTTCGCCGGCATTGTCAGGCAGCTCAAGGGCGTCTTGGACTGCTTTGGTGCCTTCCTCCAGGTGACACTCCTATAGGAAGTTGAATCCAGGATCGGCGCAAGTGCACCCGAGGCCGGAAACCATCCTACGCTGGCCCATTTCAAGAGAAGATATTATCTCCCAGCCAGATCCAGCTTAATATGGGGTTCAATGTCGCCTGATCTGGCCTCAGGGAACCTTCCTTGGGATTGTCAGGAGGGAAGAAACACACAGACACAATTAATCGTCGAGTCCCCAGAAAGTGTGGTAAAACATATGAAGTGGGGGAAAGACGAAAACCGAGAAAATATTGGAAAACATGTGGCATCCTGTTATTTGTATCTATTTTTTTGTTGTGTGTCTGTGTGTGTGTGTGTGTGTGTGTGTGTGTGTGTCCCAGGGCCCCTTCAGATTGGTAGTCCCTGGTCGTTCCCACGAGCACCTTTCTTCACGGCGAGGCGGTGTGCAATGGAGAAGCACCAGAAGCAAGCCACTGCGATTTCCAGCTCCCTACGGGGCATGATCCGTTCCCACACCCCTCGGGTCATGAAAAAAGCACGACGGGAGGTTTGTTCCCATTTTCGGCCTCGGGGAGCCCTTCCCGACAAAAAACGACTCAGGATGAAAAGTCTGTCCCGCGGAATGGGTCGAGACTTCTGGGGTCGACGTCATAAAAGAATCATGACGTCGGGGGTCTGGGTTTGACGTGTGCGTGTGTGTGTGTGTGTGTGTGTGTGTGTGTGTGTGTGTGTGTGTGTGTGTGTGCGTGTGCGTGTGCGTGTGCGTGTGCGTGTGTGCGTGTGTGCGTGTGCGTGTGCGTGTGCGTGTGCGTGTGCGTGTGCGTGTGCGTGTGCGTGTGCGTGTGCGTGTGCGTGTGCGTGTGCGTGTGCGTGTGTGTGTGTGTGTGTGTGTGTGCGTGTGCGTGTGCGTGTGCGTGTGCGTGTGCCGAAATTGCCACGGCTAGGCCGTTGCGGCTTGCCATTGCGCCCTGTCTTGCCCTCGCGTACTGTGCACTGTGCTTTTCGTCCCTCCTCCGCGTCTCCCCCCCCCATCCCCTCGTGGCCCCCAACGGGCGACTCGGTCGATCCCCTGTTGGCGGTGTTCTCCATTCTCGCCCTCCGCATCTTTTCATTATTTCTTCCTTCTGCAGGGAGCGGGCTACTTCTTGCGCTACAGAGGCTGCATTCGCGACCCTGGGCCAACCAAGGCACACACGCACGCACAAGTGGACGTTGGCGGCTGGCGCCGACGCATCGGCCGAGTTCCACCATGCTGCGGATGCCGTTGTCGGCGTTCCAAGGTCAAGGCAGGAAAAACCACCCAGACCGGACAATTGGCGTTTTCTGAACGGCCCTAGGCTTTTACTGAACAGCCCTGCCGTGTTCGATTCCTTCAGTGGGGGCGTTCAGTAAACGGCTTTGCGTGTCGGGATGGTTATTCTGGGGGGGGGATTTGTTGCTTCCTACTTTCAAGGAACACACCGATGCCCGCCGGTGAAAATCCGCGCCCAGAGCCCCGGACCCCATCTTTCTGCGTCATTTTGCGAGCCAGATTGATATGTGAGGGTCCCGGGGCCCCGGAGGACGGCGAAAGCGCCCAGCTCGGAAAATCGAGTCGCCAGGCTCTCGGGGCATCGGCCGAGTTCCACCATGCTGCGGATGCCGCTGCCGGCGTTCCAAGGGAGCACACCGCGATGCCTGCCAGATCCGGGGCCCCGGAGGGCTCCAAGTCCTTCGCGCCTGCCCACCGAGCGCGTGGGCACAGATGGCTCTGGCGCGGAGCGCCAGGTCCGGCTGTGAAGGCCGTATACATCGGCCAAGGTTCGGGTATGGCCAGGGCCCCGGGTCAGGGGACCCGGTCAGTGGTAGGGCCGCGGAGCCTTTGGATTGGCCAGAATCACAAAACCAGGTTTGCCATAGCTTGTGTTTTTTTTCCGGATGACGGCAGTTCTGGTTAGTGGACATGGGTCGGGGGGGCAGCCCCAGTACAGATCACTAAACCAGGTTCCACTAAACCCAGTTCTACCAACGCCCGAAAGGTGCCGCCGACCCTGCAGGCGGCGAGGGGACCGCGCGAGGGTTTCGGACTCGCGCGGAGGAAGAGCGTACCCTGAGATCCAACGCGTTGAACAAAATCAAGACGGAGGCTTTTCGCGACTGTCGGCCTCTAGAGGCACTCGCCGGGCCCCAGGACCGTCAAAAATCGACTCGGGATGAAAGACCGGTCCTGGGGAATGGGTCGAGACTTCCAGGGACCGCGCATTGAAAGAATCACGACATCGGATCTCTGGGTATCCGGGTGGCGACCCCCCACCCCCCCTGCCCCCTGCCCCCCCTGGGACCTCCCCCCGGGACCCTCCTTCCCCCCCCGCGCGGGGAAGGGATCGAAGGTAAGGGGCTTCCCTTCGATTCCTTTCCTACGTTGTTCAATTTTGCTCTGGACGGCGCGTATGAGGAAGAGGGCCTTCTAGGCCAATGGAGCAGAGGAGGACGGACAAGCGCGTGTTCCCAGGTGGCTCTGGCGTGGAGCGTCAGGTCCGATTCGTTGCCCCCGCTCGGCGCAGACGAGCAGCGAGCGATCGTGCGTCCGCATCGCTTCTGGTTTAGTCTCAGAGCCAGGCGGGGTGGACTGCCCGAGGCCGGCTAGCGGCGGGCGTGCGCGCGCGCCCGCGCGCGGACCCGACGCCCGCCGACCTGGCTTTCGCAATGCGCGGCCCCAGAGGTCCCGAGCCCTTCCCCCCAGACCCCCTCGGGTCGTGCAAAAATTGCGACGGGAGGTTTGTCCCTGTTTTCGGCCTCGGGGGTCCCTTCCCGGCCCTCGGGACCGTGAAAAAACGACTCGGGATGGAAAACTGGTACCGGGGAACAGGTCGAGACTTCTGGGGGTCGATGTCATGAAAAAATCATCACGTCGGGGGTCTGGGCCTGGGGCCAGTTCTGCGTCCCCAGTCCATCGTTGATGGTCCTGGGGCCCGAGAACTGGCCCGACGGAAGCCGAGCTGGAGGACAGGCGCCCGCATTGCAAACGCCACATCGTCAGAGATCTGACAGGCGGGACTCGAGTCTGGGCGGTGGCGTCGTGGTGCGCGTGCGCCCCGACCAGCAGGCACCGCGGCTGCCTGGGCGCGGGCTCGGCTGCCGCAGAGGTCGCCGCCATATGATGGCACCCGGGCGCGTGCCCGTGCAGGCGCTTTCCGCGCGGGAAGCCGGCGGCGCTGCGGTGCTCAGCTTCGTGCCTCCGCCGCTGCCGCTGGCGCCTGCCACGCCCGCGGGGCAGCACGGCGCGAGCCCGCTGCCGCCCCCGGCGGCGGACTCCCAAAGCCTGGCGCCGGGGGCGGAGGTGCCGAGGAGGAAGGGGTGACGATGCCGCTGCCCTCCCCTCGCTTTCGCTGCCTGTGGGCCTCCCGGGCGGGCCCGCGTCGCCACGGCCGGATTCGCTTCGAGATTTTGGTCGGAACGCACCCCCAGAGATCTGGGGAGTAGCTGTATAGGCCTCCCAGGCAGTGGGGTCCGAGCAGGTGGGTTCGGAGGATCGCGCCGCATCGCCGATGCGTCGGCAATGCGGCTCGATGTGGAGCCGGGATTGATCCACGCCGACGTCGCCGATGCATCGCCGATGCGGCGGGATCCCCCGACGCCATCCGCTCGGGCCCCGTCTGGGAGCCCTCTGGAGGTGGCCATGGGCGGCTGGCGCTTCCGCTGCTGCGGCGTGCTGGGACGGGGCTCCTTCAGCCAGGTCTGGGCCGGCACGGTGCTGGAGGGCCCAGAGCCGCTGCTGGGGGCCCGAGGCGTGGGGTCTCGCGCCAGCCGCAGCGGCGGCGAGGCGGCGCGGGAGGGCGGCGTCGCGCTGAAGGCGCGGCCAGGAAGCAAGCGGGTCTTGAGGGAGGCGGGCCATCGGGTTGCGCGCCGCGGTCGGCCTCCCGGGGCCCTCTCCACAGGGCCCTGGGCCTGGAAGCGGTTCGGGATGAGGAGGTGGTCCTTGGGGGAAAGCCTGGGGTCCAGGGCCCGTTCGCTTCACGCCAGAGGTGATTCAGTGCCGCTCGCAGCAAGATTTGCAGCAGGCGCTGTTCGAGGCGGCGCTGCTGGAGCGTTTCCAGGCGCTTGCCAGCCCCGACGGGCACGGGACTCCAGCCATGAGGGTGCCTCGCTACCTGGCCCACCGGGTCGAGCCGAGTTTGCGAGGTGGCTGGCTAGTCCGAATGGCCATGTCTCGAGTACCAGGGGAGTGCTTGGACTCCTTCCTGAGGCGCCCGCCAGTGCAAGGCTGGGATCCAGCCGTGGCCGCGCAGTGCGGTTGCGCGCTTGCGACGCAGCTCTTCAGGCAACTGGGCCCGACGCTTGAGAGGATGGCACCCCATGCTTGGCACAGGGACGTGAATTCGCACAACGTGCTCCTCTCCGACGCGCTCGACGGGGGCTGCCTGCGCGCGTGCGCCGACGCCGAGGACATGGCGCAGAGGGCGTCTTTCTGGCTGATCGACTTCGGCCTGGCCGTGGACTCCACGACCTGGCCCTCTGTGTGGCAGCACTCCGATGTCGCGGGCGACTGCCGTTACTGGCCGCCGAGCTCCTTCTTGATGAGCTTCTTTGGCCCCGAGGAGGTGGCGGTCCACCCGCACATGTGCAAGCAGTACCAGACGCAGCTGGACATCGCCGGCCTGGGCCTCACCGCGCTGGAGGTCCTCGCGACCCTCGCGCTATCCGCCCCGCGCGGGAGTGGTGACGCCGCTGGTGCAGCGCCTGCCGTGTTCGGCGGGCCGTGGCCGAGGCTCCTGGCGGTGTGGCAGAAGTACCGCGAGGAGGTCAGCCGCTGGCACATGAAGATCTTCCAGGTCTTCTCCTCTGGAGGCGACGTCGGCCCGCTGTGCAGGGCGCTGGCCCAGGAGCGCGTCGTGGAACAGGTCACGGCCCACATCGCCAAGCTGCGCACGCTCCTGCGCGCCTGTGCCGCCGGGGGCATGCGCTCGGCCCGCGGCGAGAGGGCCGAGGAGGCCCGGGCCCGGAGCCTCTTCTGGGTGATCGCCGAGGCCATCGACGAGTCCAGCTCGCTGGGGCTTCGGGAGGCCGTCGAGAAGCTCGGCGGGCCCGAGGGCTGCCCCGGCCGACCTCCGCAGCCGCCGCCCCTCGCGCCCAGGCCGCAGGGCGCCCGCGCCCAGGCCCGCGGCAGCTCTGCTCGGCAGGCGGAGCCGCTGTCGCCGGCAGCGCCGTGCTCGCCGCTGCCCCCGGCGGCCGCGGCCTGCGCAGCGCCCGCGGCGCTCTCGCCGTGCCCCGTGGCCGCGGGCCCCCGGGGTGCGGCGGTGCCGCAGGCGCCTGCCGCGGCTCACCGCCGCCGCAGCGCTTCGCCCACGGGCCGTCACCCAGGGTGGGCCACCGCGCCGATGCCACGCGGCGCGCCGTGTGGCTCGGTGCCGCCTGCGTCAGCCTGGCATGCTGGCGGCGAGGGCAGCGCTGCTCGTTGGCCCGCTTGGCGCGCACCCCTGACGGCAAGGCCCCCGCGGCCGCTGGCGCGCGGCGCGGGGGGCACGAGCCTGGCGGCGCTGCCCACGCCGTGCCGGTCGCGCGCAACCTCACCAGGCCCCAACCTGTCTTACCAGCCGCCGCCTGCAGGCTTCAACCTCTCCTACCAGCCGCCGCCTGCGCGAGAGGCGCATACTGCCGCGCCGCATCCGGGATCTCCTTGCTCGCCTGGAGCGCTGCTTCTCCGCACTGCCCCCGCGGCCCCTGGCGCGCCGCTGGGCGCCGCGTTCGCGCAGCCGCGCCGGGGCCGGAGCCCCTCTCCGCAGCCGCCGGTGCTCCACGGTTGGTCGTCCGTTCCGCTGCCGGGAGGCGCATCGCCTCGTGCGCCACGCTGGGCCGCCTCGCCAGCGTCGCCGCGGGCCGCCGAGGAGCCATCTGCTCAGAGGTTCGCCTGGCGCTCGCCAGCTGCAGAGCGTCGGGATCAGCCTGGCGCCGCGTGGTCCCCGCGGTCGCCAGGTTCCGGCCTGGCGGCGATGCCGCCCCCGTACGGCGAGCAGAGAGGTGCCAATTTGTCGTATCAGCCTCCGCTGTTCGAGTGGCCCAAGGGCGCCGTGGCCGCCGCTGCCGTGCACACGGCCCGGCCGCCCCAGCCGGCGCCCCGCGCGGCGGCGAGGCTCGGGGGCGGGTGAGAGGGGCGGCGCGCAGGCGGCTTCGTGGAGCAAATTCGCATGGGGAGTGGCCTCGTGCCCCAGCATCGAGCAGTGGCGAAGCGTCTTGGCTTGCCTATATAGGCCCACCAAAGGATGTTCTAAGAACCTCTCTTGGCCTGCGCAAAATGTTCTTAGAACTTTCCTGGCTGGGACCGTCTTGTTCTAACACATCGGTATCATGTTCTAAGAACATTGTCTTCGTTATTTGCACACTTTAGGGTTCTAAGAACATATCGTGGTAGACCTATCGGAACACCAGGACGGTCGGCCCCTGCTCAACAGCAGGCCAGGCGACCATGAAGGGATGCCGGCCTGCCCGTGGAGCAGCCCGCGTTGACGCAGGGCCGCGCTGCGTGCTGTTCGCCTTGGGGCCCCGGCCCCAGAGCCCGATATCCTCTCTGCATGTGCACGCCTGGGGACCCACGTATCGGCACCGTCTGACCTTTCCCCATCCCCATTGGGCCAGGGAAGGGGTAGGGGGGGGGGTAGGGGTAGGGTTC
Source organism: Prorocentrum cordatum (assembly GCA_963575745.1). NCBI lineage: Eukaryota > Dinophyceae > Prorocentrales > Prorocentraceae > Prorocentrum > Prorocentrum cordatum. Next base: position 52,484 of record CAUYUJ010002248.1, on the reverse strand, counting down.
GCATGTTTCCCCCTACAGGGTGCATCGGCCCCACCAGCCCATCCACCCCTAGGTGGAGACGGGCCCCGCGAAGCCCGAGAGAGCGGGCACGATTGTCCCCACCTCGGCGGGGAAGTCGGCGAATGTCGGGGCCCGAGAGGCTCGAGTTCGCTGGAACTCGGGCTTGCCGACGCTTTTTCATGAGCAGAGTTGGACGGTCCAGTTTTCGTGGTGCGTCTGCAAGCGGGAAGTCGCGTCAAGGCTCAGACTGGGTCTCGTCGTCTTCCTGATGGCCTCGCCAGGCCATCCCGGGTCCCCCGAACCCACAGTAGTCTTGATTGCTTCTCCCCGACAGCGGGGCCAAGGCCGCGCCAGTGGGGATACGGATGCAAAAAAACATGGCGCAGCAACAACGACCGAACCAGAAAGAACCAAATCCCCCCTCCACCTCCTTGCCTGACCATTGGCAGTAGTTGCTGCGTTCGGGAGGTTCCTGGAACGCTTTCTCAAGTCTGGGGACGGAGGGGGGCCACGTTGGCCTTAGGTCTAGGTGCGGCGGCGTGAGCCAGCAATGCAATACATGTTGGCGTGAGCTGGCATTGCATGCCCTTCGGCGTACGACTTTTGAGCGAGTGCGTGAGTGACGGAGGGGGGTCATGCGAAGTGGTTCTTCAACGCTTGTTGCAAAGTTTACCCCCTCAACGGGATGGCGGGGCGGCACACAACGGGAGTGGGATCGAGGGTTGCAGAAAAGGGGCCTTACATGGCTCTGACTGGGCACATCGCCGGGGCGAGAGCGTCGGTGAACCCATCCGTGACAGCGTGGGTCCCCCCCTGGGGTCCCGAAGGCGCACGAGAAGGTGCACCTTGCTTCCCCCCCCCCCCCCTTCTGGTGCCCCCCCGTTGCAGAGGTGGGCCTTCCACGGTGGGGATCGGTCAGACGACGCTCACCACGGAGTGCGAGCACTCTCCCCGCACGACCGCCGCGGGGGGCAGCCCGCTGTGCGGCCTGCACGGCCGTGGTCTCCCGGGCCGCCCGGGCCTCTGCGCCGAGGCCCGCTCGAGCGGGCGGCCGTCTGGTTGGTGTCGCTGCGCTCGCCAGCAGGAACAAAAAGGGGTTACACGTGCAGATGCGTTCTCGTGTCCACGAGCAGCCGCACCCAGGGGGGCCCCCCGCCTGCCACCTCCTCACCATGGGTTCGAGCGTCGCGCGCTCGCCCCCGGGATGCCCTGGCAATCGTCCGAGGAGCCGGGCTCTCGCCCGGGGGCAGCTTTTCTGCAGGCGCCGCGACCCTGACACTCTCAGGGATCACGCCCTCGCTGCGGACGTCCTCGCGATGTTCCTGGGAATCGGGCTATCGCTACAGACTGTTCCCCCTCATGAGCTGGCGCTTCAGCGGCCAGCCCGCTCGACCTGGCCGTCGGGGCCCGCCCGCCCCGACCGTTGGTGCCCGCCCGCCCGACCCGCCCGTCTGATGCTGCCGCTCGCTTTCCTGTGCTGACCTCTCACGGTTCACCCTTCTCCCTCGCTCTTGCCCTTTCCCTCCTCCGACCCTTCCCGCACTCCTTGCCTTCTCGCTATTTGTTGGCCCTGTCTCCCTTCCCTTCCTGTTTTAGGGGGTGCGCCAACGACATGTGGCAGGACAGGAAGGCATAGCCCTCAGGGCATACGATCGAGGACGAAGAAGGTTGTGTATTGGAAGTGGCATGGTGGTATGGGTTTTATTGTTGAGTTCTCAACCCGGTCGAAGGATAATGATTGTTGATCCCGTCCCTCCTGTGCCCACTGTGTTTTTCAATTGGGGTGCCCCTCCCCTGCACCCGCATGTTGTTGTCCTGGATTTGTTTCGAGGGTCGAACCATTTTGTGGCCCCTGGGCTGGAATCGACAAGCGTGTTAATGTAGTTCACTCTCATGTGTTCGGGTGTCAACTACTCTCGATACCCGCCCTCTTCGTCTTTGACCATCAGTCTTCCCCCCCCCTTCGGGGGGGGATATCGCCTTCCCCGCCCCGTGTAGCGGGCGCAGCCCAGAAAAGAGGAAACAACAAGAACAACGGAAAAGGGAGAGGGCGAGGAGGATGGCAGTGGGGGAAGGGAGGGATGGGGGAGGGGGACAAGAGGGAAGGAAAGGTGGAGGATGAGAGGGATCAGCAAGAGGGCTTAGCAAGAGGGGATGAAAAGGATCGATGGGGAGAGCGCGGTTCATGAGTAAAGTGTAAGGAATCCCGAGCGAGAGCGCGATTCCACCGCGCCGAGAGCGATTCGTGAAAAGAAGTTGTAAGGAAGTCCCAGGCGAGAGTGCGATTCGTGTATAGGTTGAGAGGAAGTCCCGCGGACCAGCGCGATTTGTCAATCTATTGGGGATGTATCAGGCGAGAGCCGCTGCTGTGGCAAACTGGGGGCCAAAGACGCAATCTGAGGTCCAACCTTGTCTTTGGTGAAAACAGAGTGCGACCCCCTGGAGGGGCACTTCAATTGAAAGCCACGATGGGCACTGGTTGGGGAGGGATCAGCAACACGTACTCCTGAGACGTGAGAGCTCAACAACAACAACATCAACAATAACAACAACAACAATTACTAGCACGTGGGGATACACCGTTCTCACCAGTGCCAGGGTTTTCATAGGAGGCGGGCAATACCCCCACTTTGTGGGGGGGCCGGTTCAAGCTCTACCAAATTTCCAAACGACTCTTCGCCACCACCCACACCCAGCTTCCCGCCCTATGACGTTCGGACACTTCACTTCGTGGCATGCGGACGACCGTGGCTACTATTCAGGGCCCCGCGGCCGACGACGACGGCGTGCGCGCGCGAAGAAAAAACGAATGTGTCCCGCATGGTATTATTTGACAGGGATGATGGCCCTGGCAGGTGCGCAACTGTTGTTGCAGAAGTTCGAAAAAGTTGCTCGCAAAAGCCCGTTTGACAGAAATGATTAAAAAGTGTTGGGTTTCCTACGAATCCGCAAGAGCGCGCGGGATGAAATTTTGACATTTTTTGAAAAACACCAGTGTTTTTTATGTTTTTATGTTAAAATCGCTACGAAAACTAAGGTTTTGGAATGATTTCGTCTTGCGCGCGCGAATGTCCACTTTACCTTTTTTTTGCAAGGGATTCTTGAAGTTTGGTTATGTTAGAACAAGAAGTGTCCACTTTAGCTCATTTTTTGCAAGGGAAAACCGATCGTAACAACACAACCGGATCCGGACTCCCCCGTTTTGCCTGGGACTTCCTCTCGGAAATGATGAAAATGAGGCTGCGGCCTAGGCGCGGCGGGGGGGTCGTGCACCAGGGGCCCCAACAACAATTATTCTTTAGAAGTAATACTGTTCAACAACAACAACAACAATAACAACAACAACAACAGCAACAGCAACAGCAACATCAACAGCAACAACCACAACCACAACCACAACCACAACCACAACCACAACCACAACCACAACCACAACCACAACCACAACCACAACCACAACCACAACCACAACCACAACCGCTCCCGCCTGATATGACACCTCGTCGCGGTTTATTCACAATCGCCTTGTCGTGCGGGACTTCCTCACAGCTGTTTGGGCGTCGCGCTCTCGCCGCGGACATCCCTGGGCTTTCCAGGCGCTCCGCCCCCCAAACTCCTCGGAACCGCGCCGTCGCACAAGCCCTCCCCACACTCTGCTCGAGGCCTCGTGCCCTCGCCCGAGGCCTGGCCGCCCGCAGCGCACCCTCGAATCTTGGCTGCACTGCCCCCCCCCGCCCGCCCCGCCCCGCTTGGGCCCGCCCGCCCGACGCCCGCCCGTCCGAGTGCCCGCCCGCTCGGCGGGGGGGGGCCGCCCGCTCTCCGGCGGGCCGCCCGCCGAGGCCCGCCCGCCGAGGCCCGCCCGCCGAGGCCCGCCCCCCTCGGGCCCGCCCCGCCCGCTCGGGCCCGCTCGGGCCCGCCCCGCTCGACGCCTGCCCGCCGGGGGCCCGCGCGCCTGCGTGCCGGGAGACCCCCCCGCCCGCGCCGTGCCCAGCCGAGAGCATGGAGAGGCAGCGCCCGAGGGGCTGCTCCCTTCACCTCCCCTGAGCATCCTCCTCCTCCTCCTCCTCCTCCTCCTCCTCCGTAGCCATTTTGGCTCAAGCCGGCATGAGCTCCCCGTAGTCGTTTCTGTCTGCTTTGTGCGCTTGTGAGGTTGATTGCCCTGCCATTTGTTTTCGTGGACGGCTACGTGGTCCATGGGTAAGGCGTACAATTTATTAGCTGCTCGTCTTCGGTTGCTGGAAAAGCAGACGTATTGTGAACTTGATTCTTCCCTTCAGCATTCTGCTATTCGTCGGCACGCGTTCTTGTGTGAGGTTCTGCAACACAATGTTCATCACCCATCCCATGCAGCGACTTTGGCCAGACCGATGGTTGGAGATCAGGTTTACCGATCTTCTCGACGCCTGTTTCGGAATGCTGGTAAAGAGCGCCACGTTGTTTTCGAGCAAGAGGCCCGCACCCCGCTCTCTTCTGATGGGGTGATCTGTGCACGACGATGGCGGCGTACTCGTCTACGTGCTGATGCACCTGAGTTTCTTCCCTCTGCCAGCGACGTGCCTCCCGTCTGTGCCATCGCCGCATACCGCTCGGAGCCCGTAAGGCATACGAGGTCTGGGAGCGGCTCAGAAGCGGCAGCCATCGCCGCATTCCGCTCGGAGCCCCACGGAGGGCATACGAGGTCTGGGAGCGGCTTAGATATGGCCGGGATCGAGCGCTTATCTTGGTCTGGTGTTACTGAGAACGATTCTTCCGATTATTATGGGATGATCGACTGTTCTGAGCCCTCTGTTTTGCCTCCATATGTGCCAAGTGTCCTTAATGACTCTGTTTCTGAATTTCTCTGCCCTGTGGTCCACGAGCTTTGCGCGTTGTGCTATACACATGACCAGCTCTTGCGCGCGATTGAGCACAAGAACGAGAAAATCTTCGACATGCAGGTTCTCACTGGCGCCTTGGCGACGTCAGTTTCTGATTCCGACCTCGCGGCTCTTGCTCTCCGCGTCGAGTCGCTTGAGAACACGATCGATGAACAGATAAATGCCGTTCGCGACGATGTCACCACGTCGCAGGCGACACATTGTGAGAAGATCGAAGAGTGGATGTGCAAGGCCCCGCGCCTTGACGAGTTCTCGGCGCAGCTGGATGCCTTGCGTCTCTCGTTGAGCACCCACCAATCCGAGACAGTGACCCGTGTGCGCACCCTCGTGCAGGACGGAGCCGAGGCACAGCGTGCTTTCCTCGAGAATGCCGTTGCGACGGTTCAGCGCTGTGTGGTTGACCCTGCTCCCGCCACGGTCTCGCGCTGGGTGGAGCAACCTCTATCCGCGCTCTGGGACGATTGCCAGCAGCTCATCGACAAACACGTCTCCCAGACCAACGAGTTCTTGTCAGCGACCCGTGAGGGGATTTTGATGGAAGCGCACGTGTTGCTCTCCAACGTCTCCGCTGACATCGCTGTCCTTCGTGATTCGGCGGTCTTCGTGCAGAAATATAAAACTGAATTTGCTGAGTCATCTATGTTGCGGTGCTCCGTGAATCACATATCCGAAGAGCTCGCCGCGCATGCTGGCGCCATTGAGAAGGTGGCTTTCCATGACGAAGCCATTCATGAGCAACGTGCGGCCTTTGCTGGCCAAGAGGAAGCTATGCAACATATGGCAGGGCTTCTCAGCGAGATGGTTGCCCGCAGCCCGTCGCAGATTGCGAATTGCGTTGCGAAAGCCATGACTTCTTTCATAGAATCAGACTTGATAGAGACCCGCATCCGCCTTGTCCTCTCCATGCTGGGACGTGATGGGACTCGTGCTGTTCCTGCGCCTCTCCCTGCGGCTGGTGGCCCTGGCAGCGGCTCACACCAGCTTCGCCGTGCCTCTTCTGACTCGGATTCGGATGGAGCGGGCCACCTCTTCGACGACAATGGGAGTTTGGATAGGAGCTGGGTTGATATCGATGGTACCCGCTGGTCGCCGTGAAGTGCCTAGCGATGTTCCTGTTCTCTGCGGTGCCCTTCTGGCTCTTCCTGGTGTTGGGCATGCCAGACGTGATGCTGAGCCTGTCCGACTTGCGGTCGTCGCCGTTCCTTGCGGTGCTCTGGGTCATTCTTGTCGTGCTCTCCATGGGCCACCTCCCTGGGGTATGTCTCTAGATATTCTTGAGGCTGTCGCCTCCCTCGGTTTCGGTTCAACTCACTCCGTGAGTTGCGGATCAGGTTAGTTTACACAGTCAGACAGGACGTCCCTCCTACGCTGCGCTCCTCCTCCTCCTCCTCCTCCACCTCCTCCTTCCTTCTCCTCCGCCTCCTCCGCCTCCACCGCCTCCTCCGTCCCCTCCGCCCCCTCCGCCCCCTCCGCCCTCCCTCCCTCCCTCCCTCCCTGGCCGGGGGCGTTGCTCGGGGGGGGGGGGGGGGGGTCTGCCGCGGTCGACCGCCCGGGGGGGTCACCTCCGCCCGACTCGCCCGCCGTTGGGGCCCGCCCGCCCTGCCCCGCCCCTGTTGGGGCCCTGCCGTCGGGGCCCGCTCTCGACGAGAGCATGGGTCTCCCCCTCCTGCTGGATCCCCTTCGCTTCCATCCTCCTCCCTCCCTGCTCTCCCCCCCCCCTCTCCTTCCTCCTCCTCCTCCTCCTCCTCCTCCTCCTTCTCCTCCTCCTCCTCCTCCTCCTCCGTAGCCATTTTGGCTCAAGGCCATGGCGCGCGGCGGCTTCCAAATGGATACCGCTGTGCCGCGGCCAGGAGTCGAGATTCCTTTGCAGCCACCCCCAGGGCGAGCTGCCGCCAAAGACTGGTCCGCCTGGACCCACAGTTTTGCGCCCGCGAGGGCTCTCCCTCGCAACGCATGGCGGCCGAGGAGGAGCGGCGCAGGGCCGGTCGCGCTGGTGGCGGCCACCGTGGCCCTGGCGCTGCTGACGGACGCAGGAGGACTGACAAAGCCAAGGAGCAGCCTCCCGCCGAGGACATCCGCTCCGCCTCCCGCAGCACCAACGAGCGAGCTCCCGCGCGGCGGCGCGCTCGGCGGGGCCACCCGCGCTCCGACGGCGAAGCGGATGCCTCGGGCTCTCCCGCCAGTGATCGCGCACGCCATGGCCCTGCTGGACTCGACCGCGCTGCACAGGAGGAACTTGCCGCCGCCATCGAGGCCGCGGCCACCTTCCCCTCGCAGGAGCGGCAGCCCATGCAGGTGGAGCAGGCTCCCACGGGCAATCCTCAAGCTGGACCTCATCACGCTCAGCACGACCCGTGGCAATGCCCTGGGGGGGGCCCGTGGCATGAACGCGCTGCTCCTGCCGACGGTCACGCTGCTCCTCCTGCGGCGGGCACGCCCATCGGCGGGATGGCCGCCCCCGTGGACGCTGGCGGCATGGACATGCAGGCCATGTTGCAGAGCTGCATTCGTCAAGCCACAGATGCTATCGCTGCCACTTCCATGGCACAAGTTACGTCATGCCAGACGCAGCTGGTGCGCATGTTCCAGACCCAGCAGGAGGCCGTCAACAGATCCCTCGCAGTGCAGACGCGCGACATCGCCTCCATCGGCCAGCGCGCCGACGCACTGGAGGCCGAGCAGGCCGCCATGCGCAAGCAGATCGGCGACATCAACAAGGCCCTGGCCCTCGCGGAGAAAGAGCTGCCCCTCATGGACTTCCAAGAGCTGGAGGCGTGGGCCCGTCAACCTAACCCGCGGATTTTCTCGATCGGAGCGCCGCAGTTGGTCGGTCCCGCTCAAGCGCTGCAAGGCCTCGAGGAGTGGATTCGTGCTGCCGGCCTCACCAACGACATGGTCCGCCTCGACCCCGCCGTCCCCTCCAAGCGCTTCAACGTCCTCGTGCAGGGTGGCGACGGAGTCGCACTTCCCCGTGCTCAAGCTCTCGCACGGCAGCTTCGAGACCCCGCTGGCAGGAACGGGTGGCGAGCCTTCTGCTCGCAGAGTGTCGGAGGTGGCACCGTCCCGCTGTACATCTCGCCCGATAAGTCGCCCCAGCAAGTGCGGATGGAGATCCAGTCGAGGAGGCTATCGGCTTTGCTGGCAGAAGCTCATCCTGATCTCTCTTTCAGTGCTCAGCGAGCCCGGGGCATCGTCACCTCTCAGGGCGTCAAGGTCGCCAAGCTCGAGATGGGCGAATCCCGCTACACCGACGCGATCATCAGGTGGAACCCAGACATGGTGGCCAGGCTGCACATCGACAGGGAATCCATCAACATGCAGTTCAAGAAGGCCTTCTCCGTGGAGGACAATACCGAGTGGATTTAGCACACCGCTGTGGGCGCCCTGGCGTCCCCCTGGCGCACGACACGGCTTCCGTGGCCTTCGCATGGCGGCGTGGAATGCCCGTGGCTTGCTCCACTCGGATGCGAGGCTGCGCAGACGCAAGCTGGCGCTGCTTACATCATACATGAAGGCCAACGCCATCATCGCTGTGCAAGAGGTCCACGGCTCCGAGGACGCCCTCAGGATCTTCCTCCAGGCGCAGCCGCAGAAGTACATGAGCTTCCTCTCCCCTGGCCCCTCTGCCGCCGTGGGTGGAGTTGCCTTTCTCGTCCCTCGACCCGTCGATGAATGTCCAAGGGCGGAAGGACCCATAGCCGAATCTCTGGGATGCAGGGGTGCTGCGCCGCGGGGGGGTTCCCATGCGTGCGCCTCGCCCCCTGCCGCATCCTTACCGACTCAAGATACCTGGTCAAGCTCACGTACCTCCGCGTCCTCATCGGCTGCAAGTAGCCCCGACACTCGGTCAAGTTCACGAAGTCCGCCATCGACACCCATGACAATGCCGAACTACACCAGGTCAAGCTCACGAAACGCCACCCCAGCCCTACCGTCCTACCGCTTCGTCACCGTGGCGGCCGGCCGCGCGGCGCTCCTCACGATCACTGACAGCACGGGCAAGTGCAGCATGCAGATCTTCAACATTCACAACTACGACCTCAAGCCGCACGAGTTCTCTGCCATTCAGCGCACCTGGTCCAGTGGCCTGGCGTGGGCGCGCCGCGACTCGTTACATCGCATCTTCCTGGGCGTCGGGGACTTCAACATTGCCTCCCGCCCGCCAGTCAGCCAACGGGCGCCCTCTGACGCTACGGCGTGGCGCCTACGACCTGACCATCGATGCCAACTGCGGCAACCTGCGTGGCGCCGACTCTTTGCTGCTGCCATGGAGATTGAATCCCAATGGCCGACTCACTACGACAAGTCCTGCAAGCAGCTGTCCACGATCGACCGCATCTTCTTGGGGATCGACGCGCACGCCATGCTGTCGGTCTCAACGATCCTGACCACCGCGAGGGACGCGATGGAGCTCTCTGAGGCTGGCATCAGCGACCACGCGCCCCTCGTCCTGCAGATCACTGCTGCCCGCCACGTCCCGCGAGACGAGCAGCCAATCCCGACGCACCTCTTCAACCACAGGAAGTACCCCGAGGCCTACTCGCTCATGCTGGCGCACTGTTCCCTAGCGGGGGAAACGGCGGAAGGGCGATGGAGAGCAGCGAAGCAGTGCATGAAGCTGGCTGCGCGACGCGTTCGGGACGAACAGCTGAGGACCAACTTCTCCCTCCTCGTCAAGGACTCCACGGCCGAGACCTCGCACATGGGCTTCAAATCGGCGGCGAGAGCCGTATGGCGACAGGACGCTGTCCTTGCGGGCAGGCTCCTCGACTCCTGCCCCGCGCTGGCGGCTCACCTCCAAGTCACCGACGGCGCCGTGCACATCGTGGATCCCAACAGCTTTGCCACTAACTTCGACGCCATCGCCGTGCGGGTGCACTCTATGAGAAGGCAGGTGGCGGAGGCCGCAGCTCGGACAGCCAACGTGCGCGACAGCGCAGCCTGGCGGAGAGTTGAACGCAAGGCCGCCAGACACGCCCAGCTATGGGTTCCGCGGCGGCGTCGCATGACCCTCTCGGGCTTGCGCGTGGACTCCGCGCCCTGTGCCGCCAAGGACTCGCAGGTGGCCCAGCACGTGGTCTCCGATCCCGCGGGCATGAAGACGACTGTGGCGAATTACTGGGGGGAGATCTTCGCGAAGGTACCGAACCCGGAGCAGCTCAAGACACTGGACTCATTCTTGGACAAGCATGCACCGAGGAACCCTGTGGTGGAACTTCCCCAACCTGCCCTTCACAACCTTGAACGAGCGGTCAGCAGGGCACCACCAAGCGCCGCGGGACCTGACCAGCTGACGTATGCAGCATGGCGACGCAGCCCTGGTGCGCTGCAGCATCTCCACGGGCTCATGGAGGCCATCTTCAACGACGGAGTCGCCCCGCTCGACTTCAACTGGTCGATCTTCATCTGCGTCCCCAAGGGTACGGAGGAGGACGACGTCCCTGACTCATGCACGCGCACGGCATCCACGGTGCGCACCCTCTCCCTCAAGAACTGCGACGCCAAGCTGATTGCGGCATGCGCGGATCGAGGGCTCCAGCCTATCGCCACACCATCTACCTCACCCGAGCAGAAGGGCTTCACTGCTGGGCGGCGCTTCGTCGACCACATCCCATTCTTGGACGCGGAGTGCCGCAGGGAGGGCCTCCTTCCTGAAGCCGCGTCCCGCCGCCCCATGTTCCTGTCGTTCGACTTCCGCCAGGCCTTCCCATCGCTCTTCAGGGAAGTCATCGAGAAGGTCCTCCCGCGCTATGGGGTCCCGCTGGGATTCCGCAACGTGATCGTGGCACTCTACAGCAACTGCCTCGCTTTCAGCTCTTTCCGAGCCGAGGGCACCAGTGCGGAGCTCGAGCCGCTGTTTGCGCTCCTGTGCGGTATCATGCAAGGATGCCCGCTCTCTGGCACGGTCTGGTGCCTGGCCATGGATGCTCCCATCCGCGCCCTGCTGGCAGCGATCGCCGAGCATGGATCCCTCACGGCCTGCGCGGACGATATCGGGATGCTGATCAAGAATGCGGTCGCCCTCCCGAGCATTGACCGCACCTTCGTTTCCATTGAGTTCGCCTTCAATCTGCAGCTGGCCTTGCACAAGTGCGTGTTGGTCCCGCTGTGGGAGGAGATCACGGACGACACACTGCAGAACGTCAAGTCATTTCTAGCTAAGGAGGTCCCCCGCTGGATTGGCTTCCGCATTGACTCCTCGGCCAAGTACCTGGGAACTCATCTGGGCCCTGGTGTCACAGACTTTGGCATTTGGAAGGCCGCGGCGGGGAAGTGGTGGTCCCGCTGCTGGGAGCTGGCGCGCGCGGGCATGGCCACCAGCCTTGCTGCCCGCGCGTGCAACATCAACGCGCTGCCATGCTTGTCGTACCTGGCCCAGTTCTACTTCATCGTGCCCGCCATCTGGAAGGTCGAGTTCACCTCCCTGCACCGCTTGCTGCGTCTGCCACCGTCGTCCATGCGCAAGGCGGACATCCTATCGATGAGTGCGTGGTGTGGCTCACCGTCGCCGATTGGCCTCTTCCCATACACGATCGCCGCGATGATGCGCTCAGCGGAGAACACGGGGCGGGGATGGGAAGCTCACCTCCGCCACCTCCATGAAGCTGCAGTGGAACACGTCCCGCTGACCGATGTGATCAAGGGCAGCTGGTCCCCACCGTGGTGGCGAACGAGGAGGGCGATTGTCCAGAACTACGCCATGATCTCGGACTCCTACGGCATGCTCGACATCCCCAGACCGACACTGGACTCGATCACGATCCCGATCCCGAGCAGGCTCATCCTGAAGGCGAAGGCGGCGATGCTCCTGGAAACGAAGAAGGCGGCCGCTGCCATCCCTCCCAGGAAGCCCAAACGCCAAGCCACGGCCGCTGCTGTGCTCCGTGGTCTGCTGTACCCCGAGGACCTCGTCGCCACCCTCCACCGTCGGCTGCGCAGATGGGGGGTCGATTGCCCGCTGCCTGTGCTTCGTGAGAGATGGCCCCCGCTGCGATGCAAGCTGACGGAGGTCCGCCCAGCATGGATGTGGTCATGGATGCGTACGGCCGTCAATGGCTGGACGACCTCGCGCCGCATGAGCGCCGTCATCGACGCCCGCCAGTGCATCTTCGGCTGCGACGACGAGGACGCACTCGAGCACTACATTCAGTGCCCGACCCTGAGGGCGATGGCCGCGGGCGAAGTGGGAGCTGACGCCATCGGCAATGGCCTGGAGCTCCTCGGCTTCGGGGACGAGCAGTACCACTCGAAGCGGCCCATCGTGGACTGCATCTTCACCATCGGCCTCATGTGCCAGTGCTACCACATCCAGAAGAACAGGATGGACGTGGGCCTGGCCGTGGGCGTCGACCAGCGGGCCTCCGTGAGGCTGGCCGCGCTCCATCGCATGCAGGCTTAGGCGTGGTTGAAGCCCAACCGGCCCGCCGAGTTTCGTGCCCTCCTCCTCCTCCTCCTCCTCCTCCTCCTCCTCCTCCTCCTCCTCCTCCTCCTCCTCCTCCTCCCCCCTCCCCCCTCTCCTCCCTCCCTGCTCTCCGCCTCCGTCTCTCCCCTCTCCTTCCTCGTCGCTCCTCCCTCCTCTGTTCTCTCCCTGTTCCTTTTCGCTCCTCCTCCTGTTTCGGAGGCCGCGCCAACTACACGTGGCAGGCAAGGAACATGTATCCCCCAAGAGGGGTACGGTGGGAGACAAAGAGGGCGGGCATCGGGGCTTCGAGGTACAATTGTTGATCGACGCCTGAGCCTCGAAGAACGAAAATAATGATGGTTGTTGTCATTATCGATGTTGCTTCTTTGTTTCTGACAACGCGGGAACAACACCATTACCAAGTGCCGTCGGCCAGCACCGGTTCAGAAGGCGATGCTGTCTGGGATGTGGTCGCCCTGCCTGTTCCTGCCATGGGATGGGATGCCCAGGCCCCCCAGTTGTCGGCGATGCGCTTCGGTGTTGGGCCCGTTGTTCGCCGACACGCGCTGACGGCGCTGATGCATCGCCGACGTCGCCGATGCATCGGCGAGGCATCGGCGATGCGGCGCGATCCTCCGAGCGCATCTGCTCGGAACAGGATGGCGGTGCCGTCGAGGCGGCGATGGGGCGGGTCCGGGGCGACGGCCCGGAGCCGCACGCTGACCATCAAGGAGTCGAGCAAGAGCCCCTTTGGTGCAGGCACGAGCGGTTTTCCCTCTGTCCCTCCTCTTCAGGGGGCGTGCGGACGCCCAGTCTGCTTCCAGCCCCTTCCTACTTCATGTTTCGACCCACTTCTCCCGACTGACGGGTAGTCCGGACACCACGAAAAAAATATGTTGTTCTTGCTCTTGAGAGTTGGCTAACCCTGAGAAGGTGCAACACAACGTGCACAAACCATTCTAGCCCCGACCCTCCTGAACATCCTGTTTAAGGTCCAGCTCCTTCTCCACCGGAGTCATCCACATACTTCCAAACGGCGAGGGTGGAAGTGCTCAGGCGTGGGAGCAGGGGGAATTTCAATCCCTCCCCGAAGGGGAAGGGCTTGGAAGAACGAACTCGGTAAACGACCTACGCTCATATGGGTGGCGGGATTGAGTACCGTGGGTTCTATTGCTTCCAGTGTTTTTCATAGAGGGGGGGCTGAGAGTCGGGATAGGGAAAGGGGTCAGCGCGAGTGTGCGGAAGGGAAGCTTATCAATGCTTCCCCTTTTGCTTCGCTCCGCCTCCAATCCCGCTGCTCCTCCTTGCTCCCTCCCTCTCTTCCGCTTCCCCCCCGCGCTCCCGTTCGCACTGCTCTCTCCTGCTCCCCCTGGGAAAAGCTGGGAGGGCAGGAGGAGGAGCAGAAGCAGCGAGGAGGATTCGACAACGATCTCGGCCAGGCTCGTCCTGAGCCCAGGACCGGCGATATACCCCTCCCTGACCATGCCAGAAAGGCGTACACACTTTTGCTGGGCCCAGACCCCGAACGGGAGTGACCAGGATCGGCGTGGGTGTGTGGTTGGCGTCTTCCTGGGGGGGGGCCTCCGTTCCTAGACTTCCAACACCTCTCTTTCTTCACGGCGTGTGCCTTGGAGCCCTCCCCCACCCCCATCCCTGTCGACTCCGATTTTTTCGCCGCGGATCTGTTACCAGCCTAGAACACATTCCTATCCCTATGATTGGCATCGCCTCATCCTGATGCCGATCTCAAAGGATTGCCTCAGTCCTTGAGGGCACACTCCTTAGATTGTCATCACCGCCTCTGGGCTTGTCACTCTCCGGGACCGGGATGCGCTGGAGGCTGCCTATCTGTTGCTCCTTGGCCCCTGGAGCCCGAGCGCGCGGCCCCTCGACGCCCTCCATCTGTGGCCCACCAGCGCAGGCGAGGGCGGGCCTTCCCGCTCCCCCACCCCCCCGGCGGCGCGCCCAGGGGCTGTCGGGCGGAGGGGTTCCCTGGAAGCCCCGACCCCCTCCCAGGGACCGGCTCTTCATCCCGAGGAAGTCCCAACCCCCTTGTGTGTTATGGGCCGCGCCCCACCTCCCCCTCCCCCTCCTCCCGCGCCTCCCCCTCCTCCCCCTCCTCCCCCTCCTCCTCCACCTCCTCCTCCTCCTCCTCCTCCTCCTCCTCCTCCCTCCTCCTCCTCCTCCTCCTCCCCCCCCTCCTCCTCCTCCTCCTCCTCCTCTTCCCCCCCTCCTCCTCCTCCTCCTCCTCCTCCTCCTCCTCCTCCTCCTCCTCCTCCTCCTCCTCCTCCTCCTCCTCCTCCCCATCACACGTCTTGTGGCCCCGTAGGGAGCTCCACCGAAGGCCCCAGGGGTAGCGTCAGCATGGTTAATTGGGTCCATTTCGGCACACCCCTCACACGTTTCGTGGCCCCCATAAGTAGTTTCCCCGAAGGCCCCAGTGGCAGGGCCCGCATTCGTACTCGGGTCCATGCCAGCACACCCCTCACACGTTTCGTGGCCCCACAGGGAGCTACTCCGGAGGCCCCAGTGACAGGGTCCGCATGCGTACTCGGGTCCATGTCGGCACACCCCTCACATGTTACGTGGCGCCGTAGGGAGCTCCACCGAAGGCCCCAGTGGCACCGCCCGCATGCGTCACGCACACCCGTGTCGGCACGCCCCTCACACGTTGCCTGGCCTAGAAAACTCCACCGAAGGCCCCAGAAGCAGGGCCCGCATACGCACTCTGGACCCATTTCGGCACACCTCTCGCATTTTTTGTGGCCCCTTAGGGAGCTCCACCGAAAGCCCCAGTAGCAGGGCACGCATGCATACTCGGTTCCATTTCGCCACACTTCTCACGTGTTTCGTGGCCCCGTAAGGAGCTCGACCGAAGGCCCCAGAGGCAGAGTCCGCATGCGTACTCGGGTCCATTTCGGCACACCCATCAAACTTTTCGTAGCCCCTTAGGGAGCTCCACCGAAGGCCCCTGTGGCAGGGCCCGTTTTCCCCTCACACGTTTCGTGGCCCCATAAGGAGCTCCACCGACGGCCCCAGCAGCAGGGCCCGCATGCGTAACCGGGTCCATTCTGGCACACCCCTTACAAGTTTCGACACCCACCAAGGTGTTCTTGTGCATCGAGCGGTCTTGTTGATATGTTCCAAACGTGTAGGATCGGTTGGGTTCTTCGCCAGGGTAATTCCGAACCATCCTGTGGTGTTGGGTCCTCGTTTTGAAGAGACGGTCCCGCGTTCCGTCCTTCCTTTCTTCCTTCCTTCCACCTCCCCCCCCTCCCTCCTCCCGTCACCACCCTCACTTTGGCACAGCCCTCACGCGTTTCGTGGCCACCATCGGGAGCTCCACCGAAGCCCCCAGTGTCACCACCCGCATGCGTCACGCACACCCATTTCGGCACACCCCTCAGATGTTTCGTGGCCCCATAGGTAGCTGCCTCGAAGGTCCCAGTGCCACCTCCCGCATGCGTCACGCACACCCATTTCGGCACGCCTCTCAAACGCTTCGTGGCCCCTTAGGGAGCTCCACCGAAGGTCCCAGTGCCACCGCCCGCATGCGTCACGCACACCCATGTCGGCACACCCCTCAGATGTTTCGTTGCCCCATAGGGAGCTGCCTCGAAGGTCCCAGGGCCACCGCCCGCATGATGCGTCACGCGCACCCATGTCGGCACACCCTTCACACGCTCCGTGGCCCCACAGTCAGCTCCACCGAATGCCCCAATGCCACCGCCCGCATGCGTCACGCACACCCATTTCCGCACACCCTTCTCACGTTTCGTGGCGCCATAGGAAACTTCACCGAAGGCCCCAGTGCCACCGCCCGCATGCGTCGCGCACACGCATGTCCGCACACGCCTCACATGTTTCGTGGCCCCTTAGGGAGTTACACCGAAGGCCCCAGTGCCGCCGCCCGCATGATGCGTCACGCGCTCCCACGTCGGCACACCCTTCATACGTTTCGTGGCCCCATAGGTAGCTCCACCGAAGGCCCCAGCGCCACCGCCCGCATGCGTCACGCACGCACACCCATGTCGGTAACCCCTCACAAGTTTCGCGGCCCCACAGGGAGCTGCACCGAAGGCCCCAGTGCCACCTCCCGCATGCGTCACGCACACCCATGTCGGCACAACCTTCATACGTTTCGTGGCCCCACAGGGAGCTCCACCGAAGGTTCTAGTGCCACCGCCCGCATGCCTCAAGCACACCCACTTCGGCACACCCATCACACGTTTCCTGGCCCCATTGGGACGGAGCTGCACCGAAGGCCCCAGTGCCACCGCCCGCATGCGTCACGCAGACCAATTTCGGCACACGCCTCACACGTTTCGTGGCCCCATAGGGAGCTCCACCGAAGGTCCCAGTGCCACCGCCCGCATGCGTCACCCATTCGCATTCCGGCACACCCCTCACATGTTACGTGGCCCCATAGGGAGCTCCACCGAAAGCGCCAGTGGCTTCGTTCGCATGCGCCCACTGCACCCATTTCGGCACACCCATCGAATTACACGCGTCGCGGCGCCATAGAGAGCTCCACCGACCGTCCCAATGGCTGCCTTCGCATGCGCTCACCGCACTTATGACGACTGCATATGGTTGGGTCCTTCGCCAGGCTAATTTTTTGTTGACGGTTCCGGGGCCCGGCGAGGGCCCCTGGAGGCCGAAAGCGTCGAGGTCCCAGGGCCTGGTGGCCCTCTTGAGGTCCCAGGGCCCGGCGAGGGCCCCGTTTGCACAGACAAGGGTCCTTGCAAACGGGGGTCAGTCAGGGCGCCGCATCTTGCAGGATCCTGCAGGGCCAGCAGGACCCTGCAGGAACTCTGCAAAGCCTGACTGGCCTGGGTCTGGCTTGACCCGGGTCAGCAGATCCCCGAGGGGTGGCCTTCCCGAGAATCGGCAGGAACGACATGGGTACAGAAAGAATGGGCACGATGCCCATCAGCAGTTCCTGATCATTTTTTGCAGGGCTCGCTGTCCGCGCCGCCGCGGGCGTTGCCCAGTAGAACAGAAGGCCGCCTGCCCAACATCGGGAAGTGTCTGGCCAAGGGGGGGGGCCTGCCGAGAATCGGCACGAGGGGGAGGACGAGGAGGAGGGGGAGCACAAGGTGGAGGACGAGGACGAGAAGGAGGAGGACGAGGAGGACGAGGAGGAGGACGAGGAGGAGGAGGAGGAGGAGGAGGAGGACGAGGAGGAGGACGAGGAGGAGGAGGGTACTGCAGGACTTGCTGCCCGCGCCGCAGCGTGCGTTGCCCATATAGTACAGAGGGCCGCCTGCCCAGCAGCGGCCGCGGTCGGTTTTGGACAGCACTTGTTGTGAGCATCGTGCCCAGTTGTTCCGTACTCCAGATGTCGTAATAAAGGGAGGGGGGTCTCACTTCGGGGGGGGGTCTCTTCCAGGCTATCTTGGAGGGCCTGGGGGGTCTGGGGACGATGTTTTGGAGGGTTCTCCCGCGGGGGAGGTCTGAAATGGCTTGTCTTGGAGGGTCCAGACCCCCTCCCTTTTATTACGAAGTCTGGAGTACTTATTTCGAGCGTCCAAAGAGAAGGTTGGGGGATGTTTCCCAAGGGATCGGAGGCGTGTGGAAAGTTCTCTCGGAAGATTGGATGGCCTCCAAAAAGCTCCCCCCACACCTTCTTAGCAGGCCACCCTTTAGGATGCAACTCCTGGGAGGTTGATTTTCAGCATCCGATATATCTGTGGTCGATAGCCGCCCCAATCTGGCATAGCGAAGTGGCATCCCGCCTAACCCCCCCTACCCTGGCTGAATCGGGCTTACTACTGGGCTCAATCTGGGCTGATCTGGCCCAGTTGCCCTTCGTCGGGCTTCATCGCCTTCAGTCGTTACTGCGGAGACGCTGTCTCCTAACCTTCTCCTATGTCCCTCCTTCTTGCCCCCACCCCGTTGGGTATGCCGGCAGACCTCCCCCCTTCCGCTCCTCGCGCGCGACAAGGTGTTCTTGTGCATCGAGCGGTCTTTTTGATATGTTCCAAACGTGTAGGATCGGTTGGGTTCTTCGCCAGGGTAATTCCGAACCATCCTGTGGTGTTGGGTCCTCGTTTTGAAGAGACGGTCCCGCGTTCCGTCCTTCCTTCCTTCCTTCCTTCCTTCCTTCCTTCCTTCATTCCTTCCTTCCTCCTCCCCCCCTCCCTCCTCCCGTCACCACCCTCACTTTGGCACAGCCCTCACGCGTTTCGTGGCCACCATCGGGAGCTCCACCGAAGGCCCCAGTGTCACCATCCGCATGCGTCACGCACACCCATTTCGGCACACCCCTCAGATGTTTCGTGGCCCCATAGGTAGCTGCCTCGAAGGTCCCAGTGCCACCTCCCGCATGCGTCACGCACACCCATTTCGGCACGCCTCTGAAACGCTTCGTGGCCCCTTAGGGAGCTCCACCGAAGGTCCCAGTGCCACCGCCCGCATGCGTCACGCACACCCATGTCGGCACACCCCTCAGATGTTTCGTTGCCCCATAGGGAGCTGCCTCGAAGGTCCCAGGGCCACCGCCCGCATGATGCGTCACGCGCACCCATGTCGGCACACCCTTCACACGCTCCGTGGCCCCACAGTCAGCTCCACCGAATGCCCCAATGCCACCGCCCGCATGCGTCACGCACACCCATTTCCGCACACCCCTCTCACGTTTCGTGGCGCCATAGGAAACTTCACCGAAGGCCCCAGTGCCACCGCCCGCATGCGTCGCGCACACGCATGTCCGCACACGCCTCACATGTTTCGTGGCCCCTTAGGGAGTTACACCCAAGGCCCCAGTGCCGCCGCCCGCATGATGCGTCACGCGCTCCCACGTCGGCACACCCTTCATACGTTTCGTGGCCCCATAGGTAGCTCCACCGAAGGCCCCAGCGCCACCGCCCGCATGCGTCACGCACGCACACCCATGTCGGTAACCCCTCACAAGTTTCGTGGCCCCACAGGGAGCTGCACCGAAGGCCCCAGTGCCACCTTCCGCATTCGTCACGCACACCCATGTCGGCACAACCTTCATACGTTTCGTGGCCCCACAGGGAGCTCCACCGAAGGTTCTAGTGCCACCGCCCACATGCCTCAAGCACACCCACTTCGGCACACCCATCACACGTTTCCTGGCCCCATTGGGACGGAGCTGCACCGAAGGCCCCAGTGCCACCGCCCGCATGCGTCACGCAGACCAATTTCGGCACACGCCTCACACGTTTCGTGGCCCCATAGGGAGCTCCACCGAAGGTCCCAGTGCCACCGCCCGCATGCGTCACCCATTCGCATTCCGGCACACCCCTCACATGTTACGTGGCCCCATAGGGAGCTCCACCGAAAGCGCCAGTGGCTTCGTTCGCATGCGCCCACTGCACCCATTTCGGCACAACCATCGAATTACACGTGTCGCGGCGCCATAGAGAGCTCCACCGACCGTCCCAATGGCTGCCTTCGCATGCGCTCACCGCCCTTATGACGACTGCATATGGTTGGGTCCTTCGCCAGGCTAATTTTTTGTTGAGGGTTCCGGGGCCCGGCGAGGGCCCCTGGAGGCCGAAAGCGTCGAGGTCCCAGGGCCTGGTGGCCCTCTGGAGGTCCCAGGGCCCGGCGAGGGCCTCGTTTGCACAGACAAGGGTCCTTGCAAACGGGGGTCAGTCAGGGCGCCGCATCTTGCAGGATCCTGCAGGGCCAGCAGGACCCTGCAGGAACTCTGCAAAGCCTGACTGGCCTGGGTCTGGCTTGACCCGGGTCAGCAGATCCCCGAGGGGTGGCCTTCCCGAGAATCGGCAGGAACGACATGGGTACAGAAAGAATGGGCACGATGCCCATCAGCAGTTCCTGATCATTTTGTGCAGGGCTCGCTGTCCGCGCCGCCGCGGGCGTTGCCCAGTAGAACAGAAGGCCGCCTGCCCAACATCGGGAAGTGTCTGGCCAAGGGGGGGGGCCTGCCGAGAATCGGCACGAGGGGGAGGACGAGGAGGAGGGGGAGCACAAGGTGGAGGACGAGGACGAGAAGGAGGAGGACGAGGAGGAGGACGAGGAGGAGGACGAGGAGGAGGAGGAGGAGGAGGAGGAGGACGAGGAGGAGGACGAGGAGGAGGAGGGTACTGCAGGACTTGCTGCCCGCGCCGCAGCGTGCGTTGCCCATATAGTACAGAGGGCCGCCTGCCCAGCAGCGGCCGCGGTCGGTTTTGGACAGCACTTGTTGTGAGCATCGTGCCCAGTTGTTCCGTACTCCAGATGTCGTAATAAAGGGAGGGGGGTCTCTTTTCGGGGGGGGGTCTCTTCCAGGCTATCTTGGAGGGCCTGGGGGGTCTGGGGACGATGTTTTGGAGGGTTCTCCCGCGGGGGAGGTCTGAAATGGCTTGTCTTGGAGGGTCCAGACCCCCTCCCTTTTATTACGAAGTCTGGAGTACTTATTTCGAGCGTCCAAAGAGAAGGTTGGGGGATGTTTCCCAAGGGATCGGAGGCGTGTGGAAAGTTCTCTCGGAAGATTGGATGGCCTCCAAAAAGCTCCCCCCACACCTTCTTAGCAGGCCACCCTTTAGGATGCAACTCCTGGGAGGTTGATTTTCAGCATCTGATATATCTGTGGTCGATAGCCGCCCCAATCTGGCATAGCGAAGTGACATCCCGCCTAACCCCCCCTACCCTGGCTGAGTCGGGCTTACTACTGGGCTCAATCTGGGCTGATCTGGCTCAGTTGCCCTTCATCGGGCTTCATCGCCTTCAGTCGTTACTGCGGAGACGCTGTCTCCTAACCTTCTCCTAGGTCCCTCCTTCTTGCCCCCACCCCGTTGGGTATGCCGCCAGACCTCCCCCCTTCCGCTCCTCCCGCCCGAGCTGTCGGAAAGGTCGGTCTGTGCAGGTCCCCTGGGCCCGACACGGGTGCACGCAGGAGCTGGCATCGCTTTACGCTTCCGTCGAGCGAGGGATCGCCGCCTGCGCCCGCATGCGCGGCTGTGCCGAGGAGCTCTGCGAGGCGCAGCGTCTATGAGGCCGCGTCTCGCAGAGAGAACGGGGGATTGTGGAGTACCTCGCCTTTCGGAGGGTGTTTTCCCTTTCTCATTCCCCCCCTCCTCTGTCTTCCCCTTCTCATACTCCTCTTCCTCCTCCTCCTCCTCTTCCTCCTCCTCCTCCTCCTTCACCCAGTATCGAGCTTTTTGGTTATCCTGCACCTCCTCCCCCCCCCCCGGAAAAAAGAACGCGGAGCGTAGCCCGTGGAGGCGCCGTGACGTACGCTTCGGGCCCCATCCGCTCCTCCCCCGCGCCGCGCGAGAAGACAGACCCCAGGCTCCCCGTGCTTCGCCTCCAAGAAGTGGGCGCCCAGCAGGCGGCTGCCCTCGCCGCGGAGTCGGCCGCCCGCCACTGGCCCGCCCGTGGAGGCGCCGCCGCCGCCGCCGTCCGCTCGCGGGTCGTGGTCTGCGCCGCCGGGAGGGCCTCGGCGTACACACCACGTCGTTGGGTCGACCATCCTGGCATCGCTCGGACGTGTGTATCTGTTCTTCGGCGAGGACCATTGAGGAGCATCCTGGATCATTTGGCGAAAGAGCCGCGCACGAAACTGGAAATAAACACAGGGAATGGACGTCCGAGCGATGGCCAGCCAGGGAGCCAACGGTTCGGCGGCAAGGGGCTCACCGAAGGCCATGAAGTCACGATCTGGAGGGGATGAGCTCACGGAAAAGGCAGAACCAGAGAGCAAACATGTCTGTTTTCATCGGAGTTTTTGCTTGCAGCGGAACAAGTGCTTTTAGTGAGCCAAGCCGGCGAGGGAAACAGTTGCCTTCAAATAGCTCATTGACGCGCCAGGCTCCCAGAGGTTGGGCAGCTGGGGAGTCCACGCGCCGAGCTCCTCGGCCGCACCCAGTCGTGGCCGCAGTTTCTGCTGTCATTGCGCTGTCGCCGGCGTCGTCGGCGTCGTCGTTGCCGTCGTGATCGCGGTCGTGGCCCTCGCCGCCGCCGTCATCACCGTCGGCTCCGTCGTCGTTGACGCGGACACCGTGCTGGTGGTGATCGTCGTCGCCGCCGATCGGTGGAGGAGGGGCACGGTGCGGAGGAGGACGCCCTGGGCGTCCGGGGCGCGCCGCGGTGCCGGCATGTCCCGGCCCCACGATGTGGAGCGGGCCTCGCCGCGGACGCGGCCCGGCGCGCGAGGTCTCCGAGCATGCCCTCGCCAGCCCCGACGGCCTGCGGAGGTCGGCTTGGAGCCTACGTCGGAGCGCGGGGATGCCCGTGCGCGCGGTCCGTGCAGAGCTGCGGCCTGCTGGGATGCCGCTCGAGCAGAGAGTCGAGCGACGGGCCCTCGCACAGGCCGAGGGCCTTCGAAGCTCTTGCGTCCTCCTGGCGTCTTGCAGGGTACGTTTCCTGGGGCCTGCCTTGGGTGCCCCATCCCTGGAGCTTCCTACGCCTTCCCATGGGAGTGGGAGGCGGCGGTGGGAGAGACAGGAGGCGGAGGAGGAGGAGGAGGAGGATCAGAGGCGACGATAGGGGCGAATAGCCCAGGGGAGAGCAATACATGTATCCAGGGGCGCCGATGATCCATGTCTTCGACAATGCTCCCAGGGGTATACGAGTAACGCCCGCCCCTGGGCTATTCGCCCCTATCGTCGCCTCCGCGAGGAGGAGGAGGAGGAGGAGGAGGAGGAGGAGGAGGAGGGGGAGGAGGAGGAGGAGGAGGAGGAGGAGGAGGAGGAGGGGTTGGAGGAGGAGGGGTTGGAGGAGGAGGAGGAGGAGGAGGAGGAGGAGAAGCCAAGGACTGCGTGCGAAGCTCTGAGCATCCTTCTCCCTGTGCTCCTGCGCCTCCACCCCTCGGGTCCGCCCTCCCTCCCGTCCAACACAAACCCTCTAATACGACCCTCCCCTCCCTGTGGTGATCCTCCTCCACCCTCCGGCCCCCCTCCTCCACCCTCCCTCTCGCCCCGCCCCTCTCGCCTCCTTTCAGAAGCGGCAGTGATTTGCAACCTTCGGGCTGCGCGTGCCACACGAGGCGTCTGTCCACTGCGACCCGAGTGAATTGCCACCTTTCTGATGGGCTGCGGCCCGCACGACGGTCTGTAAGCGCCCGCTGCTGCCGGCGACACCGCCGCCCTTCCCCCTATCCCTCCCACCCCCTGCACTCTCCATCCCCCCTCCTCCTCTCCTCCTCCTCCTTCTCCTCCTCCTCTTCCTCCTCCTCCTCCTCCTCCTCCTCCGCCTCCGCCTCCGCCTCCGCCTCCGCCTCCGCCTCCTCCTCCTCCTCATCATCCTTCCTTTTTGGGCCTGCGTCAGCCCCGTGAACCTACGGTGGGGGATGGCGGCCTTACTGGCCCTTGATGTTTCGCTTGCGTCTCATCCTTCTTCTGTGCACGCCTGGCGCTTGGTAACTTGCGCGGCGTCGCCAATGCAGTGCTGTATCCTCCTCCTGCTCCTCCTCCTCCTCCTCCTCTCCCTCCTCCCTCCTCCCTCCTCCCTCCTCCCCCCTCCCTCCTCGGTAACCGCATGCCGATGATAATAAAGGGATCCCCCCCCTTCAGTGTTTAGAGTTGATTATCGTCGCCCTATACAAAATTCAAATTGGGCGGCGAGCGCTGAGGCCGAACTTCATTATCACCTCGAAACGCTATGTTGAGATAGCAACATCAAGCGATGTTGATATAGCAACATCAAGCGAAGCGATCACACTTTTTCAGGATGTGTCAAGCGAAACCAATAATTTTGGGAGGCAGACTCAAACGAAACGAGCAATGTTTCAAGGATGTCTCAAGCGAAACCAGCAATTCTGTGAGGATGTCTCAAGCGATTCGAGAAGCTTGTCGAGGATGTCTCAAGCGAAACAAGCATACGAAACGAGCAATGTTCCAAGGATGTCTCAAGGATGTGTCAAGCTAAACCAGCAAGTTTTTTCTTTTTATTTATATGTTTTATGATCTTCCTTTTTATATATGTATATATCCCCGCGCGCGCCTGAACTTTTTTATTTCTGGGGTTGATTATCCATGGAAAGGGGAGCACATGAGCTACCCGACATGAGCACTTAAACAATCAATGTTCATAAAGCGCTTGTAAATTAAAATTGATAGATTTGGAACTTTCCATTTTTCCGTTCTTCTTCTCTTCTTATTATTATATTCGTCTTCTCTTCTTCTTATTATTCTACTTTCCTCTTCTTATGTTATGTTGCTATCTGTCCTCACGCTCGCCTGAACTTTTTTATCCCTGGGGTTGATTATCCATGGAAAATGAAGCACATGAGCTACCCTACACGAGCACTTAAAACATCAATTTTCATAAAGCGCTTGTACATTAAAATTGATAGATTTGGAACTTTGGATGTTTCCTTTCTTCGTCCTCTTCTTATTATC
The DNA here is from genome assembly GCA_963575745.1 of Prorocentrum cordatum. Lineage (NCBI taxonomy): Eukaryota > Dinophyceae > Prorocentrales > Prorocentraceae > Prorocentrum > Prorocentrum cordatum. Next base: position 27,891 of record CAUYUJ010002248.1, on the reverse strand, counting down.
GTCTTCTTCTTTCTTATTGATCTTCTACTGTATTCTTCTTCTTTTAATATTTCTCTCTGTCCCCACGCTCGCCTGAACTTTTTTTTTATCCCTGGGGTTGATTATCCATGGAAATTGAGGCACCTGAGCTACCCTACACGAGCACTTACAAAAACAATGTTCATAGAGCGCTTGTAAATAAAATCTAATAGCTTTGAAACTCGAGTTTTTTTTCTTCTTTTCCTCCTTCTCCTCCTCCTATCATTTCTTTTTTATTCTTTATTATTTTTTATTTTTCTTTTTTATATATAGCTTCCTCCATTCCAATAGTTTGACTGTGTCTCAAGCGAAAGTCTCAAGCGAAACAAGGGATTTGTCGAGGATGTCTCCAGCGAGATAAGCCATTGTTGAGGGTATTTCTATGAAAACTAAACGCCAAGGATGTCTCAAAACGTGCTCGGCTTGGTCTCCTCTTGATCATCTCTTACTTCGAGATTATGCTGAGGTCTGCTGGGCTATTTTTATTATCTCTCCCTGAACCCCGAACTTTATTATCCCCTAGTGTTTATTCTCACGGGCATGAGGTTATCCCTCTTCGTCGCTCTGTACGTCCGCTGCGAGTCCGCAGCGGCCCCAAATGGCCCTGGCCGAGGCCCACGGGGTCGCCCATGGGCCCCGGGAGAGCTGGGCGGCCGCGGGGGGGCATTTTGGGCATGGCTTTTGGAGCTCCCGCGCTCTCCCTCGCTCTCCTTCCCCCCATCCCTCTCATTCTGCTCCCCTGCCTCGTAGCCCCTGCCTTCTTCCCTTCCCCCCAGCGGCCCCGCTGCGTGCGCCCTTGCTGTCCTCTGCAGCCCCCTCCTGCACCCCCCCTCCGTCCCCCTCCCTCCCTCCTGCCTCATGCCTGCTTCTCCACCCTGCTTTTCCCTCCTCCCTCCCTCCCTCGCCCGCCCTCCTCCTCCTCCTCCTCCTCCTCCTCCTCCTCCTCCTCCTCCTCCTCCGTATCGCCTTGGCTCTCGTTGCTCTCTGCATCGCAGCCCCCCCCCCGCGGCGCGCGAGGACGCCCCGCCCAGGCTGGAGGAGGCAGCTCTCGCCCTCCGCGCGCAGGAGGCGCGGTGGCTCGCTGGCGTCGCCGTCGTCGCCGTCTGCGGCGTGGTCTTCTTCGATCGTCGTCGTCGTCGTCGTCCTCGTCCTCGTCCTCGTTGTCGTCGTCGTCGTCGTCGTCGTCGTCGTCGTCACAGTCGTCACAGTCGTCACAGTCGTCACAGTCGTCACAGTCATCATTGTGTCGTCGCAGCCGTCCCAGTCACCGTCACCGTCACCGTCACCCTCGCCGGCACCGTCTGCGGCTTCGTCCTCTCCGTTTCTCGTCGCCTGCGTCGGCCGTCCGCGTCGGCGTCGTCGCCCTCCCCCTTTCTGCCTGGGCGGCCTCACCACAGGCGCGCCCGCGCCCCAGCCCTCTGCCCAGGGCGGGCTCCGGATGTTCTTGCACGTTGTGCGTTCCTCTTAGGAGGAGGAGGAGGAGGAGGAGGAGGAGGAGGAGGAGGAGGAGGAGCAGGAGGAGGCGGAGGAGGAGGAGGAGGAGGAGGAGGAGGAGGCGAGGCTCGGCTGTCGAAGGAGCAGACACACGGCACACGAAGAGAGACAGGGCCCATGCCACGGAGGCGAGGCGAGAGGGCGGTGGAGCTCTCGCCCTCGGCGGATGGCCCGCCGGGAGGCTTGGAGGTGCACAGAGGGGTGCCGGGCCAGCTCGAGCGGGAGGAGCACGAGGAAGAACGACCCGGTTGAGGGCTGGCAGGCCACGCACGCAGAATCACCCCTTCCCCGCGCAAGCCCGCGGCACCCCCAGGAGAGGTTCTGGGGGGTTTTCTCTGCAGGGCATCCCAAGGGTATCCCGAAGGGTTCCTGATGGCAAGGCGGGGTTTGGTAGAAGGAAGGATGATGTAAGGAGACGGTCCCTGGAGGTCAGGAGAGAAGGATCAACAGAAGGGAGGATCATCCTCTTCTTGATCGGCCCCCTGAGGTCCCCACAGTCCAAGAGGCAGAGCGACTGGTCGCTTCTATCTCCCAGTCTGAAGAGGGCGACCAGGAGGAGAGAGGATCCTCCTCCTTTTGATCGATCCTCTGAGGGCTACGCAGTCCAAAATGCAAAGCGGCAGTTCGGTTCTTTCCCCCCCAGCCTTCGGCACAGCCCCATGGTCGACTGAAACCAACGCGAGGGTGCTTACCATGAAACTCGATCCCCAATGGCAACGGCGCTCCTCTTCCTCCTTGCCCGAGGAACGGGGAAGGAAAGTGCGGAAGGAAGGAGGAAGCAGGAGGAAAGGGAAGTGTGGCCTAGAGGTATCTAGAAGCCTCCAGCTTCCCAGCGAGGACCGACAGTTTGCACAAACAGCCCAGAGGAGGGAGGAGGAGGAGGAGGAGGAGGAGGAGGAGGAGGAGGAGCAGGAGGTGGAGGCAAAGGAGGAAGGCGCCTCCTTCCATCGATCCCCCTCCCTGCCTCCGTTTGGGCTTGCCCCCGAGGGGCTCCCTTCCAAGTCCCCAGTACGTCGTGAATCCCGCCCGTCCACTGTCACTTGGGGCACAGCGATGGGGGCGCTTCGGTTCTGCGGCGGTTGGGTCCCAGAACCGGCCAGTGGGCGGGCTTTTTTCTGGACGGGAGGTGCGGAGGAAGATGATCGTCCTCCTCCTCCTCCTCCTCCTCGATCCTCACTCTAGATCCTCATCATTCTTCTATCTCCTCCTCCTCCTCCTCCCTTTCCTCCTCTTCGATCCTATCGATCCTCTTCGTAGGATCCTCCTCATCATCCTCCTCCTCCTCATCGACCCTCCCTCTCAATTCGCCTGCATCTCGTTTATCGATCCTCCCCTCCGATCCTCCTCCTCCGCTTCCCCCCCTCGATTCCCTCCGCCTCGAGGAGCAGGGAGGGCCCTCCTTCCCCTCGATGCCCCCCCTTCGCAACTTCTGGAACTGTTCCCGGGACAGTTGCGGGCCGCAGGTTCGTTCCCATACAATTTCGGTTTGGCCTTGTCGTGATTACGGCTTCATATTTCCCTTCCCTTCTTCCCCCCTCTTCATTTTTCCCCCGTCTGTCCCCTGTCGGCTGCATCTCAGTGAATGTCGCTGTCGATCCGCGCCTCCGTGCCGCGTGAGCCGAGCCTGCGGTGAGGGCCCCTGGACGCCGAGAAGGGTCAGACGGGGGGGGGTTCTCTCCCCAGGGACCCCCTTCAGGATGGGCTTCTGATAGGGGGGTAGGGCTGGGGCGGGTCCCCCCAGGAACCCCCTTCGGAGGGTTTTTTTTTGGGGGGGGGGCGGTCGGGGGGTGGAGGCAGCGAGAAACCTCATGCCGTAATGTGTTCCTGGCCCGAGGGGAGACGGGGTCCCTCCCCGCCCCGCCCCGCCCCGCCCGCGCCCCGGCGCCGCCCGCCCGCCTCTCGGGAGGGGGTGCCGTGGACGGGGGGGCTGCAGATGATGAGCGGGACTCGCGCCCTCGTCGATGCTCCTCTCCAGGAGGCCTGCGTCTGCGCCTCCGTGGGCGATGCATCTCGAGGTCTCGAGGCCGTCACTCCAGGTCGAGCGTCCCGATGTCGCCCCTCCCCCCGGGAGGGAGGAGAAGCGACACCAACCCCACCAGGGGGCCCACCGCTGGCGAGGAGGTCCACAGTGCTTCTCCGAGCCGGAGGCCGGGTATGTCTCGAGCGAGAGGGGGGGACCACACCACGCCTCATCGCATCGCCTCGCCCTTGTCTCCTTGCCTCTTGCCTTGCCTCCTCGCATCTCCTTGCCCTCCCTTGCCTCCTCGCATCTCGCCTTGCCTCCTCGCATCTCGCCCTGCCTCCTTGCCTCCTTGCCTCCTTGCCTCCTCGCATCTCCTCGCCCTGTTGGTGTTGGCGTCGCCTGTCCTTGTTCCCTGTCCCGCCCCAGCTGGCGACGCAGCGGGCGGCGCCCTCGCCTCTGAGGTCGCGCCGGGCGCGGGCAGGCCCTCTGCTCCGCCCGCGCGTCGCACCGCGAGGGGGGGGGGGGGGGGGCTCCTCCTCCTCCTCCTCGTCCTCGTCCTCCTCCTCCTCCTCCTCCTCCTCCTCGTCCTCCTCCTCCTCCTCCTCCTCCTCCTCCTCCTCGTCCTCCTCCTCCTGGGAGCGAAGAGGGAGGAGCGGAGGAAGGACGTGCAGGTACGTGCACCCAGAGATCCAACGCATTGACAAAATCAAGACGGAGGTTCTTCTGGACTTTCGGCCCCAGGGGCCCTCGCCGGGCCCCAGGACCGTCAGAAAACGACTCAGTATGAAAAACCAGTCCTGGGGAATGGGTCGACACTTCGGAGGACCGCGTATTGAAAAACATCACGACATCGGATCTCTGGGGATACACGTTGGTTTCGAGAACGCATGGCGCGAACGTTTGTGACACGAGGCTGGCCTCGCGTAACTGGGGGGGCGTATTCGTGTGCGTGGCTGGGCGCGCGTGCGTCCCCTGTGGGTTCCTTGGGGAAGGAGGGCGAGCCCTGAGATCCGGGTGTCGCTCTTTTTCCACACCAGGCGTTTTCGCCCAGTTCCTGGCCCCGGGATCATCACAGATCGGTCCGGCTCGGACCGCGCAGCAGAAGGATGGGCTGTAGGACTCTGGATGTGATGTTTGGCGCTGCTGCAATACTGCCGCAAGGTCGGATCTCTCGTATCCACCCGCCCACCAGGCCGAGCGGCGTGCGAGCTTTCACTGTGAGGAGAGCTCTATATTCAGAGGAGGAGGAGGAGGAGGACGAGGAGGCGGAGGAGGAGGAGGAAGAGGAGGAGGAGGATAATAAGGAGATCCGGGCGCTGCATTGTTTCACACGGGGCGCTTTCGCCCCTCCCGTCCTTCGATTCTCCGGCACGGACCAGAGAAATACGTCCAATCTCTCTGGACGCCCGAAATGGGTACGGAAAGAATGGGTACAATGCCCAACAGCAGTTCCTGTTCATCTTGCACAGGATCCGCTGTCCGCGCCGCCGCGGCCTGTGTCCATTCGAGACAGAAGGCCGCCTGCCCAACAGCGGCCGCTGTTGATTTGGGACAACATTTGTTGTTGGGCATTGTGCCCATTCTTTCCGTACCCATTTCTGGCGTCCAAATTCTCAGAAGTTCATCCGTCCCGTATGGCTGAACAGAAAACGTGACAAGCAAAGAGCAACACATACAAAGAAGCCCCCGTGTCGCCCTTGATTGTTGGCGGCCCTGCACAGGAAGCCTGAGGTCACAAAACGCATCATAAGATTGACTCAGTGGTACGTAATATCATCTCTTTTGCTTAAGCTGCCATGGTTCAAACATCTTCTACACCTGCTAGCTTACGGCGCACACCATCATACATACACATGCTCTGGAGCTGCGTCTTGACATCCCGCGCACACTGCGCGTGGATGTCATGGGGGCGTTCGTCTTCGTCTTGTATACCTTTGTCGCCTCATCGGTGCTATGCCGATCCGCTCCCTCTCTCTCTCTCTTGCCAGGCTCGCGGGGAGAACGGTACATTAACAACAATGGCAGAGGAGGAGAGAGCCAAGGGAGGGGAAAAGGGACGAGGAAGAAGGATGGGAGAAGATAAAGGAGGATGCGACATGTCACCCGAATTGGGCGCCACACGAGCACACAGTGGAGGATCTGGAAGAGCATGAGGAGGAGGGGTAGGGTGAGAAACGGGAGGATGAGGTCAAGAACGGAAACAACGGGTAATGAAACAAGAAGTGTTCGCGAGAGCCGCAGTGCGCGGCGCATTTCTTTCAAGGCCCTTTATCCGCGCTCCAGCCAGATCTGGCTTCAGTGCGACGCCCTATACTTCTCGATCAGAGACTTTGTGACGGCGACTGGTTTGCAAAACTCTGACATGCCAGTGCCTCGCCCGATATCTGATTTGTTTGCGTAGGCCCACTACGACGCTGTCGAATCGACAAGCGTTTGTTGGCAGAGCAACAAGTGGTCAAACAGATGTTGGTTCGGGAACCGCCGATAAAAGGTGGCGTACGGGCACACGTTGATTAGGTAACTCATTTGAAACATCATGTGCAGCCCTAGATGCTGGTGGGCAGCTCTACTGATGTCTTCCTGGGAATGGGCAGGGTCAGTTCTTCAGGGATTCCTGGGCGCGGCACCGAGCACTGACCATGCCATATCTCATGTTGTGCCGAGCTGTCGCCATCGGAATACATCCTGTACGCAGGTAGGACATCACTTCGAGCATGCGTCGGCCCTCTGCAGCCGAATACGTGCAAGAACAAATCGGGGGGGGGGGAAGGGGCTGGCGCGGAACTGGGGATGCACCGGGAGGCAACGGCAGGGCGAGGAGGAAGAGTAAGACCAAGAGGGCGAGGAGGAATAACCAAAAATGACGAGCAGCAGGAGCAACAGGGGGAGCATGACGGCGGCGGCCAGCGGCCGGCGGCGGCCAGTGCCCGTTGTGATCGCGCGCAGCGCCGCAGGGCAGTGGGAGGAGTACGCCCTGGGCTCGCCGCTGAAGCGCGGGCAGGACGCCTCGCGATCTCCTTTGGCCTCCGCTTCTCCTGGTGGGTTGCTGTTCCTCCTCTCCCTCGCCCCTCCTCCTCCGCCTCCTCCTCCTCCTTCCCGTCCCTCCTCCTGCCCCCTGTCAGCCTCCTCCTCGTCCTCCGCGTCGCCATCCTCGTCGTCCTCGTCCTCCTTCTCGTCGTCCTCCTCCTGCTCCTCGTCATCCTCCTTGCCCTCTTCGTCCCGGTCCAGCTCCACTCCTGCTCCCTCCTTCCCTCCCTGGCCAGCGCGAGTCAGTCCTGGGAGGCACCGCCAGTGGGCGTGCCGGACCCGTCGCCCCCCCCTCGAGTGGCCGTCCCCTCTCCCAGGCCCTCCTCGTCCTCTGTCCTCCCCGTTCTCCTCCTCCTCCTCCTCCTCCTCCTCCCTCCTCCCTCCTCCCTCCCCCTCCTCCTCCTCCTCCCCCCTCCTCCTCCTCCTCCCCCCCCCCTCTTCGGGGGGCCTCGTCTGCCCCAGCCTGTAATCTTCTCATCCAAGGCTCGGCCGACCACTGCCAGCAGGCGCCGGCACACCCCTCGGAACGCGCGCGCGCAGCCTGGCCCCGGAGGGCAAACCAGGAGCGACGCGCACGACGCTCGGGGGAGGGAAGGGAAGGAGAGGGGACAGCGGCCATCCGCTCGCAGGGGACAGCGGGTCGCTGCGGCCGCCGTTGCGACACGCTATCCAAAAGTTCCCGACCAGAGCCTCCTCCTCCTCCTCCTCCTCCTCCTCCTCCTCCTCCTCCTCTTCCCCGCCTCACTTACCTCTGGTGTCGTCCCCGTGCTCTCGTCTCGCCGTGTCCCTCCTCCATCTCGGGCTTGGACCCCCTGTGCAACATCCCGCGCTTGACCTCATCCAGAAAAACTCAATATTGGTAACAGTTCCCAGCTCCTAGATCTACCACATTGCTAGGGCGCCTCAAGACGGGTGCACAATACCCAACAATTTCTCGATTCCTCCGCTTCCGCCTGGATCATCTAGGCCTAAGGCGTTGAGTGCCCAGAGACCCGTGGACCCAGGAGGTACTGGTGCTCCTCCTCCTCCTCCTCCTCCTGTTCCTCCTGCTGCTGCTGCTCCTCCTCCTCCTCTTTTTTGACGTTGCGCGGACTTACAGCAATAGCATGGAGCGTCAATGCGAGAAAAATACATGCATAATGCCGACTTAGGCACGGAGCAAACGAATTTTGTCTGGCGGGCGCAGCTGGAAAAGGACAGCCATCACGGGGAGCCTCCCGACCTCTCGCCGCGTGCTCGCAGACCAGTCCTCGAGCAGAGCAGAACACACACACATGCACACATGCACACACACACACACTTTTAGCCTCGCGGCCGGTGGATCCGACGCGGCGGAGGAAATAGCGGGACGCGCTGAAGAGTGATTCGGAAAGCATGTTTTGTTTGGCGTTGCGGCCACGCGAGCGGCGGCGCGGCGTAGGCAGTCGAGCGGGAGAACGCGCGCGCCCGGCCCAGCTCACGCGGCGTGGGGACCAGGGATCCGCCCATAGGGGATCACAACCAGGTCGCTCGCGGTCGGCCACGGTGGGAGGGAGGAAGGGGGAGAGGGGGAGAGTGGCGGTAGGGAGAGGGGGAGAGGGGGACGGGAGGGGGGAGAGTTGCGGCAAGTGGAGGTGTGCAGCGCAAGAAGCAAGGAGGGCGCAGCGCAGAGTGCAGCGGCGCATTCAGGCAGAGGGGGAGAGCGGCAGGCAGACAGCCTGGCCATGGCAGACGGTGGACTGAGACAGGGTCCGAAGAGGCGGCGGAAAGCAGGCACACACACACACATTCTGGCTGTCGCGGCCTCGCGTGCAGCGACGAGGGGCGGAGAAAGTCGAGCGAGCAGCACCCATCGCGGCCGCGCCCTCCTGCGGAGTTGTCTCACCGTGGGCGGCCTCCGGGGGGGCGGCCCCCTGACCGAGCTCCGGGGGTCGCCAGCAAAGACTGACCGGGATGGAAAGGTGCCCTTCTTGGGGAGGAGCGAGGGAGAAACAACTGCATAAAAGTCAAGGGTGCACCGCAGGGGGGATCAACAATACTCATTCCCTACGAGTGAGAGCTCAGCAACGGCATCGACAAGCCAGCATAATCCACGCCACGGGAGCTCACTTCACCCACAGGCGGCGATGATAAAGAAACTCAGACTTGCGTAAACATCGGTATATGGAGCCCCCCGCGGGTTTCTTTGGTTGACGCCGGACCCCACTAGCGGTTCCACTGGCGCCGATGAAGTAAATCCGCTCGGACCTCCAAGAGTGTATGTTGATCCCGTTTTTCTTTCCCTCCAGACAGGCCCCCCTCCGCCCTCCCAGCCCCCCTCCTCCTGAAAATGCCTTTCCACGTCCTTGAAATATGCTTCATCCTCCTCCTCCTCCTCCTCCTTCTCCTCTTCCTCCTAAAAGTCGCCCGCCTTGTGAAACACTCAGAGCCCACTGCTGCTCGATGTTGCAAACACAGGGGGGCGCAGCATTCTCTGGTCAACATGGCGTTACGGGTGCGCGTGCCGCACCGTATCAAGATCGGCCCACGCGGACCCTGTGGGAACCCCTGGGGGGGGCGTTTTCAGCAAGAGCTCCCAGGGCAGAGCCCTGCCGCGGCGAGAGACCTCCCATCAGCCCCCCAAACAAACAAAACGCGTGGCAGAAACGAGATCCGCGATCCCCAATGAATCCTCGCTCCTACCCCCTCCCTCTCGAGCCTCGAACCTCGACCTCGCCGTCATCCTCGGTCGCGGCCGAAATCCAAAGAATACGTGGATCCGATACTCCCTAGCTTCGGCCGCTTCCTCCTTCTACTCCTCCGCCCCCTCCTACTTTTCACGCAGCTCCTAGTTCCAAGCGCACAAGGCTTGCACGTGATGAAGCGTTAGCTTGTGCGGAAGGGGGAGGCTCGGTTACGCGTGTCTGGCGTGCGAGAAAGAAGCCAGGGCTCGGGGCGGAGCATGCGAGGCGGATACTGACCGTGCACGGTGGAAGAACGCCTCCTGCTGCTCCTCCTCCTTCTCCTTCTCCCCCTCCTCGTCCTCCTCCTCCTCCTCCTCCTTCTCATGTAGTCTTGTGTTTGGGAGGTTTACAGGTGCCGTTCGACTGCGCCTCACGTACGACCGTAGATCAGTGATTTGCGCCCAGCACCCAAGGTTTCCATTGCCAGGAGCCTTTCTTGTCAGCATTTCAGCATGCGCAAATGCTTCTACAACCCGATGGAAGCGATTGGGATAACAACCAGAGGATCTCAGCAGCGAGCTGGAAACATGGGGTGCGATAGTACTCAGTGGCACGTGCAGGTTGGCAGGGACGGAAGCAGTACAGAAAGTCGGCATGCACCATCACATCGTATTGTAGCTTGGAGCGGAGAAGAGAAGACGAGCCAACAAATATTGCGGAACCAGGATAAGGACACATGAGAACACGACCCGATATTTCTACCACCCACCATCCACCATCCCAGCAGCAGGGCAGGACGGCCAGCATCCGACTCGCTGCAGTGCACGGTTACGCATTCTATGTATGTTACTACGCTCCGACACAGATCAATTACTATGAGGATTTCGCAGGCGACTTCATCGGGTGGATTGAAAAACAGCTCGACCAACGTGGAAGCCGCACGGCACCAGTAGCAGGATGAGGCATCAATCGTGTGTTTGGGGGCCACAGGCGCCCCAACGAGACCACAGCGACCACGAGAGGGCCAACGGTGGGAAGTACACAACCTAGAATAGAAGAAAGGAAGCGGCACCAGGTTTCGAAGCACACTGGTCCACCGACTATTGGATAGAAGAGGTGGGCAGGCCTGCTCTCGAAAGGAGGCTGGCGGCAAGCAAGATCGACAGCCAGCAGGCGCAGGAGGAACATGCAGATTGTGCAGGAGCGGAAATAGAAACACGACCGACCGACGGGGAGGTGTTGGACATGCGGAGGACGACCGGCGGTTAATGCTCAAGCAGTGCCGGGACACCTGCAAGCGCAGTGCATGGCTTCAGTGGTGACCATCTACAACAACGACGTGATTCCAGCTGGATCCAAGCGAACAACGTAGGAGTCTAAAAATGGACAGGACCACAGCAGCGAAAGGACCTAGCCCAGTCCACTACGCTAGGTAAACTTGAAAGGGGTCGGAGCTATTTCAAAAAATGGGCTGGACGGACAACACCAGACTGGGTTGATCAGGGAAGATCCGCGGCGGGGTGGAGGTGGAGGTGTGGGAGACACGACCGTGCGATGTAGGCAGGGGGACATAAGCAGGGCTCGGCACGCGGCACACCGCAGGAACGGGCTGCACCTAAGAGTACTACACCAACCCGTTTCTCGCTTAGCGCCGCAGGCCACAAGCCGCACCCTCAGATTGGCACCGCCCCATCGCGTGCCCAGCTGACAAGACAACGGCAAACCAGGTATCCCAGGGAAGGGCTCCTGCGCGTCTACGACTCGTTCGCACGGCCTGCAGCTCGGGAGTTCACCACCAGGGCGAAACGACTGCGCACCCACGGTGGGCACAGGGCGGCTTACCACCCATGGCCGGCGAACGTGTGATGCTATGTGTACACGGCCCGCAATAGAGGGCTGTGCAGGGCGAAAGATGAACCATTGCAACAAACTGCGATGGCACAAACGCATTCGCGGTCACAAACATAACACGACTGAGGGCCGCATCCTCCGAGCAAGCAGACCCGCGCGACCGTGGACATGCAATGGCAGCAATTGGCCACTCAACCATCGCACCCGAAACGGCAGACGGGCAATATGAGGCCGAGAGCACCAGTGGAGCGCAGAAGGGCGTTACCTTAAGGCCAATACAGGTCTTACACATAATGCGTGACTAGATGGTGGAACCATACACGCACCGACTCCATGCAACAATTGCCCGAGACCTTTAATCTCATAGTAGGCGGCACATGCGGCTTAGCCCTCAACGCACTCATGGACGACATCACCAGACCCCGCGACAGACAAGCAGAAGAGCATATAAATGGAACATGTGCGCGCCTCTCCAAGGCCTTGGCCAATGGAGGCTGAGGACTTAACCGCAGGAAGACAAACCGCTTGATGCACCCAGTGGGCGCAGGGAGCTACGACTCCACGAGGAATTCCAGACGCTGCAGAAACCACACAGGGCACAGCACTCCGCGACATGGCTGACACTAACCCCGCACCAACCAGCAGGTCGAGGACTCGCATTGTGATGTTCCATCCTACTTTTAGCCTCGATCACCAAAACAAAAATCGATCACCAAGAACGTACCGAAACTTTGGGTCTTTAGTGTCGGGCCCTTGGATGCATCACTGTTTCGGCTCTGCTTCGGCACTTTACTGGGTGCTCGAAATTATGTATGGGGCGTGGCCCTTAAGTGCGATGGGGGCAACATAAGACTCGCAGGAAAGATTGCGCGACGCGCCGCGGCCATTAGAGCAGCGCGGAGTCCGTGCGGTACATCTTGGACATCAGAGTCACCGCGGCAGATCACGCGACCCATGTTCACGGCCTCTGTGATAGGCGCGGCCCTCAGTTGGCTTGCTGCTCTTGTTATCCCGAGGGCCCGAGCGCACGTGCGTCAGCGCGCATGGGGAATGTTGCGCGCGCTGGCAGGGGGCAGGGTGAGCTGGTAGAGGGTGGGGGGCGCCAGCGCGCGATGCAACAACAGGTTGCACGTTCATTTCTGGGGCTTAGAACGCACGGAGGTAGCGCTACGCGCGCAGTCTTAGGTGGCACCAGAACATGGCCAGCCACGGGAAGGAACGCGGCGCGGCACTTGCGACTGTAGTCGCCACCCCAAACAATGAAGACGCACCCAGGGAAATCTCGATGCTGGAGGAGGGAGGATGCGTGGGTACAGGCACTGCGCCATGGACCATGCAATGTGCAGATGGAACGCGGGAGTTAGCAAGCATCGGCGAGAGTATGACGCGGCGCGATGGGCGTCACTTGGGCACGTCGATATCCCAGGCCGGCACGTCTGTTCACAAAAGCTGGTTCGACACAGACTCATCCGCACCACGCAGCGATGAAAGGGGCTGGGATGCGCTTGCGAGGAGGAACGGCGAGGCGGAGGGTGATGGACAGGAGCGCGCTGCTATCGCCGAGGAGGGGCGGGGGGCCAACCGCGGAAAGCGCTTTGCGACATGCGCGGCACCAGCTTGGCACTGCCGAGAGCATCGCAATCTGCCGCAGATAGCAGCCTCGGTCGTAGCCACAAATCAGCGCACTTGGGGTCGCAGCAGTTCTACCGGCAGGAAAACGGCGATCGACAATGCAACGCGAGCGGTGCACTTCCATTGCATGCGACATCAGGGCCGACACGAGCGGGCACATGCAGTGATCACGACATACACGTTGTTCATTTCGAAGTACTCAAAAGAGCATTTTTTGCGGGGCCAAGATCCGTTCATTTCTACTTGTTCTATCCTGGGCCTAGTCCTGGCCACTAGGGGGGCCAGGAACAATTTGAAACGAGCGCAATTAGAAATGCGCACGGTGAGAAATGAACGACGTGTACATTATTGCTTGCCCCACTTGTGCCCATGCAGCTCCTCCATATAAGAGCGCCAGGGCCACGCGCTCTCCCGCCGCACAGGACCCGAGCGAGTCCGCCCAGCAAAGCGACGAGGGGCCCATGGCGGCGGAGTGGCGACAACGGCTAGCAAAGAGGCCGCCGCTAGGCGAGCTAGGCAGCCAGGCCGCGGACAAACGCAAGCTCGATGAGACCACGACGGCCGCGCGACGAGGGAACGGGCGAGCTCGTCGAGGGGGCGGGCAACCTGGGGAGGTCGGAGGGGGAGGATCGGCCACGTCGGCCAATCTTGCAAAGATCATGGAAGCCATGCGTAAGTGCCTCGCTCTGCCATGAGAGACCTGCACCGCCTCACCGCAGTGTTCTGGCTGCCCCACTCCGGTGCCTCCTCCTCCTCCTCCTCCTCCTCCTTCTCCTCCTCCTCCTCCTCGGCCTCCTTCTCCTCCTCCTCCTCCTCCTCCTCCTCCTCGGCCTCCTCGGCCTCGGCCCACCGCGCGGACGCGTCGCGCCAGCGTTCGCAGAAGGGGGCCGCGGAGACACTGGAAGAGGAGATCCCGCGACCCGCGAGCACCTCCGGCAGGCGCTCCCTACGCCCAAGAGTCAGAGCCCCGAATCATCAGGGGTAACTCGGGTCAGGGCTAACTCGGGTTCGTTTTTCGGGAATCCGAACCCGAGTTACCCCGGACCCGAGTTACCCCGGATAACTCGGGCGCCCAGAGCCCCGAAATCATCAGGGGTAACTCGGGTCAGGGCTAACTCGGGTTCCTTTTTCTGGATCCAAACCCGGGTTACCCCGGACCCGAGTTACCCCGGATAACTCGGGCGCCCAATCGCTACGCCCCAGAGGTTTTTATGGAACAGGTCACCACCGAATGAAAACTTTTCTTTTGACGGGGGCGTTCCTGCTGTTCGGGGCCCAGGGGGCGCGCGCGCAAGGGGCGGCGGGCACACGGGCGCTCGCGGGGCGGGCCCGGTCCGCGGCGGCCCCTGCGCCCGACCTCCCGGCGGCGCTCTGCGGCGTGGTGAGGATGGTAGACGAGCAGTTCAATGTCGCAGGCCTAGAGGTTGACACCAACACCAAGATCGGCGGTGCGCCTCCACCGAGGGAAGACGATCCTGATCTCGGTGATGGTGGTAATATTCTGGCTTCCAAGGTGACCGAAAGATTACCACCAACACCGAAATCTAGGATCATCTTCCCCATGTGGAGGCAACCCCCTGTGCTGGTGTTGGTGCCAATTCCCAGGCCTCCAACAATGACCTCTCGCCGCCTTCCGCTCCGAACTCTGCAAGCGCGGCTTCTGCCCGGCGATCCGCCGCCCAGGGCGGGGGCGCCCGCGCCCTCGGGGCCGTCGAAATTGCAGAGGGGGCGCGCGATCGAGGCCCAGCCCCGGCGCCGCCGCAAGGACCGGGCCAGGACAGCGGCCCAGACCCAGACCTCCTCGAGTCATGAAAAAATCACGACGGGAGGTTTTTCGCTATTTTCGGCCTCCGGGGGCCCTCACCGGGCCTCGGGAGCGTCAAAAAACGACTCGGGATGAAAAACCGGTCCCGGTGAATGGGTCTGGACCTCTGGGGGTCGCGTCATGAAAAAATCATGACGTCGGGGGTCTGGGGACCGAGAGAGGAAAAGTAGAAACAGCACGGGGCATTTGCATGCACCCAGTGTGGTTTCGCACACTTGCGGGCCCCGGCCCCGGAAGGCGGCAGCATCATTGCCTCAGTCTTACAAGCCGATATACTGACAGGAGAATCGCACCGTGCACTAGCACCCCACAGTTGGAAGGCAAGCACAGGAGGAAGACGCGACTTCTGCGCCTCCACCCTGGCCACATGAGCTCTGCGTGCCGTCTTGCCCGCCCCGCCCCTCTGTCCGCGGCAAATTGGCACCGCCTGCGCAAAACAAATGAGCGACTTCTCAGGCTCCGATTACGACTGCAAACGTTTGCGGCCCTACCACCGTCCTCAGAGGCCGCCGCTGCGCGTATCCGCGCGAAGGGGATCGACGTGGCCACCCAGGGTGAGGCCAGCCATGGTAACGACCACCCAACGCGGCCCGAACTGCAGCCATTGTCTCCCCCCGTAGAGCGCCGCCACGACGTACGACTCTCGGGAGCTTTGCCGCAGCCTCGCCCCGACAGACAGCGGCAGCACAACCGCCATGTAACAAGCCCGAGCCCGCGGACCCCCGCGGCGCGGAGTATAGCGGCGGCAGCGCCGGCGGCCCCGCGACAATTTGCAGCGCCGGCAGTCATCGCAAACGGTGGCTACGTAGGCACATTACGGAGACGACGACGATGACCAGGTCATGCGCACAGCGGCGCACGGGCTCCAGGCAGCGCACCGCGCGACGCAGTCGACCACCAAGGTGCACGCTTGCTACGAACGGGAGGCGAACTAGGTGATCTTCGGTCTCTTCCTCCACAAGGAGAGGATCCATACGTCGCTGGCCCGCGTCGAGGGCCGCCGAGTCTTCCACCGGGGCGAGGAGAAGGAGGGGGCCCAGCGCACGCAGATCTTGCGCGCGCAGCTCGAGAACACCACCGCAGCCATCGCCAACACCAAGATGGTGACGGCGCTGCTCGTCGACTAGGGGCGCCACGCGGTCGGGCCCTTCCTGTGGGAGTTGGATTCGACGGTGCGCCGGGCGGACGAGCTAAGAGGGCACCTTCACCAAGTGGGCGTCGAACGGCCGCGGGCCGGGCTACGGCGCCGCAGAGCACGCCCAGCACCTGACGAGCCGGTCGCCCACCCAGCTGCAGCATGACGCTAGCGTCTGCATGGCCACCGTTCGCCCGTAATGCCCGACTCCGTCGTCGGCAGCGCAGAAGTGGCGCGAAGATCCCAGCGCAGCGTCGGCTCCAGCAGCAGCAGCAGCAAGCGGGTCAGCCAACCAGTTAGCGTGTGATGTGAAGAAGTACAGTGACCGCCGAATGCGAAATCCACAATTCGCGGCGGCTGCGGGTTGTGGAATCGGCAAGGGACCCGGCCACATGTCGTGAGCGGAGTCAGAGATAGCATGACATGACAACCATACAGTAGCAGCTTGCAGCGATTAGTTACGGCCACTACAAGAGAGAGGGCAACCCCTCCGGCGCGCCAGAGCGGCGCGCCGCTCGAGATCAGGCCCCCCCCCATTCATACATCGATCCCCTGCTGCGCGTGTTTCGTTTTTGGGAAAAGTGGGAGAGGTGGAGGTGAGGGGAGTGGGGGGTTGGGAGCCGCGCGGTTCCTAGCGAGGGAGGTGCACCACCACGGGGTGGTAGCCGCCTCCGCCCGCGGACAGTCAAGCTGTTCATGAAGTGGGGGGAGGACCCGCCCCAGGCGGCGCCCAAGCCGCGAGGTGCGTGCCTGTATCCAGAGCCCCCCTCTGGGGTCAGTAAAGTCGAGCATCCCCCCCATGGTCAGTCGAATTATACGAGAGGATACGCATTCGGACACCCAGCCGCCTTTTCCTTATCCTATCCTCCGCATGTTCCTTGCCCTCCGGTTCTTCCTCCTCCTGCTGTTTCTCCTCCTCCTCTTCCTCCTCGCCCCCTCCTCCTCCTCCTCCTCCTCTTCTTCCTCCTCTCCCCTGCCTCGCCCAGGCGTGCCGTGCCCCACGCCACCGCCGTGGCTGCCCCACGCCGCCGCCGCCGCCGCCGCCGCCGCCGCCGATCGCCGCCGCCAGCCCCGCTGGCGCCGCCGCCCGCCGGCCACCGACGTCGCTGGCGCAGCCGTCGGCCTCCGTCGCCGCAGCCGCCCGCCGTCCTCGCCGCCGTCGCCGTCGGCTTCCGTCGCCGTCGGCGCCGGCGGCTCCCGGCGTCGGCCGCCGCCGCCCCCGGCGCCGCCGGCGATCGCCGCCGGTTGGGGCGCCGCCGCCGCCCGCCCGGCGCCCGCCCGAGCAGGCGCTGCCGCGCCGTTCCCCGTTCCGCCTGCGGGCCGTGGCCGCGCGCCGCGGGGGCGCGGCGCGTCCCCGGCGGCGGAGGCGTGCCGCCGCGCGCGGGCCGCGGCGCCTCGCGGCCTCCGCCGCGAGGGCGTCCTTTTGAGAGGGCGGCCCCCCCTCCCCCTCCCCCCCCTCCCCCCCCTCCCCCCCCTCCCCCCCCTCCTCCCCCTCCACCCCCTCCTCCCCCTCCTCCCCCTCCTCCTCCTCCCCCTCCCCCCCTCCTCCCCCTCCTCCCCCTCCTCCCCCTCCTCCTGGGATCGATGGGCGAGTGGGTCGATGGGTCAGTGGTTCGGCGACGGCATCGATGGGTCAGTGAGGTCGATGGGTCGGCCTCGCCCTTGAGGGGTCGACGGGTCGACACCGCTTCGGATGACCGCCGCCCGCCGTCGCCACGAGGGGCGCTCCATGACAGGGGGGTGTCGACGGGGTCGATGGGTCGATGGTCCAATGGCCCGGGTACAGACTTCTGCACTAGTCGCGCAGCACTTTGCTAACTGGAGGTCGTTTCGGTGTGGACGCCGCTCCTGGCTTGTTTGTTTTGTCATGACATTCCTGTAGCCGCATTTGGCTCGGGGGTCTCACCGCGTCCCCTGGCCCGCGCGTCGATACAGCGGTCTGCGCGCCCACTCGAGTAGTTGTCATGTGGCGAGCTGGACAGCGTTTTGTGAGCAGCGTGGGCGGTCGCCAACGCGTTTGGATAGCCGACGGGCCGCGCTGGAACTATTGACACACTAAGGCAAGCTGGAAAAAAGGATAGGGCGACCTCAGAGGAGGAAGGTGGGCCGAGGCCTCAGGAGTTGGGAATCTTCGCCACGAGGAATGCGTAAGCAGCTCGAGCCGAACAATGTGTTTTGTCAGCGGCAACTCGAATCCGTGGTAAGGGCGGGCTACGCCCTACGCTCGGTTGAAGGCGATGCTAAGCTCGGCACGCGGGGAAGGGGGAGGGAAGAGAAGAAGGAGGATACGACCGCGCGCAGCTGGGGGGCCCTCAGAGTGTGAAGTTCTTCGGGATGTGCCAGTGCGGGCTCGCCGTAGAGCTGGAGGCGCACCCAGTGGTTGACACGCCCAGTGCTAGCAGATCATACTTTTTGGCCCCGCTGTCGCCCCTCAGTAGGGTCGATGGCAGTCGACGGGTCGCCCGCGTCGCCCTGCGAGGCATCGGTGCGTCGGCGCAGCGTGCCTGGCGTGAGGGCGGTGGAGGCAGAGCGAGGCGGCGGAAGGCCTCTGCGGAGGGCCGGCGGGAGCGGGAGCCGCTCCCCCGAGCGCGGTCCATCGTGTGGGGCTCGGGGCTCGGGGACAAAGAGAGGTGCGCCTCTTGTGCCCTCGAGGGGCCCCAAAGTGCGGCCCCCTCCAGAGGCAACGACCAAATCGTCAGACTCTGGGCCTTCCCGATGGGGATCCGAACAGACGGGGTCGGAGGGAGGATCGCGCCGCCTCGCCAGTGCATCGGCGACGCGGAGGAGGCACAGCGAGCCGAGCCGGGGGCGTGCCGACGGGAGCAAGCATCGCTCGCTCGCGAGCTGTGTCAGCGTGTTGGCGCTCGGGGCGCCCGGTGGCCACCATCCTCCTCCTCCTCCTCCTCCTCCCTCGTCCTCCTCCCTCCTCCCTGCTTCCGCTTCCTCCTCCCTCCTCCGCCTCCTCCTCCTCCTCCTCCACCTCCTCCTCCTCCCTCCTCCTCCCTCCTCCTCCCTCCTCCTCCCTCCTCCCTCCCTCCCTCCCTCCCTCCTCCTCCTCCTCCTCCTCCTCCTCCTCCTCCTCCTCCTCCTCCTCCTCCTGTGAACTTTGGCTCAGCGTGTCGCGCCGCCAGTTCTGGCCCACCGCGCTGCGGCGCGACACGCTAACCACGGCCCATGTTTCCACCATCGGCGTCCGAGTTTTTGTCCGAGCCTCCCGCCATCACACGCTCTTCGTTGGTTCCGCCGCGGCACGCTAAGCAGAAGTGCCTGGCCACATCCCCATCCCCCCAACGCGCCCACCGTCCTAGGCGGGGACAAGCCGCGCGAATCCCGGGACAAGCCTCGCGGATCCCGATGGAACAGGCATGTGTCCTCACCTGGGCGGGCAAGTCGGCCAGTGGGGCCACTGCCACGCAAGTGTGGATAGAGATCGGCCATATGCTGCTGACATTAAGGCGGGCCTGTCCCTTTACAGGAGGAGTATTCAAAAATAGTCAAACATCGTCTGGGGACGATTATTCGATTATTTTTTGCTACGTCTGACTATTTACCGCTATCTTTAAATTCTGCTCAAAAACCCACTGTCAGGGGACACGCCCGACCTAATGCTAACACCATGGAAGAAGGTTTCCTGAGGGAGGCGGTCCTCTGAGCAGCGAAAAGCCAGCGCGAACACAATCTGTCGGAGGTCCACGCGGATCTCTCGGGTCCGCGGTGGGCCCCCTGTGACGGCACCTCCGGTGCCGCCCCCCCCAGCGCCGATCCAAGAAGCCCGCGAGGATTTCAGGAATGCACTGCTCATTTTGATGTTTGCTTGTCACGTTCTGCTCCCGCAGGAGCAGCCCTTCCTGCGGAGCCGTCTTCTGACAGCCCCGGGGCCAGATGGACGAGGCCACGTGGGGCCCGAAGGCAGCGACAAGTTCCCAGGACCCTTGTCTTCGAGGACCCTGCTGCTTTTCATGCTACGTAGTCGGTGTTGTCGTCGTCCTCCTCCTCCTCCTCCTCCTCTTCCTCCTCCTCCTCCTCCTCCTTTTCCTCCTCCCCTCCTCACCCCCGAGGTGGGATCGGATCGTTCGAGGGTCCACGTTTCCGAGCTGTTCCTTAGAATACAACCCCTGGGAAATTACCTTCAGCATCGGCTCTGGTATATCCCTGGTCGAAGACGGGCCTCATGCGGCACTGTCCCGCCTGATTTCTTTCATTCTGACCCGATCTGGCTCAATTGAGGGGGCGTAATCCCTGGCCCAATTAAGGCTAATCCGGCTCAGTTGCCCCTAAGACTGGCTCATTTGGCCTTAAGCGTTCTTGCTAAGACCTCCCAGAAGTTGCTTCTTGACTCTCCCTGAGCCTCCCTCCCTCCCCCCTCCTCGTTCACTCATCGCCCCCCCTTTATCCTTCACTCGTAGACGGCGTCGGCGGAGGGCGTGGTGCATCTTTTGCCTCCAGCTCTTCTGGGCCCTCCTCGAGGTCTTCTTGGTGCTCGTGCGGGCCACAGCTGCTCTGAGTTGCTTTCCACGGTTGCGGAGCAAAACTCGCCTCCCCTCCCCCCCCTGTTGCCGCCGCCGCCCGTCGACCGCCGCCGCGCGCCGCCACCGCCGCCGCAAACGTCGCTGCTGTCGGGGACGGACGCCATGGGGCTGCCTGCGACGACGACGACGACGACGACGACGACGACGATGACGACGACGACGACGACGACGACGACGACGACGACGACGACGACGACGACGACGACGACGACGACGACGGCGACGGCGACGGCGACGGCGGCGGCGACGACGGCGACGGCGACGGCGACGGCGACGGCGACGGCGACGCACCGCGCGGGCCCAGGCCGCGTGCCAGGCCGCGACCTGGCCCGAGGCGCGGCCTGCTGGCTCCCCGGCGCCCGCCGCGGGCAGGACGCCCGCCTCCAGCCCGTCGTCTGGCGGCGCCCCGCCCGCTGCGCCCGCCGGGGGCGAGGGAGCCCCTCCTTGGAACCAAAGGAAGGGAGGGGGGAGGTAGCTTCCGGCAGAGGGGGGTCAAGGGGAGGGAGGGTTAGCTAAGCCCCCCTTCCCTTTCGTAAGGGGGGGAGGGGGGGGGTGGCTTCCCGGGTGCCGAAAGGGGGGAGGGGGGCTGCTAAGCAGCCCCCCCCCCTTGGAACCAAAGGGGGGACGGGGGGGTAGCTTCTGGCAGAGGTGAGTCGAGAGGAGGGGGGTAGTAGCTAAGCTCCTCCTCCCTTTGGAAAGGAGGGGAGGGGGGGGGGGGGTAGCTTCGGAGTAGCGTAAAGGGTGGAGTGGGGGGGTAGCTTCAGGGGGGGGGGCCGAGAAAGGGCGGGAGGGGGGGGGGCTTCCAGCAGGGGAGGTCGAAGGGAGAGGGGGGTAGCTAAGGGGGGACCCCCCCTCCTTTGCTCCGGCGCTGTGGGCGCGCTCTCCTTTAATTGCTGACCTCGGGGGGTCGACCGCCCGAGTGGGTGGCCTTGCACCAGAAAGGCTTCAGGCCTGGAGCTGGACGATGGTGCCGATGACGATGCGGATCGCTCGGCTTTTCATCTGGCCAGCGCTGACAAACAGAGACTGCATATATGTGCGTCTAGCGAAGATCTGCCGACCTGCGGCCTATCTGCACTCGGCCACTCGTCGATCCGAACTGCGAGATGGCCGCTCTTCGCTTGAAGTGTGCCTGAGCGTTCGCCTGATCTACCGCCCGAGTGGGTGGCCTTGCACCGGAACGGATCTGGCTCGGGCCGATTTGTTTGATCGGCGCTGGAGCCCCCCTGGCGGCCCTTCCGGCGTTGCCCATGGCGCGCTCCGCGCTCCAGGACAGGACAGTCCAGCACTGGCCCCTTCGAAAGCCGCGCGGACTTCCGACAGTTGTACCCCAAGCAGTGCTTGCGCAGAGGGGGCACTCCTCTACAGTGCCGTTTTCAATACATGCTCCGCGTGTGGATCATGTATGAAAATGCCAGGATTTAGTATTAAAAAGCGATGAATTCATGTATACATGTATTCATAAAGCCATCATGGATTTTTTTTTTCAGAATCCTATGTATTAAAGCCTGCCCTGTACTCGAAGGGATTTGATGCGTCAGCCGAGGTTTCGCCTGGTGCCCCGTCGGGTGCCTCGTGCTCTGGGTGGGCCTGGCGAGTTCCCGCCCGGTGCCCACCCGCAGGTGCCTCGTGGGCGCCCCGTGCGTTGGCGGATGGGCATGCCGAGAGCTCGCGTGGTGCCCGCGCGTGGCCGCCTCGTGGGCGCCTCGTGCGCCGGTGCGTGCGTCGAGCTCTCGCCTGGTGCCCGCACGTGGCCGCCCTTTGCGCGCCGCTGTGCGTCGCCCGGTGCCCGCCCGCGGCCGCCTCGTGCGCTCCTCGCGCGCTGGGCGTCTGCAGAGACTGTGCGGCGTGGCTCTTACCACGCAGCCTGCACCACCTTGCGCCGCATCGTCCGCGTCGACCCGATTGGGCGGGGAGGCGCGGCCAAAATGGTGAGTCCAGGGACGTGGCGGTGAGCCTCGTGGACATCGAGCACGTCGGGGACTGAGCGCGTGGGCTCCCGAAGGGGCCTACGAACCGTGCGGTCGGGCGCGCAGAGCCCGGCTGTGTGGTCAGTGGGAAACGAAAAGGCTTGCACCACACATAATGCACCACGGACAATGCACCCCACAGCCTGCACCACCTAGACGTGACCACTCAGGTTGCACCGCATAGCTTCTACAACATAACGTACGCCCCATAGCTTGCACAACATAGCTGGCACCGCACAGTTTGCACCACGTGCGTTGCTCCACGTAGCATCGGCCTCATAACGTGCGCCACATAGCTGACGCATCCACAGTGCAATGACCTGCTGCTTGGGGTCCACGCTGGCACGCATTGTTTATGTTGTTGGTTGTTCACCTGTGAGTGCGATTCGACAGCGATCGCAGCGGCTTGTGCGTTGCGTCTTGGCCACCCCGCGCCCACCTCATTTCGCGCACCAGAGGGTCAGCCTGGGCCCAGGGCCACTCTTGCGTGTAGCCGACGGGTGGTGATCAACCCTGACCTCGATGATAAAGGGCTTCTGACGTCGTCTGGCCGCGTTGAATTTCCGGGGGCGCCCATCCACTGTTGTCCGCTGGAGCGACGAGGGACCCGCGGGTTCTCAGCTGAAAACCGCGCCAGCCCTCTCGTGGCCGACCAGCCGGCCGCCCCATTCGAGAGGATTTCCGTCCAGCCCGCCTCATCTCCGACGCCGCAGGAGCCCTGGCGGAAGGAGCAGTGCCCTCGTGGAGGAGGATGGCGAGGAGGGGCGAGCGGAGAGGAAGGTGAGGAGGCTGCGGAATATGAAAAGGAGGTTGGCGGGAAGGGGCGAATGGAGGAGGAGGACGAAAGACGAAGGGTGAGGAGGACGACGACGATAACAAGTGGCATGGGCGGTGGGGGAGGGGGACGATAACAGGTTGAGGCAGGGGAGGCGGAGGCGGAGGAGGAGTAACTGGGACACGGACGAGGACACGGTGGCTGATGGTTGGTAGGGGGATGGGCTGGCAGGAAGACAGGGATGGGAAGAAGCAAGAGTTTCAAGACATGCGATGCCGTCACTTTCGCCGTTGCCACGTTTCCTAGGCATGCGATGTCTTAACTTGTTCGATACGGGACCCCTGGAAGCCCCGACGCACTCCCCCAAGGCCACTAGTTAGTTTGTGCTGTTTTGCGGTGGTCCCTGGGGGGTGGGGGGGGGCAGGGGCCCCCGGAGGTCGAAACCGACGAACAACCTATGTCTTGAGCTGTTCAAGACATTGGAGGTATGGGTCATCGTCTTCCTCCTTCCTCCATCCTCCTGCCTCCTCTGTCCCTTTCTCTCATCCCCCCTCTCTCATCGCTCCTCCCCCCGTCCTCCCCTTCCAACCACCCTCCTTCCTCAAGCTGAGTATACTGCCGCACACTCCACCCCGTCTCTCATTTTGAACTCCTCTTCCATCTCCTCCTGACCTGATCGCTGTGACCTGCTTCTCGCTGGCCCACGCTGCTTTACCCGTGAGCCGTGCTGCCCCTGCTGCGCTGCCCATGATCCGTGCCACTCCCCGCTGCGCTGAGACCTGCTGCGTTTTTCCCTACTCATGAGGGTACTTGGCTTGTCTTTTGAATGCGTGCTGTGCCGCAGTTCGACGTGGGAGGAGGCTCCTGCGCCTCCCCCTCCCTTGCCTCCAGCTTACGCTAGTTCGACGCGGGAGACGGAGGATCCTAGTACAAACGGATGCGTCAGCGCTCCGATAGGTTGACGAGGCACAGGTGTAATGCACTCCTGGCGATCAGGGCGCTGATTACCATGAGTCAGAATTAGATGTTTCGATCCCAGGGCCCAGGGTGAGTGCATGTTGGCCCAAGGGATCAGGAGAAGAAGAAGAAGAAGAAGCGTGGTAAGGAAACGGACGAGGAAACGTACAGTGAAAGGAGAGGAGGAGGGGGCACCGCGAGGCCCGGCGGGGACAGCGAGTCTGATCCCCGGTGGGTGAAGGCGTGGCCCAGGCGAGAGCAGCTCTTCCCGAATGGTGAAATTCTGTGGGCGCGTCCCCCAGGACGAGCTGGAGGCAAGGAAGGGGGAGGCGCAGGAGCCGCCTCCAACGTCGACCTAGAGGTATTTCTTTCCCGCTCGACGTCTCAGACGCCCCATAAGCCGCAGCGTCGCGATATCAAGCAACGGCACACCACACATTCAACATACAAGCCAAATAGCAGTATGAGCAGGGGAAACCGCAGCAGATCTTAGCGCAGAGCAGAGCAGCACGGATCATAGGCAGCGCTGCAGGGGCAGAACAGCTCACGTGTAAAGTAGCGTGGGCCAGCGCGAAGCAGGTCACAGCGATCAAGGAGGATGAAGAGGAGGATGAGGAGAAGGAAGATGGCACAAAGGGGGGAATAGGGAGGCAGAGAGAGGAGGAGGAGGAGAAGGAGGAGGACGAGGAGGAGGAGGAGGAGGAGAAGGAGGAGGATCAGGCGGAGGAGGAGGAGGTCAAGATGAGGGACGGGGTGGGGTGTCGGGCTGTATACTCTGCTTGAGGAGGGAGGAGGGTGGAGAGGGGAGGAAGGAGGGAGGAGAAATGAGAGAGGAGGTAGGAGGGAAGAAAAGGGACAGAGGAAGCAGGAGGATGATGGAGGTCGGAGGAAGACGAGGACCCAGATCTCCAATGTCTTGAACAGCTCAAGACACAGGTTTTTCGTCGGTTTCCACCTCCAGGGGCCCCTCACCGCCCCTGGGGACAACCGCAAAACGGCACAGTATGAACAGGTGGCCCTGGGGGAGTTTGACGGGGCTTCCAGGGGCCCCGTATCGAACAAGTTAAGCCAACGCATGTCTAGTGAGCGTGGCGACGGGGAAGGTGGCGGCACCGCATGTCCTGGAGCTAATCTCTTGAGGCTGCCCCAATCCCCCATGGGGCTGGTCTGGAAGACAATCGCTTCACGATCGTCTGCACAAGCGCACGAGGATCGATCACAAACGATGAACAATGTTATATACATGCTCTTGCGGTCACGATATCGAAGCGCGATTCCATGGATACCTTCTGCACGGCGCATCCTCGCAGAGGCGTCCTGCATTTATGCTGTCGCGGTCGAAGGGTCCAGACCGCGACGCCGTAGATGCGGATGATGACGGTCAGGCGCGTTTGCGTAGCGTGTCGCGCCGCCTGTTCTCTGCGGCGCGACACCCTACCCTAAACACGCCCCAGTCCCCAGGCGTTAACGTCCAGATTCTTTCCGATCGTTGCGCCCCGCGGAGCTGAGCGACACTGCATCAGCTCACAAGGCACAGTGGCCGTGCTGCCAGGGCCGCCGCCGCGACACGCGTGCCTCCCGCCCACGAGCCAGCGAGGAGGGAGGAGGGGGCGCACAGGCCTCGAGGACGACCCAGACGCCCGGCGCCTCGACCTGCTCGATGCGTGGGTCCCCCTGGACCTCGTCGGCCCTTGCCCCGCCAGGCCTTTTGTGCTCACGGCCCAGAGGCCCCAGGCTGCCGCCCCCTCCAGGCAGCCCCGAGGCGAGCCGACAGACGGGTCCCCTGAGATCCGATGTCGTGATTTTTTCAATGGGCGGCCCCCGGAAGTCTCGACCCATTCCCCAGGACCGGTTTTCCATCCCGAGTCGTTTTTTGACGGTCCCGGGGCCCGGCGAGGACCCCTGGAGGCCGAAAATTGTGAAAAACCTGCGTCTTGATTTTTTCAATACGTTGGATCTCTGCCAACGAGGCCTCTGGCACGCCCCGGGGCGTACAAGCGCGCCCCCTCAGGCGCCGGGGGCCTTGAGCGGACGCTGTTCCCGGTGCAGGAGCCCCCCGCCGCCCCCCCCCTCTGCTGAAGAGCCGCTGCAGCCCTCCTGCGCCGCGCCGCGGCTGGGAGAGGACGAGGAGGAGGAGGAGGAGGAGGAGGAGGAGGAGGGAGAGGGAGGAGGAGGATGTAAGGGAGGAGGGAGGAGGGAGGAGGGAGGAGGGGAGGGAGGGAGGAGGGAGGAGGGAGGAGGGAGGAGGGAGGAAGGAGGAGGAGGAGGGAAAGGAGGGAGGAGGGAGGAAGGAAGGAGGAGGAGCAGGCTAGGAGGAGGAGGAGGAGGAGAGAGGAGGAGAGGAGGAGGAGGAGGAGGAGGAGGAGGATGGGGGGGAAGGAGGGGAGAAAGGAGGAGGGAGGAAGGAGGAGGGAAGGGAAGGAGGAGGGAAGGAGGGAGGAGGAGGAAGGAGGGAGGAGGAGGAGGAGGAGGAAGGAGGAAGGAGTGGAGGGTTGGAGGAGGGGGGAGGAGCGAAGGAGGATGAGGAGGGTCTTTGATTTGGGCCCTCTCTGCCGCTCTGGCGAGCCGCCGGGCTGATCCGTGCGCAGCTCGCGTGCCCGGAGGGCGGTGGGGGGGGGGGGGGGGGGGCTGCCCGGCGCGTGGCTCGGCGGCCCCGGGGGCTTCTTCATGTTGGCCTCCCGCGATCGGGGGCCGCCCTCGGCAGCCGCCGTGGGTCGAAAAACCAAGCACGGCAATAAACATGATTTCTCGGAGGTCCGCGCAGATTTCTTGGATCGGCGCTTGGCCCTCTTGGCGACGCCTCCAGCGCCGGCCCTGGCGCGCTCCGCGCGCCAGGGAGGGGGGTCCAGCGTCCCTGTGGTGTTGCATGTGTGGCACGACCGTGTTACGGAAAAGTTGCAAGGCACTCGGACCAAATCTTGGTCGGAAGCACTGCTTCGCCACTACTGGAACTTCGCCGGGTACGTCGCCAACCTGCCTGCCGACAGATGGCTGCCACGCGTTCTTGCAGGGTCACCTGCCGGAAACAGGTCCCAAGGGAGACCGCGGAAGATGTGGGAATCTGATGTCCAGTGTTTTTGCGACAAGTACGGGATCGGCGACTGGAGAGTAGCAGCCAAAGACCCACATTCTTGGAATTGTATGACAGGACATGTTCTTCAGTCTGTTAGATTTCGCCCGCCTGTGCCCTAAGCGGCCGCCCCTTCGCGGGAATACGGGCTTGACCTTGACCTTTCGTCCCTGTGGTGGAAGGGGGTCCCGCAAAAGGGGGGGAGGCCCTGCAGCCTTTAGCCGCTGCTGGGCTCCTGGGCCCTGGGGCCAGAGGGGGCTTTGGCGGTGGAAGCGGCGGATGCCTGGGGGGGGGGCGGGGGCCCTGTGGAGGCTGTTGGGTGTTTTCGGGCCCTCGGGCCCTCCCAGGGCTCTGGGGTCGTGACAGACGCGGGATGCAAGGCTGGTCCTTGGGGGGAGCCCTTGGGGGTCCAGCATCGGCTGGAAGGTAGCGTGAGGCAGATACGCGTGGGGTGAAGAAGGGTGCCCGTGTCCAGCAGATGTTCGGCCGCGGTGGCAGTGTAGGGGCCCTTCATGGCCCCCCCACGGGCGATCTCGGGGGCCTCTTGGTCTGTCTTGCCATGGAACATCAGAGGCACGCCATGGCGAGAGCGCCATGATGTGGGCCTCTCGGGGTCCTCTCGGATCGCTCTTGGGACGCAATTGGGGCATCTCGGGTTGTCTGGAGGCCATCCTCTTCGGGCGACGGTGGGCCCTCCTGCACCGCCCTGGGCGTCTCTTGGCGCCCCTTTGGCTCGTCTTGGGCACGATTGGAATCGCGTTGGCGTCCCTGGAGCTCGCCCAGCGCGCGCCGACGCCCTCCGGTGGCGCCCGAGAAGCTGTGGCGCACGGGGGCTCCAGGTCGAGGGCTTCTGGGCACGGGCTGGGGGCCCTTCGAGTCCTTTCAGGCTGCCGGCAAGACCGCAGCCCTTGTGCGGCGTACGGCTGTGTGAGTTTTGGGGGGGGCGTGAGGCCCCTCCTTCTGCCCCCCCCCCCCCCCCCTTTTTGTTCATCAAAGCTGTGCG
>CAUYUJ010002247.1:7500-90000 GCA_963575745.1 Prorocentrum cordatum | reverse complement strand
TATGTTTCTTCTTATTATGGTTATTCTTCTTATTCGCATGATTATTATTACTATTATTATGCTTATTCTTAATATTATTATTACTATTAGTATTATTATTAATAATATTATTATTATTATTATTGTTCCTCCTCCTCCTCTTCCGCCTCCGCCTCCTCCTCCTCCTCCTCCTCCTCCTCCTCTTCCTCCTCCTCCTCCTCCTCCTCCTCCTCCTCCTCCTCCCCCTGTTTCTCATACACCTCCTCCTCCTCCACCTCCTCCGCCTCCTCCTCCTCCTCCTCCTCCTCCTCCTCCTCCTACTGTTTGATCCTCCTCCTGCTTCTCCTCCTCCCTCCTCGTCTTCCGCTTTCCCCTTTTTCCTATCATCCTGATACCAATCCTCCTCCTCGTCTTGCAAGGCGCGTTGCTGTAGTTCCGGCGATAACGGGCGTCATAGAGGGGGGGCGTGTGAGGGTATAGCGTGAAGCACCCCCCCGCCGTGTGGTTCCAGCACCACAAAAGCCCGCACATTTCCCTTCCGGGATAACGGCCGTCATCGCCCCCCCCCAGATGACGTCACATTTCGCGACGGCGGCGTCCAGAAATGCCTGGGGGTGACCACAGCCAACTAGGAGCAGCATGTCGGTGGCGATCTGCCCCACAGCGCCTGTGTACACCACAATGCTCGCGTGCATCACAGCGCGTGTGTACACCACAACGCGTCCGTACACCGCGACAGCCGCGTGCAACGCAGCGCCCGTGTCAACCACAGTGCTTGCGTGCACCACAGCGCCGGTGTACATCGTTCCTCTTGGTAGTATGATGATTATGATTAGTATGGTTAATAATAGTATGGTTTCTTCTTATGGCTGTTCGTATTACCAGTCTTGGTCATCGCCTTCTAAACAGTATGTTTATTCTAAGTGTCTTCTTAGTCATTGTAGCGTACTCCTTTTTTAGTGATCTTATTAGCACCCCTCTTTGTATGGTCATTAATAGTGTTAATACTGGTATTGGTATTAGTGCTTGCTTATTATTAATCGTCAATTTGTTTGTCGTAGTATGATAAGGAATATTCATTATAATGATATTAGTAGTAGTATTACCACTCGTATTAACATTGTTAACATAATTACGTTCCCTCTTCCTCGTCCTCGTTATCCTCCTTCTCTTCATCATCATTATCGTCTTCCTCCTCCTCCTCCCTCTCCTCTTCCACCTCCCCCTCCTCTTCCTCCTCCGCCTCCTCGGACGGGTCACGTCTGCTGGAGCGTCCTGGACCCAGAAGAGAAGAGTTACGATGACGCGGGCGGAGTCGGGAGAAATCGTAGATTCCCACGGCGCTCCTTTTTCCACAAGGACTGCTTTCCCACTTTTCTGTGGAATCCGCAAGACCTTCCATTTTGTCACAAGGGTTCCTTCTAAATTTCTACATGCAACACGTGTGCTCTGTTGCACACGGTTGATGTGCTGCCCGGATACGCCGTGGTGTACACACGCGCTGTAGTGCGCGCAAGCATTGTGGTGCACTCTGGTGCTGTGTTGCAGACGACTGATGTGGTGCACCAGGCGCTGCGGTGTACACAAGCGCTGTGGTGCCCGCATGCACTGTGACACACACACACACACACACCGGCACTATGTTGCACGCGGCTGCTGTGGTGTACATAGGCGGTGTGGTGTACACAGGCGCTGTGGTGCATATCGTCACTTACATGCTGCTGCTACCCGTTCTCGGTCATTCCTAAGCATTCCCAACAGGCGCCGTGGTGCATATCGCCACCTACATGCTGTTGCTACCTGTCCTCGGTCATTCCTAAGCATTCCTACTCGCCGCCAACGCGAAACGTGACGTCATCGGCCCCCTCCGCACCCCCCCAGATGACGGCCGTCATCGGCCCGAGTTTTCTTCTTTAACCAAAACAACAGCTCCAGCCGCGTCCGCGCGCACGACGACGATGAGCGACAAGCGACGAGCGACGAGCGACGAGCGACAACGACGATGGCCACAACGACGACGACGACGACGCCGACGACGACAATAACGACGACGATGACGACGACGACGACGACGACGACGACGACGACTGCGGACAAGACTCCTATGCGGACACCTATGCGGACGCCTATGCGGATCCCGATGCGCACGGCGGCAGTGCCTGGAGCGCACTGGGGGGGGGCGTTACTGCAATGGGAGGGGGCCGGGGGCTATGACGCCCGTTATGCCCCAAGCAATAAAGAAACACACTTCAACCTCGTCCTCGTCCCTCTCCTCGACCCTCCTCGATCAAACTCCTCCTCCTCATCATCCTCCACCCCCTCATCGTTCTCCTTCTCCTCGATCTTCCTTTGTGACGAGGCCCATTTGTGACCCGTGCGTGACCCAGGCGATTGACACGGTAGGGGTGTATGCCGCAAGCGTGCCAAATGGTAAGAGTCGATCCAGCAGTCGCTCCGTCTCCTCGATCTTCTTCAGTACAATCATATTTTTCTGGAACTCCGCGCGGTTGTCTCGGATCTGCGCTGGACCCCCCTCCCGCGCGGAGCGCGCCAGGGGCGGCGCCGGAGGCGCCACCGGGGGGGCCCAGCGCGGATCCAAGAAACCCCCGCGGAGCGCCCAAAAATGTATGTTTATGGCGCGTTTCCTCTCCAATCCTCATCCTCCTCCTCCTCCTCCTCCTCCTCCTCCTCCTCCTCCTCCTCCTCCCTCCTCCTCCTCTCCTCCTCCTCCTCCTCCTCCTCCCTCCTCCTCTCCTCCTCCCTCCTCCTCCTCCTCCTCCCTCCTCCTCCTCCTCCTCTCCTCCTCCTCCTCCTGCTCCTCCTCCTCCCCTCCTCCTCCTCCTCCTCCTCCTCCTTCTCCTCCTCCTCCTCCTCCTCCTCCTCCTCCTCCTCCTCCTCCTCCTCCATCCCAATCCCCTCGCGCTCGGCGGGCCGGGGCCCCGCGCCTGCGCGAAGCGCTTGCTCTGTGCCGCGAGCCAGTCGAAGAACGCGCTCAGGCCCCCCCTCAGGTCGCTGTGCCGGCCGTAGTTGCCCACGGCGTCCCCGAGGAAGAGGAGCACCTCGCGGCACTGAAGGTCGGCTGCTAAGGGGGCAAGCAAACCTGCCTCGCTTTGGACCGCCCTGAAGGGGCCCCAGGACACACAAAGAAATGCACACAAATCAAAAGATTCCCCATATTTTTCCCATATTTTCTGGATTTTCGTCTTCCCCCCCACTTCCCATAGTTTCCCATATTTTCTGGGAATCGCCGATGAATTGTGTCTGTGCGTTTTTTCCCCTCCTGAACGAAGTCTGCTACTAGGGGGCAAACACCCCTACCTCGCTTTGGACCACCCTCGCTTCCACGAGATGCCAGGCGGTGCCAAACTACGGCATGTACTGGTCAGGCCGCCTGACGGGGAGGCGTACGGTATGACTTGGTGTTGCCTGGAAGCGAAAGCGGGGTGGGTAATTCACGCTCTGAGCTGCAGTCGGCCAGTATCAGAAGGATGCGCGATGAGGATGCAAGGGCCTCGGGCGCCCATGTCGAAGCTTTTCGAGCGGGGCGCGGCCAATAAAAGTGGCCAAGGATGGACCGAGGAAGCAAGGAAGCATGGGTACCCTTAGGAAGGTTGCCCATCCTTACTATGCGGGCTGACTTCACACGAAAGAGGAGCCCTGGGAAAGAGTAACACTTGGTGCGCGTTTGGGCTTGCACCACCAAACCACTGCGCCGCCTGGAAGCCACGAACCGCAAGTCACTCCGGCGAAACGCTCGGCCCCACATCGGCCCAGTGCAAAGCAAATTCTGCATCAGGGGCGCGAAAGAATTGGCGACCGAGGGGGCATAGTTAAGTTTCTGGCATGGCGGTGGAGATCTGTAAAGGGGCCCAGGGGCACACAAATAAGTTTACATAAATCCGAGGATCACCCATAGATTCCCATGCTTTCTAGGGCTTCGTCTTTCCCCCCACTTCCTAGATTTGCTATATTCAGGCCGCTCAGGGCAGTCGGCCCGTAGCAGAAGGATGCGCGATAACGAGGCAAGGGCCTGAGACGCCCGTCTCGAAGCTTTTCGAGCGGGGAGCGTGCGAGGCGGGGATTTATCCATATCCACCGCCCGGGAACCGACGTCCTGGTGCCCCAGCGGCTGTGGTTCTGGATATATGTGGGCCCCCAGGGGCCCGAATGCATCCATGTCCACCGCCTGCCGAGGTCCCCGAAGATTGATCCTCCAGGCGGCGGTCATGTATAGATTCCCGCCTCGGAGAGCGGCCCACGAGAGTGGTCAAGGGCGGGCCGAGGAGGTAAGGATGCAAGGG
Source organism: Prorocentrum cordatum (assembly GCA_963575745.1). Lineage (NCBI taxonomy): Eukaryota > Dinophyceae > Prorocentrales > Prorocentraceae > Prorocentrum > Prorocentrum cordatum. The sequence goes on along the minus strand of CAUYUJ010002247.1, from coordinate 85,720 downwards.
GAACCCTTGGGGAGGCTGCCCATCCCTACTGTGCGGGTCGACTGCAAGAAGGGGAGGAAGGGGGGAGGGAAGAGGGCGGGAGCAGAGAGGGGGAGCCCAACGGCACAGGTTGAGCAGGGACCGACCGTCCCGGCATTCCTGTAAACCTACCCCTGCAACATTCTTAGAACCCAAACATGTTCTAACAGCAAAACAAAACGAAACGTTCTTAGAGCATGAGCCCGATGTGCTAAAACAACACGGGTTCGGCCAGAAATGTTCCGAGAACATCTCGCGCAAACCACAAAAGGTCCTCAGAACATCATCTGGTAACCCTCTAGGCGAGCCGAGACGCCTCGCCACCGCTTGAGCAGGAGGGGGAGGCGGGGGACGGGCAGCTGGCAACGGAGGGGATGGAGGCAGGGGAGCACCGCGGGCGAGGCCAGCCAGGGGGGCGCCCTCGCGCCCTGAGCCTTGTGCCTTGAGCTTCCCTGATGGGGGGCTCGGTGGCTCCCCGATACACGTGAAGAGGTTCCCGGATCCCCAGTGAGTTCCATGGTCAACATGGGATTAGGTCGGGCACGTCCCCCTGCATGCAGATCCTCGAGGAAAAAATGTTTACGAAAGGTCAAGCAATACCCCAAATGCTCAATCAAACACTAAAAAACCGTCCCCCGATTATTTTCTACTATGTTTGAATATTCCTCCTGTAGATGGAAAGGCCCGACATAAGACCGATCACCAGGCGGACGCAGCCACTGGAGCCTTCTGTGGAGATCCCCATGGATGCCACGAAGCGTGCCAGATGTGCTCCGAAGTGGAGGAGGGATGTGGAGGGGAGGCTCCCCTCCATCTCCCATATCGTATCTGACGGCCCTGGGAATCGACGAGCGTTTATTCGGGAGCGGCCAAGAGGGGGGTGTCCAAAAAAGGGGGGAGGGGGGGGCGCAAATCATGACCGGCGGCACGTGCGCGGCCCAGCGGGGGGGCCAGGGACGTAACGAAACAAGAAGAGGCGCCATGGGATCTGGGGCACAATCATGGCCCCCGCCATGATATCCCTCCCCCCCCCCTCTTTGCCGCCCTCGGGTGGATTTTGGACGTCGATTTTTATGACAGTGAACAGAGGGTCAAACATTCACAAAAGCAGTCGAGCAATCGCCCTCGTACTGCTTTTTGGCACCGCTTGCAGATCCATCCCCCCAGTCATCCCCCCCCCTCTTTGCCGCCCCCGAGGCCTGGGCCCCGTTGGCCGACTTTACCCCCCTGGATGGGGATATGGGTCGCTCCCTTCGGGCTTCGACGGGTGCAGCCCCCACTGGGGTGATGATTTCTTTGCGGGGGCCTCGAAGGGGGTGGTGATGGGGATGGGGATGGGTGAGAGAGCGTGATCCACCGCCGCTTTACTGTGGAAAATTGCCAACCTTTTCCTCCGGAGCCCGGGGGTCGCCCCCCCCCCCTCCGAAAATCCCCCCCCCCTGCCGGAAACCCCTCCCCCCCCCCCCCCCCCCTCCCTCCGGCAAAACCCCCCCCTCCCCTAACCCCTCCCCCCCCCCCCCCCGCTCCGGGGGGGTCACTACCGGTTCGCGGATCCGAAAACCGGGGGGTCACTACCGGTTCGAACCCCCCCCCCCCCCCCTACCCTTCGGATCCGGAAAAACCGGAGGGGGTCACTTACCGGTTCGAACCCCCCCCCCCCCCTACTCACCGCCAGCAAACGACTCCCGGTCCCCACCACCGTCCGCATCACATCCCCCACTGGTGTTCCCAGCACCACTGTCCTCACCACCACTGTCCCCACTGGTTCCACCACCGCCCCTACTGTCCCCACCAGTGCCCCACCACTGTCGCACTGTCCCCGCTGTCCCCAGAACTGTTCCCACCACGGTTCCACTCTCCCCACTGTCTCCACGGCCCCAACCACTGCCCGACTATCCCCACTGTCCCCACTGTCCCACTGACTCCTCCGCTGTCCCACTGAGCTGTCCCACTGTTCCCACCACTGTCCCCACTGTCCCCACCACTGTCCCCACTGTACCTCTGTCCCATTGTCCCACCGCCGTCCTCGCCACCGCCTTCACCACTGTCCCCACCACCATTGTACCCTCCACTGTCCCACTGTTTCCACCTCATTCCCATTGTCCCCACACCACTGTCCCCACCACCACCGTCACCACCACTGTCCACTGTCCCCCCCTGTTCCCACCATTGTCCCCACCACTGTCCCCACCACTACCGTCCCCACCACTGTCCCACTGTCCCACTGTCCCCACCACTGTCCCGCTATCCCCTCACCACTGTCCCCACCAACACCGTCCCCACCACTGTCCGCACCCCCACTCGGTTTTCGAGGGGGGGGGGGTTCGAACCGGTAGTGACCCCCCCCGGTTTTCGAGGGGGGGGGGAGGGGTTCGAACCGGTAGTGACCCCCCCCCCCTTTTCATGATGAGCTGGGGGGGGGGGGGGGAGGGGTTCGAACCGGTAGTGACCCCCCCCGGTTTTCCGCCAGCAGCGGTAGAACACGCTCTTTCGGATGGGTGAAACGATACCGAGGGGAAGGACCCCGCCGAAGGGCCGCCCCCGAGTTCTGCTTGCGCACACGATGTCCCTCCCGATCAGTCTGGGGGCGAAAGGCGGCCGGCCCGACCTGTCTGTAAAACAGGGCTAGGATCGGGATAAATCGCTCCAGAGCGTTCCGGAGCGCTCTCAGAGCGTTCCGGAACGCTCTAGAGCGGCCGCGGCGCCCAATACATCCTCCAAACCCGCCGACTCTCAGAGATCTCGAGTTATCCCGATCCGATTCTCTCCCGATCTTCGCGTCGTTTTACGACGTCCCTCCCGATCCGTCGGGGGGGCGGAGGGCGGCTGGCCCGACGCGTCTGCCCCCCCCCCCGGCCTGCTGCCCTCGCCCTGCCCCGCCCGCGCCCGCCGCCGGCCTGCCTCAGGCCCGCCCCGCCCGCGCGCGCGCGCCCGCGCGCGCTCGCCGCTACGCTGCGGCCTGCCCGCGCCTCCGCGGTCCTCTCTCTCTCGCCCTGGCTCTCGCTCTCGCTCTCCCTCTCTCTCTCCCTCGCTCTCGCCCTCGCTCTCGCTCTCGCCCCCTCTCTTTTTTTCTCTCTCTCTCTCTCTCTCTCTCTCTCTCTCTCCCTCGCTCTCTCTCGCCCTGGCTCTCGCTCTCTCTCTCTCTCTCTCTCGCTCTCGTTCTCGCTCTCGCCCTCGCCCTCGCTCTCTCTCTCTCTCTCTCTCTTGCGCCCTCCCCCTCTCTCTCTCGCTCGCCGGTCCGCCCCTTTCCTCAAGACGAAGCCCAGGCGAAGCTAGATCCGGGCGAGAATACATCGGGAATCTCTGAGATCCTGCGGACCTGGAGGATGTCTCGGGCGTCGCGGCCTTCTCAGAGCGTTCCAGAACGCTCTGAGAGCGTTCCGGGAAGCTCTGGGACGGATCGATCCTCGTGCTAGCCCCGTCCGAGTCCTTCCTCCCTCCGTTGCCCATCCTTTCCTCCTACTTAGCCTGTACTCTCTCTCTCTCTATCTCTCTCTCTCTCTCTCTCTCCCTATCTCTATATTTCTCTCTCCCTATCTCTCCCTAACTCTCTCTCTCTCTCTCTCTCTCTTTCTCTGTTTCTCTCTCTCTCTCTCTCTCGCTCTCTCCCTCCCTCCCTCCCTCGCTGGGCAGTCTTAGCTGCAAGGGGGCCAGTGAAGCGCACTGCCTGGAGGGTGGTCGGGTGACGAACGATCGGTCAAACATCCAATCAACCCGATTTGACAAACGATCGATCAATCAATGGATCAACAATTGATCCATCGATCGATCAGGTGACAAACGATGGATCAGCAGCCCAACATTCTGGTGGCAAGCGATCGATCGAACAACGACACTGGGATCCGTCTGCTGCTTGTGGAGCTCACCATTAGGTCAGGCATGTCCTCCTACAGGCGAATTTTGGACGAGGAATGAAAACAAAAAAAACGATAAACATGCAAACAAAAATCAAAAAGGAGTAGAAACAAATAATTCCCAGGCTATTTTCCTGACTATGTTTTACCACTCCTCCTGTAGAGGGACAGGCCCGACTTCAGCTTAGATGGGGGGGGGGGGGGCAGCCCTCCTCCCCCCCTTCTCGCCGCGGTCCCATGCTACTTGAGCACCACATCCCAGAAATAAGTTCGAGCACCCGGAAAAATGTCAAAAGAGTGTCGAAACAGTGTCGGACGAGTGTCTCCCAGGGCCCGACACGTGGAAACCCTTTTGAATGTTGATACTCTTTTGGGCGCTCGAAATTCTTCCTGGCGATCGAGGCTAAAGTGGGCTCGAGCATCATAAAACCCTTGCCCTCCCGCGCACCCACCCTCCGCCCCGCGCTTCCCCTCCCCTCCCCTCGGGCCGCTGCCGCCTCGCCGTCGGGCAGGTCCACCGCCCGGTGGTAGCCGTGCGTGTCGCTGAGCGCCTGCGAGGGGCGCCCGCGCACGCACCGCCCGCCCCCTCGGGAGAGGCCCAGCCCTGCGAGAGGAGGCCGGTGCGAAGCCCCGGGGGAGACGAGGGAGGAGGAGCAGGGCGTCGTCGTCGTCGTCGCCGCCGTCGTCGTCGTCATTGTCGTCGTCGTCGCCGTCGCCGTCGCCGTCGCCGTCGCCGTCGCCGTCGCCGTCGCCGTCGTCGTCGTCGTCGTCCCCCCCCCCCATCCCATCTGGGGGGCGATCCGAGAGACCCTGATACCCATCCCATCGGGGGGGGCAAGACCCGTGGGCCCGGAGCCTGGGATCAGATATGCCCTCACTGGGGGCACAATCGAAGACGAAGAGGGCTGGCACCGAGGGTTTGGGATATACGTGTTGAGTCGCGCGCGAGCAGATAGGAGCGAACAGTCTTAACATGATTGTCGTTGTTGCTGTTGCTGTTGTTCTTGGACTCTCACTCGTGAAGAATAGGTATTGTCCCCCCGCGTTTTTCAAGTGGAATGCCCCCCTCGGGGCTTGCACCATGTTTTCAATCACAGAAACTTGTCCAGCTCAGCTGCGTCTTTGGGCCCCCGGCCACAACAACTCCGGCCACCGCCCGATGCTTCGTCAATGCATTTGAAGATCGCACTCTCGCGCAAGACGTCCTCCCAATCGATTGAAAATCGCCTTCACGCGTGGGATCTTTTTTTACTAGATTAAAACGCCGAGCCCTCGACACTCAGGGATCACGCTCTCGCGCTGGATGTCCTAACGATGCACTTGGGAATCACGCTATCGCTCAAGACTTCCTCGCAGCTCACGCAGGGCTCACGCTGCAACAGGCCGCCTGCTCGACCTGGCCGAACGGGCCCGCCTTCCCTCCCCGCCGGCTCAGGTCTACCCGCCCGATCTGCTCGTCTGGTTCTGCCACGTGCTTTCTGGTCCTAGCCCCCCTCCTGCTGAATTTTTCAGGAGAGACAAAAGTACCAATACCACCAGCTAGGGGAGTGGCCGCTCCCTCCCCTCGAGCTGGTGGCACCTCCTTCAGGGCACTCTATGGAGGCATGCCCTGAACGAGGTGCCACCAGCTCGAAGCGGTGGGACAACCACCCCCCTAGCTGGTGGTAGTAGTACTTTTGTCTCTGGTGAATTATCTCGTGTTCCATCCTTCCCCCCCCCCTTCTATCCGCCCTCGCTTCACCTGATAGCGCTGTCGCTCGGAGACTTCGCGGCACACCGCCTGCTCGACACTGGCCGCCGGTGCCCGCACACTCGACCCGCCCGCCAGGGTCTGCCCGCCCGGCTCTGCGACGTGGTTTCTGCTCCTCACCCCCCCCCCTTGCTAATTTCTCTCGTGCTCTATCTATCCCTGTCCCTCCCCCCTTCCGTCCGTCCTCTCGCCCCCCGTTTCAGGGGCTTCACGACATGCAAGCGGCGGGCAAGGAAGGCAGACCCACAAGGTGGTACGATCGAAAACGACGATTGCGGGTACCGAGGGTTTGGGACATCCGTGTCGAGTGGCACGCGAGCAGATAGAAGTCCATGGTCTCAAATTGAGTGTTGTGGTTGAACTTTCATTTTTGAATGATACTTATTGCTAATTCCCCCCACCGGTGCACATGTAATGATTGGTTGCACCATTTTCCCTGGCCCCCAGGCTACAACAACAACGGTTCCCGCCTGATTCTTTTTCACAACGTATTCAAACATCGCGCTTTCTCGCGGGACGCCCTCACAAGTTAAACAACAATCGCGCTCCCGCGTGAGACTTCCTCGCAAGTTGTTGAGACGCCGCGCACTCCACACTCAGGAGTGGCGCTGTCGCTCTGGCGAGGATTTGATTCAGGATCGAGCTGTCGTTCGGGGACCTCCTCGCGACTCATGCGGGACCCGCGCTTCAGCAGCCCGTCTGCTCGAACTGGCCGGCTGGGCCCGCCTTCCCGGCCCGCCCGCTGTCTATCCACGTGATCTTCCCGTCTGCTTCTGCCACGCGTCTTCTGGCCCCAGCCCCCTCCTGCGTTTCTTCTCCCATCGTGTTCCATCCTTCCCCCCCCTTCCCATCCATCCTCCCTTCCCCTGTTTGAGGGGCTGCGCTAAATGCACGTGGCGGGGAAGGAACATGTACCCCGAATAGATTGCGATCGAGAATAGGAAGGGCGGGTACCGAGAGCCTGGGATATACGTGTTGAGTGACACGCGATCAGGTAAGAGTCAACAGTCTTCAAATGAATGTTGGTGTTGTTGCCGTTGTTGCTGGCGCTGGTGTTCCGTCACTGTTGATGTTGCTGTTGATGTTGTTGTTGCTGCTACCTCTTTCATATGTGCACATTGCGTTTTTCAACTGAAGTGCCCCCCTCGGGGCTCGCACCCTGTAAACTATCAGAAGGAATCTTCGTGACAACACCAGGAAAAGAAGATGCACCCCAAAAGGAGTACGCTCGAAGACGAAGAGGGCGGGTACCGAGGGTTCGGGATATACTTGTCGAGTGGCACGCGAACAGCTAAGCCCCAACAGCCTTAAATTGACCGTTGCTGTGTTTGCTGTTGTTGGTGATGATGATGATGTTGCTGGTGGTGGTGGTGTTATTGTTGTTGTTCCTGTGCTCTTGGGTTCTCACTTCTAAAGACTACTTGACGTTGATCCGCCCTGTCGGGTGACCGTTGTGCTTTTTCAATGAAAATGATCCCCCTGGGGTTCGCACCTTGTTGTTTGCAATGCTGATGTGGGGTCACCAAACTGCGCCCTTGGCCACCCGGCTACAAAAAACTGGCTCCCGCCTGTTACTTCCGCATACTGCGTTCGAAAATCGCACTCTCTCGCGGAAACTCCTCACAATGTAAAAGCCGCGCCCTCGACATTCTGGAATCAAGCTCTCGCATTGGATGTCCTAACGATTTACTTGGGAATCGCGCTATCGTTCGGACACTGCCTCGCGATCCATTCAGGACTCACACTTCAGCAACCCGCCTGCTCGACCTGGCCGCCTGGGCCCGGCTTCCCGACCCGCCCCTTAGGATCTACCCGCCCGATCTGACCGCCTGGTTCTCCCACGCTGTTCCCGACCCCCTCCTGCTAGTGTCTTTCGTAGTCCATCATTTTCCCCCGCCCTTCCATCCGCCCTCTCTTCTGCTGTTTCAGGGGTTTCGCTAAATGCACGTGGCAAGAAAAGAAGATATACACCCAAAGGAATACGTTCGAAGACGAAGAGGGCGGGTACCGAGGGTTCGGGATATACTTGTCGAGTGGCCCGAGAACAGCTAAGCCCCAACAGCCTTAAATTGATGGTTATATATTTACTGTTGTTGGTGATGATGATGATGTTGCTGGTGGTGTTATTGTTATTGTTCCTGTGTTGTTGGGTTCCCACTTCTAAAGAGTACTTGGCGTTGATCCGCCCTGTCGGGTGACCGTTGTGCTTTTCCAATGAAAATGCTCCCCCCGGGGTTTTTTTGCAATGCAAATGTGGGGTCACCAAACTGCGCCCTTGGCCACCCGGCTACAAAAAAACTGGCTCCCGCACGATACTTCCTCACACTGTGTTGGAAAATCGCGCTCTCGCGGAATTGTCTCAGAATGTATGCCGGATGGCGCCTTCGCGTGGGACTTGCTCAAAATGTTGTTCGAACGACGCGCCCTCGACACTCAAGCATGACGCTCTCGCAATGGACTTTCTCATGATTCACTTGGGAATCCGGCTAACGTTCGGGAAACCTCGCGATTCATTCAGGACTCACGCTTCAGCAACCCGCCTGCTCGTCCTGGCCGCCTGGGCCCGCCTTCCACACCAGCCAGCCAAGGTCTACCCGCCCCATCTGCCCGTCTGATTCTGCCACGTGTTTGCTGGTCCTCGCCCCCGTCCTCTCCTCAGTTTTAGGGGCTGCACCTATTACACGCGGCAATGAAGGATGATAACGAACAGGGCGGGTGCCGAGGGTTTGGGATGTACGTAATGAGTGGCACGCGAACAGGTAAGAGCCAACAGTCTTTTAATGATTGCTGATGTTGTTGTTGATTGAACGATCCTAATTAAGAATTCGTCTTGATCGCCTCTGCCCGTTGACCGTTGCGTGGCAAACTGTTATTGTTATAACATAACAAACTAAAAAAACAAGCAACAAAAAAAACTGTGGACACCAAACTGCGACCCAGGCCCCCAGTGTACAACGACAACGGCTCCCGCGGGATACTTCTTCACAATGTATTTCAAAAGCGCTCTCTCTCTCTCTGTCTCTGTCTCGAGAGAGAGAGAGAGAGATTTCCTCACAATATATGCAGGGATCGCGCTCTCGCGTGGTATTTACTCACATTTGATTGCGGCGCCGTGCCCCGAAGACTCACCACGAATCACGCTTTCGCTTTGGATGTCCTAGCGATTTGCTTGGGATCGCGCTATCGTTCGAAACTCCCTTCATAATGGGGTGGGTTAACACTTCAGCAACCCGCCTGCTCGACCTGGCCATCTGAGCACGCCCGCCCGACTTGCCCGCTAAACTCCGCCCGACCGATCTGCCCGTCTGGTTCTGCCGCTTGCGCTCCTGCTCCTAACCCTCCTCGTGCAAATCTCTCTCGTATTCCATCCGTCTCCCTTCCCCTTGCCTTTTCACTTCTCCCCATCCTTCCCCCTTTTTAGGAGCTGCGCCAATTACACGCGACAGGTAAGTAAGATATACCCCCAAGGGGCTACGATCGAAAACAGGGTGGTCGGGTATCGACGGTTTGGGATATACGTGTTGAATGGCACGCGGGCAGATAAGAGCGAGCAGTCTTAACATGATTGTTAGTGCTGTTAAGTTCTCATTCTTCGAAAAGAAAGTATGTTGAACCCATTTGTACGCATTAGATTTGTTCAACTGAAGCGCCCCCCTCGGGGCGAGAACCCTCATGTTTTGTCAGGGCAAGTCTTCTTCCTAAAACTTGAACCGTGCCCCCCTGGCTTACGACAGCAGCAGTTCCCGCCAGATACTTCCTCACGATTGATTCCAGGATCACGCTCTCGCGCTGGACTTCCTCACAATATATGCAAGAATGGCACTTTCGCGTGGGACTTCCCCGCAATTCATTCAACGCCGCGCCCTCGACACTCGGGAATCACGCCCACGCTCTGGCTTTTCTAATGAGCTACTTGCAGATATCCTCGCGATTCCAATAGGACTCACGCTTCCGCAACCCGCCTGCTCGACTTGGCCGCTTGGGCCCGCCTTTCCGACCCGCCGCTAGGGGTCTGCCCGCCCGATATGCCCTCTGGTTATACCACGTGGTTTCTGCTCCTAGCCCCGCTCCTGCTGATCTCTCTCGTACTCCATCCTTCTCCCTCCCACTTACATCCGTCCTCTCTTGCCCTGTTTTGGGGGCTGCACTAAGTGCACGTGGCAGGCAAGGAAGATCTACCCCCAAGGGGGCACGATCGAAGACAAAGAGGGCGGGTACCGAGGGTGCGGGATATACGTGTTGAATGGTACGCAAACAGAAAGGAGTGAACAGTCGTAAAATTATTGTTGCTGGTGTCGCTGATGTTGTTTACGTTGGTGTTGGTGTTGGTGTTGGTGTTGGTGTTGGTGTTGGTGTTGGTTGTGGTGGTGGTGGTGGTGGTGGTGGTGGTGGTGGTGGTGGTGGTGGTGGTGGTGGTGGTGGTGTTGGTGTTAGTGTTGGTGTTGGTGTTGTTTTTGTTGCTACGCTGTTAGTTGTTTGTTATTTGTTGTCGTCGTCCCACCCACGACCCGGCCCGCGACCCGCGACCCACCCGCGCCCCACCCGCAACCCACCCGCGACCCACCCGCGACCCACCCCGCGACCCACCCGCGCTTCACCTGCGACCCACCCGCGACCCACCCGCGACCCACAAGCGACCCACCCCGCGACGCACCCCGCGACCCACCCGCGACCCACCCCGCGGCCCACCCGCGAGCCACCCGCGATCCGCCCGCGACCCACACGCGACCCACACCGCGGCCTGGCCCGCGACCCACGGCCTGCGACCCTGCCCGCGACCCACCCGCGACCCACCCGCGACCCACCCACAGTGCTGTAACGGACAAAATCGGCGCCAGCGGCGGGCTCGTTGTGCAAATTGTAAAGATTTGGCCCCTGCGGCGGGCATCCTCAAAGCCTCGCAGACTGGCGACGTCCTCGCCGCCCCCTCACTCTCATCCGCAACTGCGGGGGTGCTACGAACTCCACCACTCTCGCGGCGCGCAGTTCACGAACAAAGAGCCATATCAGCTGTTAGACCATTCTTCGGTGGGCGTATAGGCGAGCCGGGACGCTTCGCCATCGGCACCCTGGCCTCGAAAACGTTGGCGCCTCACCTCTTTCTGCCTCCAGGCGCCTCGCGCCAGCCTCCGCCGCCGGCACCCGACCCCCGTCGCCTCTGCCCTCCGACGGTATCCCGAAGGCGACCTCCGCCGAAGGCGACCTCTGCCAGCCTCGCGACCCCCTCGGAGCAGATCGAGGCGCGACCCGCGGCGGAAAACGGCCCACGAGGCACGGCCCAGAGATCCGATGCCCTGCTTTTTCACTGGCCCTCGTGCAGATTCCGTCACTGTCAGGGAGGGAGCCGTGACCGAACCTGTGCCCGAAGATCAGCCCGAGTGCGAGCGAAAGCGGCGCCCGAAATTTTCCGACCGCGCCCGAGTGTGACCGGGATGTTCGGTTCGAAACGAACTGGTTTTCAACCTCGGTCACAATTTCGGCCACACTACGTTTTCGGCCACAACTTCGGGCACGTTCTCGGTCACCGATCTGTTTCGGTCCCTCCTGCGTAGTTGTGTCCTCGCATCTTCTCCGCAGCGCCGCGCGTCCCAGCACTCCTCCCGCCTCTGCCGCCTCTCCTGGCCTTGCCTCTGCTGTCCGCGCCCCGTTCGCCCGATCGCTCTCGAGGATCGCGGTCCGATGGGGAGCTCCGCCGAATTACGGCCCCAGCGGGGGCGCCCACGTGGCGTTCCCGCGCCTGTTTCGGCACACCCCTCGCGCGGATCGTGGCCCTGAAGGGAGGAGCTCCACCTGCGGCCCCAGCAGTGGCGCCCACATGGCTCATCTCGGCACACCCCTCGCAGGATCCTGTCCCGCGAGGGCACTCCACCTCTGGCTCCAGAGGAGCTGCTCGCATGGCCTACCGGCGCCCGGGTCGGGACACCTTGCGCGCGGATCGTGCCCCCCACAGGGAGCAGCATCTGCGGCCACACAGGGGCCAGGCCCTTCGCTAAGACAATTAGGGGAACAAAAAGTGACATAAACATAAAAGCTCGGAGGTCCGCGCGGATTCTTCGGATCGGCGCTGGACCCCCCTCCCTGGCGCGCGGAGCGCGCCAGGGGCGGCGCCGTAGGCGCCGCCAGGGGGGTCCAGCGCGGATCCGAGAAATCCGCGCGGACCTCCGAGTTTTTATGTCTATGCCACTTTTTGTTCCCCCAACACTGACTACCTACCAGACCACCCCAACCCAACCCGAAGACCCGAATTTCGGGTTGGGGGGGGTAAGGGTTCCACACGTGTTCTTCAATGTCCCCCGACCCCCCCCACACTGGAAACCGAGGGTAAATCCGAGCCTTCGGGTTGGGTTTGGGTGGTTTGGTGGGTGGTGAAAGACAGGGGCTGGGCCCTTCGCTAAGACAATCCAGATGCGGCGCCCCTGTGCCCATGGCCGGCTTTCCACTCTTTGAGTCGGCTCTCGTGACGGCCCCGGGACCCGCGGAGGGCCCCCTCGGAGACCCGAGAGAGAACCGCGGGAGGCCTCCGCGGCGTGCCCTCCTCGTGCTCCGCACGGCGGCCTCGCCGGCGCTCCGACGGCCCCTTCCCCCCGTGCCTGCTTCGGCGCCGCGCGCGTGCTTCGTCCACAGGGGTCGGGCGTTTTGGCAGAGCTGGGTTCAGTGGAACCTGGTGTAGTGATCTGTACCGGGGGCGCCCCCCCGTCCCATTTCCGCTCACCGGAACTGCCGTCACCCGAAACAACACCAGCTGCGGCAGACCTGGTTCAGTGATTCTGGCCGATTCAAGGGCTCTGGGGCCCTACCACTAACCGGGTCCCCTTACCGGGGGTCCTGGCTATACCCGAAAGGGGATCCGAGATTGGGGAAACCAGAATCTCCCTGGACCTCTCCTGGGGGCGCGTTCTGACCAGGATCTCGGGGCGAATCCAGCGGTGGCGGCAAGGGCCTCCCAGGAGGCCAAAAAATTGGGAAAACGAGGGAAGGGCAGAGGTACGGGTACCTTTTCATCCTCTCATCGGTGGTCCTCGCGAAGAAGACATGCACACGTCCGAGCGATGCCAAGATCGGGGAGACGTAAGACTCGGGCACGGGGGACTCGGGTTGGCCCGACGGGGCCATCATAAAAATGACCTGGCCCCTATCGAAGGTTTGACGCAGGACGCGCTCATCGAAAACGTCGGCAAACCCGAGTTCCGGCCTGCTCGAGCCTTCCGTCTCCCCGACAAGGTGAAGGAGCCCTGGGACACACAAATAAATAGACACAAAAAGCAGGACTCCCCATACTTCCCCACATGTTCTGGGTTTCTGTCTTCCCCCCCACTTCCCACATTTTCCCATATCTTCTGGGCAGCAGACGATGAATTGTGTCTGTGTGTGTGTTTTTTCCTCCCCGACGAGGGGAGGTCGCCGGGTGGCCGAGGCCGCCGGCAGCCCGCCCGCGTGCCGCGCGCGGGCGGGCGCGAGACAGGGGGCCGCGGGGAGCGCCACGAAGCGCACGGCGGAGCGGTGGCCCGAGAGGCCTGCGGGGCAGCGGGAGGGGGGGCGCCCGCAGCTTTGGACGCCCGAAAGGGGTACGGAAGGAATGGGTACTCCAGATTTCGCAATAAAGGGAGGGGGGTCTCATTTCGGGGGGGGGGTCTCTTCCAGGCTATCTTGGAGGGCCTGGGGGGTCTGGGGACGATGTTTCGGAGGGTTCTCCCACGGGGGAGGTCTGAAATGGCTTGTCTTGGAGGGTCCAGACCCCCTCCCTTGTATTACGAAATCTGGAGTACAATGCCCAACAGCAAATGTTGTTCCAAACCGACAGCGGCCGCTGTTGGGCAGGCGGCCTTCTGTCTCGAATGGACACAGGCCGCGGCGGCGTGGACAGCGAGTCCTGTCACAATGAACCAGATCTGCTGTTCGGCATTGTACCCATTCTTTCAGTACCCATCTCGGGCGTCCAGAGCAGCGGGGCTTGCAAGTGTTCGGGTGGCCCAAAAAGGGGGGTCCAGCTGAAAGGGGGTGGCGCCATTGATCTGGGGCAATCGTGCAGCAGGCGTACTGCGTCGGAGACTTGTATATCGCATGGTATTGCAAGCAGCGCACTGCACGCGAGAACCCAGCAACGCATTTGCGCCCCGGAGTCGAGTAAGGGTGGCAGGGGAGGAGGGGAGGGCACCGGCAGCGGGACCACGGGGAAGGACGGGCTTATATTACCAGCCTCGAACGTATCCCTATCCCTAAAATTGACACGCCAAAAAGCGATGACAATCTTAGGGATTCGGCCTCAAAAAATAAGGGAATCCCTAAGATTGGCGTCGTGATGAGGAGGTGCCCAGCATAGGGATAGGGATATGTTCCAGGCTGGTAATTATAGAGCTGGCCCGTATCAGAAGGATGCGCGATCAGGGTGCAAGGGCCTTGGACGCCCATGTCGAGGCTTCTCGAGCGGGGCGTGGACGACGAAAGTGGCCAAGGATGGGCCGAAGGGGCAAGGATGCAAGGGTACCCTTGGCAAGGCTGCCCATCCCAACTATGCGGGTCGACTGTACAGGGGGGGGGGCAGGAGAGGAGGGGAGGGGGGCACCGGCAGTGGGGCCAGGGGGGAGGAGGGGAGTACGGACAACAGAGCGAAGATAAGATCGGGTCTGGATACATCGAGAGTCTTTGAGAACCGGCGGCTCTGGAGGATGTCTCGGGCGTCCCGGCCTTGCGTTCACAGATTTATCCTCGTCCTAGGCCCGTTCGAGGAAGGGAGGAAGGGCAGGGGGCGGAGGGCAGATGTTGGGAGGCAGCTCCCAGAAGGTCTTCGTGGGATTGGTGGGGGGCTGCTAAGCCCGATCGGGGGCTGTGGAGCCGGATTGAGCCGGGGCGATTGCCAAATTCTGGCATAGTGCATGGCTGCAGCATGGAGGAAACGAGTCCTGAGTGGGAATGTGCCCTGGAGGTGTTTCGCCGTCTGGGGGGGGGGGGCCTGCCTGGGCACCGTGAGCGTCAACAAAAGATTCGAGACGAAGAACTAGTTCTTGGGGAAGCCCCGTGGTCTAGGACCCGTTGCCATCAGGACCCCTTTCCTTCATGGCGAGTTTTGCTTGAGCAGGAAGTTACATAGAACCACAATTCATGTACAAGCATGTCCTCGATTGCCTTGAGGGGCTCTTGCTTCTCCTGCTTAAAGAAACGTCTGGTTGCAGTTTGATCTTCGACCGCTGAATTCACGAGGGATCCCCCCGCCCTGCTCCCCGGGGACTTTCAGAAAAGCAGGAAGTACATTAGCGCTGCAATGGATTGCATGACATCGTACAGCATCGCAGTGCACATCTTATCCTTGCAGAACACGAACAAGTCATGTCATAGCATTGGGTTACACCGTGTGCTAAGAATTGCGAGGGGTCCACAACCGCGCCTGCACGGAATGGGCGTGTTAGAACCTGCGCTGGCACGGGAACGGAAAGAGTGCTTCAGAAGTCTCCCGTGGGGGTTCACGCCGAAGGATCGGCCCAAGACGCGCAAGATGGCCCCAAGACGGCCCAAGAGACCCCAAGGTGCCCCAAGAGGCCTCGAAGAGGCCTTCAAAAAAGGCCCCAGGAAGCATAAGTCAGTGCTTTGCACTAGAAATTCAAAATGTTTGGCGGTCTCGCCTCTTTGGCTTCCCGACGCTCTATGACGGCCCACGAGGCCCCCAAGATGGTCCCAAGACGGCCCAAGAGGGCCCCAAAAAGGCCCAAGAAGGCCCCAAGACGGCCCAAAAGGCACCCAAGACGGCCCAAGAGGGCCACAAGACGGCCCCAAAGGGACCCAAGAGAGGGAACCCTAACCGAAAATCCGAGCCTTCCGCCCCAAGAGGCCTAAGAGGCCTAAAAAAGTCCCCAAGAGGCCACAAAATGGGCCCCAAGAGGCCTCAAAACTGCCTCTAAGAAGCCACCGAGAGTCCTCCCATGAGATCCCAACGAACATCCGATAGGCCTCATTCCCACAACCGAGGCACGGTGGTGGGATGGGCCGAAGGCCATTAGATACCTTCAACCCTCCCCCTACCCTGCGCGTGGCTGACAAGGTCTGAACTTGACTGGATCACACACTGAAGCACGCCGGCTTCGATGATGCTGGATGCAGGTTGCGGCGGAGCGGGCGTCGCGCGATCAAGCCCACAGCGGGCCGTCGCGAAGGGGTAATACGCGCACCAGAAGCTTAAAACATTGAGCGCTGTGCGCGTCAGGGGCCTGCAATTAAAATGCCTGAGGGCGAATCCGGAATGGCGGGGCAAGCAGGTGTTTGAGTTCTGTGGGAAGCACATAGGCACTCTACCACTATATGTCCTCCTCGGAGGCGCGCGTCCGACCCGAACCTATAGTAGACCCGTATTGTAGTAGATCGTTTCCCGAGCGGCGTGGCCAGAAATCGCCCGCCACGACGCACGTAGGCTACAGGATTCCTCGGTGCGTGCGACACCCCTGGGGGTGGGACGCACACATAGGATCAGTACGTTGGGCGGACGCCGATTCCGGGGCGCGACCGATCCTGTCCGTCGCGAGCAGGAGGAGGAGGAGGAGGAGGAGGAGGATGAGGAGGAGGAGGAGGAGGCAAGAGGGAGGAAGGAAGAGGCAGGAGGAGGAGGAGGAGGAGGAGGAGGAGGCAAGAGGGAGGAAGGAAGAGGCAGGAGGGGGAGGAGGAGGAGAGGAGGGAGGAGGAGGAGGAGGGAGGAGGAGGAGGAGGAGGAGGAGGAGGAGGAGGAGGAGGAGGGGGGCGGAGGAGGAAGAGGAGGAGAAGGAGGAGGAGGAGGAGGGAGGGGGAAGGAAGAGGCAGGAGGGAGGAGGAGGAGGAGGAGGAGGAGGAGGAGGAGGCGAATTCTCCGGGGCGCGAGACGCGCGGCCGCGTCGTGTGGCCGTGACGCCGGAGGTTTGCGAGGTGCCGTCGACCGGCAGCACAAGGATGCACGGCAGGGAAGCAGGGGCCTCGGAAGGCCTCTTCGAGGGGAACAAAACGGGACAGAAACATAAAAACTCGGAGGCCCGCGCGGACCTCCGAGCTTTCATGTTTATGCCACTTTTTGTTCCCCTATTGGAAGGCCGCTTCGACACTTTGCGAGCGGGGCGCGTCCAGCTGAAGCGTCCAGAGATGGACCCAGGAGGCAAGGGTGCAAGGGTGGCCTTGGAGGGTTGGTTTGCCCATGCTTGCACTGAGGGTCACGAGGCAGTGTGAATCGGGGAGGGCTACAGGGATATGGTAATTGAGTGCAGATCACCCGCTGATGCCTGAGTGATCTGCACAACGATACCGTTCAGGGAGGAGACCCCGTGGAACACGGACGGGCATCACTGTGAACATGGAAAGGCATCGCTTTGATCAGGAGGAGGGTGAGTAGAAGCCCATTCGCGTGCAGGGCGCCACTGGGCAGGCGAGATTAATCGGGATAGCACTGTCGTTGCAAGCCAACTTTACAAAAAAGAGTTGACTGGATTCGACAGAAGGATATACCAGCGCCGATGCTGACTTCAGCCTACCAAGAGTTACAACCCAGGAACCCCTCCTGAAAGTCCCGCGCTGCCAATCCTCCGGCAAGACCAAAATACTCGAGCGGCTTAACCCCTTAGCAATGCCCCAATGCGCCTTAATCCAGCACCCCTACAGGCCTCCCACATGGAGTCCGAGTAAGTGGGGTCGAAGGATCGCGTCGCATCGCAAATGCATCGCCGATGTATCGGCGATGCATCGGCGATGCATCGGCGATGCATCGGCGCAATCGGCGTGCGGAAAAGCAGGCTCCGCATCGAGAAGCATCGCCGATGCATCGTCGATGCGGCGCGATCCTCCGACTCCAGCTACTCCGACCCCATCTAAGAGGCCTAGAACCCCTGCACTGGATCAAGCGATCTCTTCCCGCACGGGGAGAGAGCTTTCTCACTCCGCACATCATCTCCGCCGTCGTCACCATCGCTGCCGCTGCCCTCGTCGTCGTCGCCCTGCTCGGGACCCGCTTCGCGGCATGCTTTGGACGCGGAGGCACTCACAGCGAGCGCTCTTCAAAATGGACAGGCACTGCTCTCGGTCTTCGTCACTAGAAAAAGAAGAAACTGCATACACATAACCTTATGGCGCTCCGAGCGGATTTCTTGAATCTGCGCTGGACGCCCCTCCCTCGCGCGCGGAACGCGCCAGGAGCGACGCCGGAGGCGTCCAGGAGGCCCAAGCGCGAACCCAAGAAAGCCGCGCAGAGCGCCAAAACGTTTGAGTTTGTGTCGATAGACAGGAACTGCTGTGGGTCCTCGTCACTGCTCATTCCGTGCCGGTTTGGATCTTCCGCACATGCGATGGCTCAACTCGCCGTCGCTCGGAAGTCCACTCTTCGTGCTTGTTTCTGTTTTGTGTGCTTCTGTTGGCCCGATGGATGAGGATGCTCCTCGAAGGGCCTCGCCCAGAAAACATGCACACGTCCGAGCGATGCCAAGTGCATGATTTAGACGCGGCGGCACCGACAGGAAGCGCTCGTCAAGGTGGACAGGAACTGCTGGCTGTCGGTCTTCGCTACTGCTCCTTCCCTACCGACTTCGATCCTCCACACATGCGATACGATCCGACCACCGCTGCGGACATCGTCCGAGCATGCAATGGCCAAGACATGCCCACATCCTCCGGGCATGCCATCGCCCACACATGCGGCACGACACGACACGACACGACCACCGCTGCGAACATCGTCTGGACATCGTCTGGGCATGCGACCGCCCACACATACGCCTACGACACGACACAACGCGATCCTCCACTCGTCCCCCCCCCCCTCGCAGGAGGGGCGCGGGCGACGCGCCGCCTGTCGGCCCGCCCGCCAGGCGGAGCAGCAGGCCCTCCAGCCACCGCTGGGCCCGCCTGTGGCGCCGCCTGCCCAGGGCGGGGGGCGGCCGGGCCCCCGTGCGGCCGCGGCGGCGGAAAGAAGGGCACGGCAGGCTAGCGCCTCTCCTCCTCCTCCTCCTCCTCCTCCTCCTCCTCCTCCTCCTCCTCCTCCTCCTCGTCCTCCTCCTCCTCCTCCTCCTCCTCCTCCTCCTCCTCCTCCTCCTCCTCCTCCTCCTCCTCCTCCTCCTCCTCCTCCTCCTCCTCCTCCTCCTCCTCCTCCTCCTCCTCCTCCTCCCCTCCTCCTCCTCCTCCTCCTCCCTCCTCCTCCTCCTCCTCCTCCTCCTCCTCCTCCTCCTCCTCCTCCTCCTCCTCCTCCTCCTCCTCCTCCTCCTCCTCCTCCTCCTCCTCCTCCTCCTCCTCCTCCTCCTCCTCCTCCTCCTCCTCCTCCTCCTCCTCCTCCTCCTCCCTCCTCCTCCTCCTCCTCCTCCTCCTCCTCCTCCTCCTCCTCCCTCCTCCTCCTCCTCCTCCTCCTCCTCCTCCTCCTCCTCCTCCTCCTCCTCCTCCTCCTCCTCCTCCTCCTCCTCCTCCTCCTCCTCCTCCTCCTCCTCCTCCTCCTCCTCCTCCTCCTCCTCCTCCTCCTCCTCCTCCTCCTCTCCCCTCCCCTCCTCCCCCCCCCTCCCCCCCCCCTCCTCCCCCTCCTCCCCCCTCTTCCCCCCTCCTCCCCCCTCCTCCCCCCTCCTCCCCCCTCCGCCCCCTCCTCCCCTCCGCCCCCCTCCGCCCCCCTCCCGCTCCCCTCCTCCTCCCCTCCTCCTCCTCCTCCCTCCTCCTCCTCCTCCTCCTCCTCCTCCTCCTCCTCCTCCTCCTCCTCCTCCTCCTCCTCCTCCGCCCTCCTCGCGGCCGCGGGTTCGTTCGACCTCGAAGCATCGGCCGCGCCCGAGACGTCAGATCGCTCCACAGTGGTCCGGTTTGGGTCGCCGGCGGGCGTTTCGCGGTGCACGCCAGGGCGGAGGTGGCCCGTGGCCGCGGCGCGAAAAAGGGCACGGTCGGGGCGTCGACCCAGGGAGCCCAGAATCGGAACCGAAGCCCGTGTGTTCCACAAGTTGAGCTTCGGTGACCCATACGAAAAGGGTGGCTTCTTCGGCCCCCCGACGGTGCTTCATCTTGACCTACGATCCACAGGAAATCTGGGACTGAGCCCCTCCCAAACGAAAAGGGTGCCTTCTCAGCGCCCAAACTGTACGGCAGATTCGCGTCAGTGTTGACCCTGGCGTTGGCTCCTGACACCTCGAAGATCGCTCCATCTCGAACGATCGGCCGTGTCCGAAACGACGTCAGATCGTTCCACACCGACCGACTCTGGGTCACTGGAGGGCGTTCAACGCTGACCGCCACCGGTTCGCGTCGTGCTGACACTGGCGTTGGCTCCTGACACCGCGGGGACCCATGACGGCCAAAGCAGCCTCCGGGCGACGCTATGTACCGGTGCGGTTTCTCGTCAGCAAGTTCAACTGCTTTCGAGCAGGGCTCGAATGAGCTGCACGATCTTGATTGCTGTAAGATGTCGCGCATAGGGACTCGAGGGCGAACCGCGGGGATCGTTGAACCTCAAACGATCGGCCGTTTCCGAAACGTCAGATCGCCCAGCAGGACGCCAGCGACGTTCAACAGGGAACGCCGGCGGCGGGTTCGCCGCCGGTCGGCACGACGCGAACCTGCCGTGTAATTACGGCGGCTCTCCTCCACTGTCAACCACTGGGGGCCCTCTCGGGCGGGTGGCCAGGACACACAAATAAGCACACATAAATTAAAGGTTTCCCCATATTTTCCCATATTTTCTTAGCGTTGTCTTCCCCCCCACTTCCCATATTTTCGCATACTTTCCCGGGGATCGACGATTCATCGTGTCTGTGTGTTTTTGTTCCCCTCCTGAGTGGGGGGTGACCTCAATGGGGGGGCTGAAGGAAAGGGCCCACAAGGGGTCCTTGAGGGCCCCTCTTGGGCCCCTGCTGGCTCCCAGAGGGGCCCTCTCCTCCGCCCCCCCCCTTTGGGTCGCCCCCCCCCTTCACCGCCTGCCCGACCCACGCCGTGGCCGTCGAAGAGAACGACTCGGGAGGAAAAAACCCAGCCCTGGGACTACAGGTCGGGGCGTTGACCTAAGGAACCCTAAATAAGGAACGAGGTCCCTATGTTCCATAAGTTAAGCTTCGATTCCATATCGAAAACCTAAGGAAAAACCTAAGGCAGGCTGTGAAACAATCAAGGAACACCGAGCCCCTCCCCAACGAAAAGGGTCCCTTCTCCAGGGCCCCGACTGTACAGGTCGGGACACGCGGGGACCCCGCATTCGGGGAGCCGCGCAGAGCGGCGCGGCGCGGACCAGCGACCCCGTGATCGACGTCGTGCCGTCGCCGTCGGCACCGTCGGCGCCGTCGTCGACGTCGGACTCGTCGTCGTTCGGCGTCCTCGCTCGGCGTCGTCGTCGTCGGCGCCGGTGGGCTCTCTGGGGTTACGGCGAAGCCAAGGCGAGGGTAACGTCGAGATCAGCAAGGGCTCCTAGCTTCGCGCTTCGCGCTCCTCGAAGCGCGAAGCGCGAACAACTTCGCACTCTCGCGCCGCCCCCCAAAGGGAGGAAAGGAGGACGAGGAGTAGGGGGAGAAGGAACGAGGACCGCGAAGCGCGAAGCGCGAATAACTTCGCGCCCTCGTGGGAGCCCTTGGATCAGGGCTGCCCTGGAGCATGCACGGGGCGCCGCCGCCTTCTCGGAGCGTCCCAGAACGCTCCGAGAGCGCCCCAGAACCCCCATCGAACTGAGCCTTCCTCGTCCCAGCCCCGTCCGTGGCGTCCCCCTCGCCGCCGCTCGCGCCTGGCCCCGGCCGAGGGGGCCTCGTCCTGGCCGCGTCGGAGGCGTCCCCGTCGCCACCGCTCGCGCCCGGCCCCGTCCGTTGAGCAGGGACCGACCGACCGTCCCGACGCGTTAAAACAAGAGACAGTCCCAGCCAGAAATGTTCTCAGAACATTTCGTGGGAACCACAAAGGGTTCTTAGAACATTGTTTGGTGGGGCTATAGGCGAGCCGGGACGCTTCGCCACTGCTTATAAGTCCGAGGGGTCCTCGCCGCAGCGCCGCCTCCGAGGCGTCCCCGTCGCCAGGCGCTCGCCGGGGCCCTCCGAGGGGCCGGGCCCGCGCGGGCACGCGTGCCCCGCGGGCGCCCGGCACGGCCTCTTCGTGCGGCGGTCTGCTGAGACGCCTTCCCCCCGCTCCACCCACTCGGGCCGGGGCTCCGCGGGCGGGAAACATCGCAAGCTCTCTCTGTCTCTTTCTCTTTCTATCTCTCTCTGTCTCTCTGTCTCTCTCTCTCTCTATCTCTCTGTCTCTCTCTCTCTCTCTCTCTCTCTCTGTCTCTCTATATTTGTATAGACACGTGTCCATATATCTCTCCCTCTCTCTCTCTCTCTCTTTCTCCCCCTGTCTCTCTCTCTCTCTCTCTCTATCTCTCTCTCTCTCTTTCTCTCTCTCTCTCTCTGTCTCTCTTTCTGTTTCTCTCGCTCTCTCTCTCTCTCTCGATATATATATATAACAACTATATATGCACCTACAGCTATATAACAACTATATAACAACTATATCATGTGTATGGTGTATATATTCCTACAACTGTGAGTATCCCTATTCATGTCGCTTGCTATACAAATATCTATAACACAACAAAGAAAAACCCAATCTATGGATGGTTTTCGCTGAGCGGATCGACCGGGACCCCAAGAGCCCGGGAACCCAGAACCCGGAAATCGGCCCGGAACCAACAAACGGGAACCAGGGAACCCGGAACCAGGAACCCGGGAACCCAGCCTGCTATCAAAATCGGCAGGAAGCTTTCGCCAAATCCTTCAGCTACTGCTAAGATCCCTTCAGTGCAAGCGCTGGTTGGGGAATCTATATATATATATATATATACACACACGTAAGCACTACATATGTGTATATATGTGTAGTAGAACCATCGCGCGCGCTTCGCGCGCGCTCAGGTTCTAGCAGGCCCCAGGCCTTGACGAGCTCACTGCTCCACTAAAGTAGAGGACCACATAATGCTTGAACGGGACATGAAAAAGTGTCCATAACGCTAAACGCATCATGGGCAATGAGAACGCCACGCGTGTCAATCCGTATTCCTGAAAGTTTTCGGAGAAGATGGTTGCGTAGGGGGGCGGAGGCCTGATGAATCGGGTTCCCAGAAGGTGTTCTAGAAACATGGTTTTGGGGGGCGTCTTGGAGAGCCCGTTGGGGCGTGCCGTCGACGTCGTCGTCGTCGTTGTCGTCGTCGTCGTGATGTCGTCGTCGCCTCTTGGGTCGCGGCGCCTTCGTCGTCGTCGTCATCTTCCTTGTTTCGTCGTCTTCGTCGTCGTCGTCGGATGGACGCCTCCCAAAGTACATCTAGCGTTTCTGGACCTCCTCTGGAGGACCTCCTGGCCCCATCCGTAGGACTGGCTGAAGCCGATCACTAAATCACACACTCGGGCCCCAGCGTCCAAAAAAGCCAGAACACGTCCTGGATGCTACCATACGGTTCAAAAGGGCCCTTGGGGCAACTTTGTGCGAAACGATCCGAAGAGGGCCGCGACAACGCGATCAGTCATGTTCCCGGTTATCTTCCCAGACAGCTCTGCGGTAGCGCGCTGCTACTTCAGAGCCTCCGGAGACTCTCGGGCCCATGAAGATGAACCATGTCCTCGAAAGGCTTTCTGGGGACATGATTTGTTGGGGTGTGTTGGGGGGCCTCTTGAGCGTTCCCTCGGGGCCCCTTGGGGGCCTCTTGGGGCTTCCTGGGGGCCTCATGGGGGCCTCATGGGGCTTCTTGGGGGATTCTTGGTGGCCTCTGGGGGCCTTCTGGGGGCCTCTGAGGCCATAGGCCTCGAAATATCGTTCGTGGTCCCCCCCTCTGGGCCCTCTCGTGGGGCGCTTTTGGGGCACACTTGGGATGTCTGGGGAGCCTCCTGGGCCGTCTTGGGTCCCTCTTCGGGGACTCGCGGGCCGTCTTGGAGCGATCTGAAGGGCCTCCGAGGCCGTGAGGGAGCGCTGGGACGCGGGAAGAGCGAGAAGATCAAAACACTTCGAAAACTCCCGGAACATGGACGAAGTGTGTCTCCCAGGGCCCATTTTGGGGAGCCTCTTGATGCCGTCCTGGAGCGCGCTGGAGCCCTCGTCGGCCGTCTTGAGGGCACCTCGGGCATGTTCGGGGCCTCTTGGGGACCGTCTTATGGGCCTACCTGAGACCGCCTTGGCCCGCCGTGGCCCGCTGCGGGGCGGGCCCAGGTCGTCTCGGGAGCGCCGGTACAGGCACTGGCCCGCCGCCCCCCCTGGCCGACTCCGACACACACATATATATATATATATATATATGTATATATATATATATATATAACTGTGTACGCTTATGTATATATATGTATATGTATATACACATATGTATACATACACATGTGTATATATATATATACACACACATGCATATGAACGAGAGAGCGCGCCCACAGGGCCCGAGCAAAGGGGAGGGGGGGCTAGGCTTAAGCTACCCCCCCCTCCCTTGAGCCGCCCTTGTTGGAAGCACCCCCCCCCCTCCCCCCCTTTTTTTTGCAAGGGGGGGGGCTTACAGCTACCCCCCCCTCCCCCCTTGGGCCCTCCCCGGAAGCTACCCCCCCCCTCCCCCCCTTTCCAAAGGGGGGGGTGCTTAAGCTACCCCCCCCCTCCCTTGGCGCTGCCCTGCTGGAAGCTACCCCCCCCCTCCCCCCCTTTCGTGCAAAGGGGGGGGGGTGCTTGGAAGCTACCCACACCACCCCCCTCTTTGGCCGCCCCAGAAGCTACCCCCCCCCTCCCCCTCTTTCCACAGGGAGGGGGGGGGGTGCTTAAGCTACCCCCCCCTCCCTTGGAGCAGCCCTGCTGGAAGCTCCCCCCCCGCCTTTGTGCCAAAGGGGGGGGGGGGGGCTTGGAAGCCCCCCCCCCCTTCCCCCCTTTGGCCGGCCGCCCAGCCTCCGCCTTCCTCCCCCTCGATTGCACTCCATTCCACTGCAATCCCCCTCCCCACCTCCCTCCGCTCCCTCCCCTCCCTCCCCACCCTTCGTTCCATCTCCTCCCTCCCCTCCCTCTCCTCCCCTCCCTCCCTTCCGTCCTGTCCCTCCCCTGCAATCCAATCGATTGAATCGATTGCAATTCAACCGATTGCAATCCAATCGATTGCAATCAAATGGATTGCAATCGAATCGCTTGCAATCCAATGGATTGCAATCGATTGCAACGCAAATGTATCATTCAACTCGTCCCGTGCCAACGCCTGGGAACGAAAAACATACTATTATGCTATACTCGTGTCATGGGCAAGTCAGGAATCCACAATATACAATCCTGGAGAAACACAAAAATACTCTTCTACTCTACTCCTCCCTTTGCGACGCCCTCCCCTCGCTCCTCTTCCCATCCTCCGCACCCTCCGCCGCCTCCATATCCTCTCCTCTTTCCCCTCCCCCACCTCCCTCCCCTCCATCCCCTCCCTCCCCTCACTCCGCCCCCTCCGCTCCCTCCGCCCTCTCCCCTCCATCCCCTGGCTGCCGAAATTAACCGCCCAAGGGGCGGAGATGTCAGAAGGTCCTGGTCGGCCCAGATAACCACCCCGATGGTACAATACGGCGTCCAGCGTGCCCCAAGAGGCCCCAAGACAGCCACAAGACTGCCCTCAAGTGGCCACGGAGCCTGCCAAGGATACCCCCAAGAGGCCCAACTCCTGATATAAAAACATGCCTGCTTTAAGCCCACCAACAATCTGGGCGTAAATGGTCTAACGTGTTATTATGTCCTCTTCCACAGCCCCCTTCTTCCCGGGGATTGGGTTTGTCCCTCCCCCTACCCCTCCCAGGGGCCTGGATGGGAGGGTGACAGAAGAAGTCAGGGGGCAGTTGCTTCGCCCAAAATGTGTCCAAGAGGGCCTCTGATGCTCCAAGATGGCCCCCAAGATAGCTCAAGATAGCCGAATATGATTCAAGATAGCTTCCGACATACCTCCCAGACTCCCCAAGATGGCCACAAGAGGGCTCCAAGTGCTTTTTGGGTCACCCAAGTATCCCGCCAAGAGTCCCGAATCCATTAAATCCGAATAGAGCCCTCTGGGCGTAGGTGGTATACAGGAGGATCCTCTTCCAACCCCCTCCTTCCCCTTCGGGGACAGGTTTACCCCTGCAGTGGGGTGTCGCTGGTAGTTGGAGCGTTCAAGATGGCCCAAGGCCTCAAGATGGCCCCAAGAGCGCCTCGGAGAGCCCATGATGAGCTCTAAGATGGCTCAAGATAGCCTAAGATGCCTCCAAGAAGCCAAGGAGGCCTCTAAGAAGGTAAGGAAAATATATGAGTGTTGCATCGTCGCCCGTTCGCTTTCGATTGCCTTCCGTGGCCTCAAGATGGCTCCAAAATGGCCCAAGAGGGCCCCACGAGAGGCCTAAGAGAGCCCCAAGACGGCCCCAAGAGCGCCCAAAAGATTATTGTTGGGGTTCCTGAGGGGCAACAGTAATTGGGGAACCTCTCTTTTGTGATCGATGTCCCCCAAGATGGCTTCAAGAGCGCCCCAAAATTATCCAAAGAGGCACCCAGACTGCCCCAAACGGCGCCGAAGAGGCCTCCAAGAGGCTCCCAAGAGGCCCCCAAGAGGCTTCAAGAGGATCCACGAGGCACCCAAGATGCCTCCAAACGCTCCAGCAGGCCTCAAACATTACCCTGGCGACGTACCCAACCCCTGCGCAAATGCGGGGCATGAGTAGCTTGGGAGACGTTATGCGGAGGCGATGGCGTGACATGGGCGCATATAGTTATGCGAGCGGCATGCTGCTCCCCAAAGCAGATCGCTATGCTGCCCCCCCCCCCCGATAACGTCACGAATTCGGTCGCGCAGGTCAGGGGGGGGGGCTTCAAGCCCCCCCCCCTTTTGCACCAAGGGAGGGAGGGGGGGGGGAGCTTCCAAAGCCCCCCCCCCCTTCAAATGGGGGGGGTGGCTCACCCCAGCTCTATTAAAAGGAGGGAGGGGGGGGCAGCTTGAAAGCCCCCCCCCTTTTCCGGCCACGAAAAGAAGGGGAGGGGGGGGTAGCTTCCGAAGCCCCCCCCTTTCAAAGGGGGGGGGGGTGGCTCACCCCGGCTCAATTAAAGTGAGGGAGGGGGGGTAGCTTGGAAGCCCCCCCCCCTTTCCAGCCACGAAAAGAGGGGGGGAGCTTCCGAAGCCCCCCCCCCTTAGCAAGGAAGGGGGGAGAGGGGTAGCTTCAAGCTGGGGCCCCCCTTCTAGTCTGTCGGGCCCCACGAGCGCGGTCTATCATATGAACATACATCCATCCACTCACCAATCCATCCACACAGTACATTACATAAATGCATACATATATACATACATACATGCATACATACATACATACATGCATGCATGCATGCATGCATGCATACATACATACACACAGACATACATACATACATACATACATACATACATACATACATACATACATACATGCATACATACATACATACATACATACATACATACATGCATACATACATGCATACATATATACATACATACATACATACACACATGCACACATACATTCAGAAACGCATAAACATATTTACATGCATGCATATGCACACACATATATGGAGCCCCCCCCCTCAGTATCATACAGCTGTCTCTTTATCTCTCTCTCTCTCTGCCTCTCTCTCTCTCTCTCTCTCTGTCTCTCTCGCTCTCTCTCTCTGTCTCTCTCTCTCTCTGTCTCTTTCTCTCTCTCTCTCTCTCTCTCTCTCTTTCCAAAAGCATATCTTTCCAGCTTTTCCAGCTTTTCCAGCTTGTCACACAGACTACCCATTGAAAAGCAATATGGTTTCCAGCTGTTCCAGCTGTTCCAGCTTTTCCCAGAGTGGGGAAAGCTTCAAAAGCTGGAAAAGCTGGAAACACATAATGTTTCAATGAGGTAGTCTCTGGGAAAAGCTGGAAAAGCTGGAAACGCTGGAACACAAAGTTTTTCAATGGGGTAGTCCCTGGGAAAAGCTGGACAAGCTGGAAACGCTGGAAACACATAGTGTTTCAAAGCTGTAGTCTCTGGGAAAAGCTGGAAAAGCTGGAACAGCTAGATTATCCCAGTGCGACCCTACCTAGGAGTTGGAGCCCCTAGGAAAGCAGCATTAGCAGTAACAGTAAAGCTAAGCTAAAGCTAAGCTAAAGCTAAGCTGAAGCTAAGCTAAAGCTAAGCGAAAGCTAAGCTAAAGCTAATCTAAAGCTACGCTAGAGCTAAGCTAAAGCTAAGCTAAAGCTGAGGTAAAGCTAAGGTACAGCTAAGCTAAAAGTGAGCTAAAGCTTAGCTAAAGCTGAGCTAAAGCTAAGCGAAAGCTAAGCTAAAGCTAAGCTAAAACTAAGCCAAATCTAAGCTAAAGCTAAGCTAAAGCTAAGCTAAAGCTAAGCTAAAGCTAAGCTAAAGCTAAGCTAAAGTTAAGCTAAAGCTAAGCTAAAGCTAAGCTAAAGCTAAGCTAAAGCTAAGCTAAAGCTAAGTTAAAGATAAGCTAAAGCTAAGCTAAAGCTAAGCTAAAGCTAAGCTAAAGCTAAGCTAAAGCTACGGTAAAGCTAAAGCTAAAGCTAAAGCTAAAGCTCCCAGTGGACTGGGGGAACCGCAGGGCGGGGACTGGGGGAACCGCCCGGGGCGCTTTCCACTGCCCGGCCCGTTTAAGCTAGAGAGTAAGAACCCTTCTAGGCAGAGCCTAGGTAGGGAAAACCACATAGTTGTTCAATGAGGTGGTCTCTGGGAAAAGCTGGAAAAGCTGGAAAACACATTGTTTCTCAATGGGGTAGTTTCTAGGAAAAGCCGGAAAAGCTGGAAAAACCGGAAAACACATGGTTTTTCAATTGGGCAGTCTCTGGGGAAAGCTGGAAAAGCTGGAAAAGCTGGAAAACACATTGTTTTTCGATGGGGTCGTCTCTGGGACAAGCTGGAAGAGCTGGAAAACACATGGTTGTTCCATGGTGTAGTCTCTGGAAAAAAAACTAGAAAAGCTGGAAAAGCTGGAAGCACACATTGTTTTTCATTGGGTAGTCTCTGGGACAAGCTGGAAAAGCTGGAAACGTATGCGTTTGGAGAGAGAAAGAGAGAGAGAGAGAGAGAGAGAGAAAAAAAAAAAAAAAAAAAAAGAAAAAGAGACAGAGAGAGATTGACATCATCAGCATCATCAGCAAAATCGTCAGCAGCATAATCGGCTGCATCACAATTATCACCCTATGCCTACTCCTCATCCTCATCAACAGCATCATCATCATCACCAGCAGCAGCAACAGCATCATCACCATCAGTATCAGCATCAGCTTCTTCATCATTCGGTCGATGGCTCAATCTATCGCTCAATACTGCTGGGAGGCATCCCAAGAGGCCATCACATGCATCAAAGAAGCCTCTGACCACGACGAGGGGGACAGCGCCAGTGGCACGAGCTCCGAAGGGTTCAGCGCCAGATTAAATTCTCTCCTCCTCCTCCTCCTCCTCCTCCTCCTCCTCCTCCGCCTTCCTGCTCCTCTTGCTGGTGTCCCCTCCCGCCACTGGCCAGGGAGCCTTTTTCAGGTTCCCTCTCCCGCACATCAGACGGGCCAGGAGGAGAAGGAGGAGGATGAAGAGGAGGAGAAGATTGACGATTGGAGTTTGAAGCGAACGCGAAAAGGTATGATACTGGGGGGAGCAGATATATGTGTATATATAAAATACGTAGAGAGTAGGAGAAAGAGGAGAAGGACGACGAGGAGGAGGAGGAGGAGGGATCCGTAGCCTTTTTGGCTCAAGCCATTTTGGCTCAAGTCCGTAGCGTTTCTCTGGCTCAGGACTTGACCTCACTGGCGAGGGGGATTTGCGGCCCCCACCGTCCACTCGCGCTGCCCTGTGCTGGCTCCCTTTTTGTGAGCTCCTGTTGGAGCACCTTTGCCGGTTCAAGCTTTCGTGGGAGGTACCAGTCGCGGCGGCGGCGATGTCTGGTGTTGTCCCAAGAAGAAGTGCGGCTTCAAGAACAACTTCGCGTTCAAGAAGTATTGTTACATATGTGGTGCTGAGCGTCCTCCTATGCCCGCTACTCGCCCAGCTCTGCCCCCGCAAGGGGACTGGGCTCACGGCCCACCGCGGCAGAAGGACGCCAAGCCCAAGATCCCGCTGCTCGATTCCCCTCAGCTTTCCATGTTCGTCAAGATGTATGATGCGGACTTCGCGACCTCCAAGTCGCTCCTGGGCCCCTCGCAGCGGGCCAAGGTCTTGGCCCAGAGGGCCTTGGCGGCGGGGGGCCCCAAGGCGGTCGCCAAGCACGCCCAGATGGCTTACGACGAGGCCAAGCGCGAGGCGTCGCAAGTGCTGCAGAAGGTCGACAAGCTCGAGGGTCACACGCAGGAGAAGTTTTTGGAGCTCGTGGCGCTCAAGGCCAAGATCGAGCAGGTCCAGGCGCACGAGCTCGCGTGTGCGGCCAAGGCCACTGCGGCCTGGGCTGCTGCCAGCAGCAGTCCTGTGCGGGCTCGGCCAACTGGCGGCGATCTCGCAGAAGTTCAGCCCGATGATCCTGCCTTCGCGTTGTTGCTGCAGCTCGAGGCCATGGACAAGAGTCTTGCGTGCTCGCTTCGTTCTCTTCTTGCCACTCGTGATGGCATGCGTCGCCCCGCGGGCGATGGCAGTGAGGAGGCCGACAGTGACAGCGACGACGGCATGCGAGACGCTCCTGCATCTGAGCCGCAGTCCCTTGACGCTGCTGCCGCCGCCACAGCCGTCTTTGGAGGAGACGCGCTCGGCGCAGCAGGGTCGCCCTTCGCGCCAGGCGCTGCGCCTGCCACCCTTGCGCCGTCTGGAGGGGGGGCGGCGAAGGGCGGCGTCGGGAAAAGCGACTCGGCACAAAGAGCGGCTGGCAGCCAGCAAGCCTCCGCTCATTTCTCGTCCTTTTTGCAGCGCCCCACCACCGACGAAGGATGGGATAAGTTCTTGCAGTCCAAGGGCTTGTCTCGCAAGCAGTGCGACAACATCGTCGGTGGACTCAATGATGCTGCGCAGAAGAAGTTTAAGCACACTCCCTTTGGCGACCCGATCGGTACCCCTGCCGCTGCGGCAGATCGGCCTTCTGTTTAGCAGGAAGGCGCAGAAAGTTTGGTCGATCATCACCGCCAACGTCGGTGGGCAAGTCGGCCTCGACGCGTACCTGTCGGAGTCCATCTACAGTGATGTTCTTTTGATGCAGGAGTCCCGCATGCTGCCCGCTGCCTCTCAGGCTCTTGAGTCCAAGATGCGTGCTGCGGGGTGGTCGGCATCAGCTACGGCTGCGCTTCCCACAGCTGGCAATCCGTCTGGAGGGCTGAACACGGCTGCGGTTGCTCGCGTGGGGATTGCGCCGCTCGAGAATTTCGGCAGTCAGATTGTGGCCGCTCGTGCAGCGGCTTTACATGTGGGTGGTATGTTGCGTGGCGGCTTCCTCATTGTTAACTTGTACCTAGTGCACTCCGTGGGCATCGACAAGCAGAACTGGGCGATTCTCTCGCGTGTGGGAGCTCGGCTCAAGGCTGCTGGCATGCCCTTCATTGTCGGTGGTGATTGGAATTGCACTCCAAGTGATTTGGTCAAGACGTCGTGGGTTGACGCTCTCGACGCAGTCATCGCTGCGCCCACGGAGGGCACGTGCAGGCCCGCCATGCGCTGCATCGACTACTTCGTGGTTTCGCGCCAGATTGCAGGTCAGGCCAGGGCCGAAGTTGTTCAGAACGTCCCCATCTCTCCCCACCTCCCTGTTAGGCTCGTCTTCCCGTCGGTCGAGCCCCTGTGTAGCGCTCGTTTCGTGCAGGTCCCTAAGAGGTTCCCCACCGAGTTGCCCATTGGGTGTCTTGGGCCCCCTCCCGAGGTTGACCCCTGGGACCACGTCGGGGAGCTCTGTTCGGATCCTGAGCTCCAGATCCAGGATAAGTGGGACGCGTTTCTCAGGGCTGCTGAAGGTCAGTGGCTGTATCTGTTTCAGATTTCTGGGGACCAGTGTGACGAGTACGTTGGGAGGGACAGGCCGCTCCAGGTTAAGTGGGAAACCCCGTCTGCCCCCAACCCCCCTAGGTTTCCTAAGTTGTCCCCTCTCGCCTGTCGGTGGCGTAAGGTTCAGAATGTGCTGGCTGATCTCAGTAGGTCGCCTGCTGGCGCCCATCGGTCGCAGCTCGTCGCAGCTGCTGGGCGTCTTTCTCGCTTTCACCGTCTACCAGAGACGGCTGAGGTCGCCGCTTGGACAGCGATGCTGAGGCAGGTTTTATTCCTCCCGGCGGAGCCGGCGCGGTGCCTCGCCGACCTCGCGAGCCGCGAGGCGACGAGGCTTCAGCAGGCCTGCGCTCAGGCCAAGGAACGTGAATGGGGGAATTGGGTTGACAAGCATTCGTCTGGGGGCATGTCCGCTTTGTACAAGTTTTCGGCCCCCCCGACTCTCTTTCAGCCAGCCCCCCCCCTGTCATGGCACCCTTCGACCCTGCACGTCGCTCGAGTCGATCGAAGCTCTCGAAGACGAGTGGAAGCGTTGGTGGCAAGTCGGAGTCGAGCACCAGCCCCTCATTTGGCCTGAGCTCGGGGACCCCCCTCCGCGGCCCACTGTGGCCGAGCTCGTGCGAGCTCTCAAGTCCTTCAAGCCCTCGACGGGCACGGGGTTTGATCAGATCTCCCCTCGCTCTCTTCTGCTGTTGCCGCCTGCTGCTCTCGAGGCTCTGTGTGATATTGTGCACCACATTGAGCATAAGCGAGAGTGGCCCAGCACGTGGAATCGCATCGTGTTCATTCTTAAGAGGACGGGTGGTGTCAGGCCGTTGGGGCTCTTGCATGTGTTGGCTAGGGCCCAGTGTCGCCTGAGACGTCCTCCCATCAGGAGGTGGCAGGCTGCCAATGTCAGGGCTCTCTTTTGGAGCACCCATGGTAAGGCTTCTGAAAAATGCGTTTGGATCCAGGCGGCCTGGTCGGAGCATTCCACCTACAAGGATCGTGCGTGTGCCACTCTTTTGCTCGATTTAAAGAAGGCGTTCGAGTTGGTTCAGCATCATCATTTGTTGGCCGCTGCGGCGACCACTAACTTTCCTTTGTGGCAATTGTATCTCTTGGTCCAAATCTATCGCGCTCCGCGCATTCTCGATGTTGGGGGTGCTGTTGGGTCTTTGCTTTGTGTTGAGCAAACGATTGTGCCTGGATGTACTTTTTGCCACTTGTATGCTGCAGTTGATTCTCTTAGGCCCTTTGGACGCAGCGCAGGCCGCCTGCCCTGCTGCGCAGCTGTCCGTCAACGTAGACGATGTTGGCCTCATGCGCTGGGGCGCCGAGTCCCGCGTGGTCGGTGACATCACCGCCGCAGGCCAGCACCTGCTGCAGCAGCTGCGCCAGGTCGACTTAATGTTCGCTCTCGACAAGTCTCGCGTCTTGAGCAATTTCCCTACGGTTCGCGCTTCCATTGCAGCCAAGTTGAAGAGCCTTCAACCCCTGCCCGTCAGGTCTGAGCGCAATCTCGGCGTGGACTACGGCTCGGGCAAGGTTGCTAGTCGAGGCACGGTCCGTGGGCGTGTCGCTTGTATGAGGCCTAGGTTGGTCCGAATGGGTTTCCTCAAGGGCACCAAGCCTCGTCGCCGCGTGCTCGGGCGCATGGCCCGAGCTGCTCTGGAGTCTTCGGTCCTTTTCGGAGCGTCCGTCATGGGCACCAATGGACAGGAGTTGGAGGTTCTTCGAGGTGCGGCTGGTAAGCTGCCGGACCACCGTCAGGATGGCAAGTCTCGGACTTTGAGCCTTCTTCTCTCCCCTGTGCCCCGATTGGACCCCATCTTTAGAGCCACTTGGTTGCCCGTGAAGTTCTACCTCCATGCGCTCTGGCATCGTTGGTTGCCCCATGAGGCTTTGGATTTCGGGCTCCGTGAGGCCCGCAAGCACCTTTCTGGGCTGGAGCACCCGTGGTCTTCCATTAGGGGCCCCTTTTGCGCCCTGTGGGCCTCGCTCAGGCGTGTGGGTATCGTTGCTACTTCGTCCACGTCCTGGATCTGGCCTGATGGGGCCGACGTCAACCCGATGCGCTACTGCCCCGTCACTGTTCAGGAGCTCGTGTTTCGTGCTGTGGAGGCGTGGCAGTATCGTAAGGTCGCGGAACACCTCGAGGTTGAGGACTTCGCCAACGGGCTGATCTTGGGACCCCTGAAGGCCCTCCTTGGCAGCAAGAGTAAGTTGTCGGCCCAGCAGCAGGGCCACCTCCGCAGCACGGTCATCGGTGGGCAGCGGCCACAGAAGAGGCAGTGGGCCGCGGGTTATGGCACGACTCCCTCATGTCTGCTCTGCCCCACGCAGGAGGGGACCCTGCTGCATAGGCACTGCTCTTGTTCTCGCTTACTCAGCCTCGAGGACAAGCCCAGCTTTTTAGCTGCAGCAGAGGCTGCTGCCACCACTTCAGTGCTGGCGTCGCTTTTCGCCGAGCGCTGTCTTGCGCCATTCCCTTCTCTGAGCCGCCGTCCTCCTGGGTCTCCGATTTGTTGGGGGCTTGGAGGGCCCTCGGAGTTCACGGAAGATATTTACACTGACGGTTCTGCTTTCAAGGCCCAGTATCCCAGTCTGGCCAGTGCGGGCTGGGGGTGCGTTGCATTGCATCAGGACCGTCTGGAAATTGTCTCGTTTTGTTCAGGACCGCTCTTGGACCCGCTGCAGTGCATCAATGCTGCCGAGCTCACTGCTGTCATCAATGTTCTGCGCTTCGCGACTCCGCCTGTGCGTATGTACACGGATTATGCCTTTGTGGCTGACGGTTTCCATGTGCGTGGCCCAGAGGCTACCCGTGCTTGTGTTTCTGCGCACGCTCATCTCTGAAAGGAGTTCTGGAGGCTGGTGGATGACTGGGGCGGGGGGATTGAGATCAGCAAAATCAAGGGTCATGCGACCCAGGTTGATGTGCAGGCAGGGCGTGGCACCTCTGCGCGTCGCCGATACGGCAGTGCCAAGGCAGACGAGGCTGCCAAGAGCGCTGCTTCCTTTGCCAGGGTCTCAGAGGCTGCTGTCGCACAGCTTCAGGCCCGATGCAAAGTCTTGCATGTTTGGGGCTCCTGGATTGCGCGGCTTTCAGAGGGGCTCGAGGACTGTGGGCACCCCAAGAAACATGCTCGTGGTTTGCCCCCAGTGCCCAGCTTGGTTCTCGTCAAGGAACCCGTGGCCACCGATCTGGTCAGTCGTGCTCTTGCCGCGCAGGCGAGCTGCTCGGGTAAGGTACATGCCCTTGCTAAGTTCCAGCTTTCAGGTGGACCACTCGTGGTCGGCTGCACGCGTTGCGCGTGCTTTGCAGTGACGAGGCTTTATGGTTTAGCGAGCCCGTGCCCACCCGTGGTCACTGACCACGCTCGCAAGACGTTGAAGAGGCTTGCAAATGGCGAATTCAGACTCAGTGGCAAAGTCTATCGAGTTCAGTCTTTGGTCAGGCTCCCTGTCCTGGCGGCCACGGCGGGTGTCTAAGTTTTCTACGCCCGTGGGCCTTCGCCTGGTCGAGGAAGCCGTGTCCGCCCAGTGGGGCCGAAGGCGGTTGTAAGGTGCGCCTTCGGCCCTGCTTTCACTGTTGGTGGTGGACAGACTCTGCCCGCCCCCAAGTTGCGCCGAGGAGGAGGAGGAGGGAGGGAGGAGGGAGGAGGGAGGAGGGAGGACGGAGGAGGAGGAGGAGGAGGAAATCGAAAAGGAGGAAGAGAAGGAACGAGGAGGAGGAGGAAGAGGAAGCCGAAGCCCTTCAGAGAAACCCTCCACATGGAGCTGACCTGGGCACAAAGGGGCTCGGCGCGCGCGGACAGCGTCGCCGCCGTCGCCGTGGCCGTCGTCGTCGTTTGCCGATCGGCGGCGTCAACTGCTGTCATCGTCGTCATCGTCGTCGTCGTCGACCGTCGCCGTCGACGACCGTCGTCGTCATCGTCAATCTGCGCCGATCGTCAATCGCCCTCGAGCCCTCCCCCCATTCCTCCCCCCATCCTCCTCCTCCTCCTCCTCCCCCTCTGCCCCCTCTTCCTCTTCCTCCTCCTCCTCCTCATCCAGAAATCATGTTCCGGGAGAGGGTTCCGGGGACGGGATTTCGAACGATGCGGAAAAACTGAGCCCAAGGTGGCTCTGCGCACACGGACGGAGTCGCCGCCGTCGGCGCGGCCGTCGTCGTCGTCGCCGTCGATCGTCGATCGGCGGCGTCGACTGTTGTCATCGTCGTCGATCGTCGTCGTCGGTCGTCGACCGTCGTCGTCGTCGTCAATCACCGCCCTCGAGCCTCCTCCTCTCCCCCCCTCCTCCCCTCCACTCCTCCTCCCCGCCTCCTCCTCCTTTTTCTCTTCCTCTTCTTCCTCCTCTTCTCTCCCTTCGCCCTCTCCATTTCCTCCGCGCGACAGAAATCCAATAACACCTCGCGCAAATCAACGAACTGTGGCCCTCCGGGCTTTTCAGAATTTCCTTTTAGGGCCCTTTTGGGGCCGTCCTGGGGCCTTCTGGGGCGCTCTGGGAACCCGAAGTCATGTTCCCGGAGAGGCTTCCAGGAACATGATTTCGAACGGGACCCTCTTGGGCCTCCCTGAGGCCAGCTCGGGGGCCTCCTGGGCGGGTTTTGGGGCCTCTTTGGGCCGTCTTGGGGGGTTCCGTGAGCCCCACAGGACGACCCTTCTGGGGCGTCTGGGGCCCTCTTGGGTCTCTCTTGGGCTGTCTCGGGGCTGAAGGCGAGGAGGAGGAGTAGGAGGGCGAGGAGGGAGGGGAGGAGGAGGAGGAGGGGGAGGAGGAGCAGGGAGGAGGGAGGAGGGAGGAGGGAAGAGGGAGGAGGGAGGAGGGAGGGAGGAGAGGGAGGGAGGGAGGGAGGGAGGGAGGGAGGGAGGGAGGGAGGGAGGAGGAGGAGGAGGAGGAGGGGTAGCCGAAACCCTCCGGAGAAACCCTCCACCTGGAGCCGACCTGAGCCCAGTGTGGCTCGGTGCACGCTGACAGCGTCGCCGCCGTCGCCGTGGCCGTCGTCGTCGTCGTCGTCGTCGTTTGCCGATCGGCGGCGTCAACTGTTATCATCGTCATCGATCGTCGACGTCGTCGGTCGTCGCCGTCGACGACCGTCGTCGTCATCGTCAATCACCGTCGCCGATCACCGTCGCCGATCGTCGATCGCCCTCGAGCCCTCCCCCCCACTCCTCCTCCCCTCATCCTCCTCCTCTCCGCCTCCTCCTCCTTCTCCTCTTCCTCTTCCTTCTCCTCCTCCTTCGCCCTCTCCGTCTCCTCTGCGCGGAAGAAATCCAACAACATCTCGCGCAAATCAACGAATTGTGGCCCTCCAGGCCTTTTCGAAATGTCTTCTTAGGGTTTGGGGCCGCCCTGGGGCCCTCTTGGGCGTCCTGGGAACCCGGAAATCATGTTCGCGGAGAGGCTTCCACGAACATGATTTCGGACGGGGCTCTCTTGGGCCTCCCTGAGGCCAGCTTGGGGGCCTCCTGGGCCGGTTCTAAAACCTCTTGGGCCGTTTTCGGGATTCCGTGAGCCCCACAAGACGATCCTTTTGGGCCGTCTTGTGCCCTCTTGGGTCTCTCTTGGGCTGTCTTGGGGCTCTTCGGGGGCGTTTGGGGCACTGTGAAGACGAAGCAAGCGGGTGTGCTGAAAATGTACGTTTTACGAAGGATATGGGCCGATTGTTGCCTCTTGAAGGCCCTCTTGGGGCCCTCGTCGGCCATCTTCAAGCCATCTCGGGCCCTCTTGGGCCTCGCTGAGGCTGTCTTGTGTGCCTCTTGGGCGTCCTGGGAACCCGGAATTCTTGGTCCCGGAGAGGCTTCCGGGAACACGATTTCGAACGAGGCCCTCTTGGCCTCCCTGAGGCCGTCTTGGAGGCTTTCTGGGCCGGCTTCGGGGCTTCTTGGGCCGTCTTGCGGGGTTCCGTGAGCCCCGCAGGACGACCCTTCTGGGACGTCTGGGGCCTCTTGAGTCTCTCTTGGGCTGTCTTGGGGCTCCTCGGGGGCGTCTGGGGCACTGTGAAGACGAAGCAAGCGAGCATGCTGGAAAAATACATTTTACGAGGGTATTGGGCCGATTGTTCCCCCTTGAAGGCCATCTTGGGCGTCTTTCTCGCTTTCACCGTCTACCAGAGACGGCTGAGGTCGCCGCTTGGACAGCGATGCTGAGGCAGGTTTTATTCCCCCCGGCGGAGCCGGCGCGGTGCCTCGCCGACCTCGCGAGCCGCGAGGCGACGAGGCTTCAGCAGGCCTGCGCTCAGGCCAAGGAACGTGAATGGGGGAATTGGGTTGACAAGCATTCGTCTGGGGGCATGTCCGCTTTGTACAAGTTTTCGGCCCTCCCCACTCCCTTTCAGCCAGCCCCCCTCTGTCATGGCACCCTTCGACCCTGCACGTCGCTCGAGTCGATCGAAGCTCTCGAAGACGAGTGGAAGCGTTGGTGGCAAGTCGGAGTCGAGCACCAGCCCCTCATTTGGCCTGAGCTCGGGGACCCCCCTCCGCGGCCCACTGTGGCCGAGCTCGTGCGAGCTCTCAAGTCTTTCAAGCCCTCGACGGGCACGGGGTTTGATCAGATCTCCCCTCGCTCTCTTCTGCTGTTGCCGCCTGCTGCTCTCGAGGCTCTGTGTGATATTGTGCACCACATTGAGCATAAGCGAGAGTGGCCCAGCACGTGGAATCGCATCGTGTTCATTCTTAAGAGGACGGGTGGTGTCAGGCCGTTGGGGCTCTTGCATGTGTTGGCTAGGGTCCAGTGTCGCCTGAGACGTCCTCCCATCAGGAGGTGGCAGGCGGCCAACGTCAGGGCTCTCTTTTGGAGCACCCATGGTAAGGCTTCTGAAAAATGCGTTTGGATCCAGGCGGCCTGGTCGGAGCATTCCACCTACAAGGATCGTGCGTGTGCCACTCTTTTGCTCCATTTAAAGAGGCGTTCGAGTTGGTTCAGCATCATCATTTGTTGGCCGCTGCGGCGACCACTAACTTTCCTTTGTGGCAATTGTATATCTCGGTCCAAATCTATCGCGCTCCGCGCATTCTCGATGTTGGGGGGTGCTGTTGGGTCTTTGCTTTGCGTTGAGCAAACGATTGTGCCTGGATGTACTTTTGCCACTTGTATGCTGCAGTTGATTCTCTTAGGCCCTTTGGACGCAGCGCAGGCCGCCTGCCCTGCTGCGCAGCTGTCCGTCAACGTTGACGATGTTGGCCTCATGCGCTGGGGCGCCGAGTCCCGCGTGGTCGGTGACATCGCCGCCGCAGGCCAGCACCTGCTGCAGCAGCTGCGCCAGGTCGACTTAAAGTTCGCTCTCGACAAGTCTCGCGTCTTGAGCAATTTCCCTACGGATCGCGCTTCCATTGCAGCCAAGTTGAAGAGCCTTCAACCCCTGCCCGTCAGGTCTGAGCGCAATCTCGGCGTGGACTACGGCTCGGGCAAGGTTGCTAGTCGAGGCACGGTCCGTGGGCGTGTCGCTTGTATGAGGCCTAGGTTGGTCCGAATGGGTTTCCTCAAGGGCACCAAGCCTCGTCGCCGCGTGCTCGGGCGTATGGCTCGAGCTGCTCTGGAGTCTTCGGTCCTTTTCGGAGCGTCCGTCGCGGGCACCAATGGGCAGGAGTTGGAGGTTCTTCGAGGTGCGGCTGGTAAGCTGCAGGACCACCGTCTTCTCTCCCCTGTGCCCCGATTGGACCCCATCTTTAGAGCCACTTGGTTGCCCGTGAAGTTCTACCTCCATGCGCTCTGGCATCGTTGGTTGCCCCATGAGGCTTTGGATTTCGGGCTCCGTGAGGCCCACAAGCACCTTTCTGGGCTGGAGCACCCGTGGTCCTCCATTAGGGGCCCCTTTTGCGCCCTGTGGGCCTCGCTCAGGCGTGTGGGTATCGTTGCTACTTCGTCCACGTCCTGGATCTGGCCTGATGGGGCCGACGTCAACCCGATGTGCTACTGCCCCGTCACTGTTCAGGAGCTCGTGTTTCGTGCTGTGGAGGCGTGGCAGCATCGTAAGGTCGCGGAACACCTCGAGGTTGAGGACTTCGCCAACGGGCTGATCTTGGGACCCCTGAAGGCCCTCCTTGGCAGCAAGAGTAAGTTGTCGGCCCAGCAGCAGGGCCACCTCCGCAGCACGGTCATCGGTGGGCAGTGGCCACAGAAGAGGCAGTGGGCCGCGGGTTATGGCACGACTCCCTCATGTCTGCTCTGCCCCACGCAGGAGGGGACCCTGCTGCATAGGCACTGCTCTTGTTCTCGCTTACTCAGCCTCGAGGACAAGCCCAGCTTTTTAGCTGCAGCAGAGGCTGCTGCCACCACTTCAGTGCTGGCGTCGCTTTTCGCCGAGCGCTGTCTTGTGCCATTCCCTTCTCTGAGCCGCCGTCCTCATGGGTCTCCGATTTGTTGGGGGCTTGGAGGGCCCTCGGAGTTCACGGAAGATATTTACACTGACGGTTCTGCTTTCGAGGCCCAGTATCCCAGTCTGGCCAGTGCGGGCTGGGGGTACGTTGCATTGCATCAGGACCGTCTGGAAATTGTCTCGTTTTGTTCAGGACCGCTCTTGGACCCGCTGCAGTGCATCAGTGCTGCCGAGCTCACTGCTGTCATCAATGTTCTGCGCTTCGCGACTCCGCCTGTGCGTATTTACACGGATTATGCCTTTGTGGCTGGCGGTTTCCATGTGCGTGGTCCAGAGGCTACCCGTGCCTGTGTTTCTGCGCACGCTCATCTCTGAAAGGAGTTCTGGAGGCTGGTGGATGACTGGGGCGGGGGGATTGAGATCAGCAAAATCAAGGGTCATGCGACCCAGGTTGATGTGCAGGCAGGGCGTGGCACCTCTGCGCGTCACCGATACGGCAGTGCCAAGGCAGACGAGGCTGCCAAGAGCGCTGCTTCCTTTGCCAGGGTCTCAGAGGCTGCTGTCGCACAGCTTCAGGCCCGATGCAAAGTCTTGCATGTTTGGGGCTCCTGGATTGCGCGGCTTTCAGAGGGGCTCGAGGGCTGTGGGCACCCCAAGAAGCATGCTCGTGGTTTGCCCCCAGTGCCCAGCTTGGTTCTCGTCAAGGAACCCGTGGCCACCGATCTGGTCAGTCGTGCTCTCGCCGCGCAGGCGAGCTGCTCGGGTAAGGTACATGCCCTTGCTAAGTTCCAGCTTTCAGGTGGACCACTCGTGGTCGGCTGCACGCGTTGCGCGTGCTTTGCAGTGACGAGGCTTTCTGGTTTAGCGAGCCCGTGCCCACCCGTGGTCACTGACCACGCTCGCAAAACGTTGAAGAGGCTTGCAAATGGCGAATTCAGACTCAGTGGCAAAGTCTATCGAGTTCAGTCTTTGGTCAGGCTCCCTGTCCTGGCGGCCACGGCGGGTGTCTAAGTTTTCTACGCCCGTGGGCCTTCGCCTGGTCGAGGAAGCCGTGTCCGCCCAGTGGGGCCGAAGGCGGTTGTAAGGTGCGCCTTCGGCCCTGCTTTCACTGTTGGTGGTGGACAGACTCTGCCCGCCCCCAAGTTGCGCCGAGGAGGAGGAGGAGGGAGGGAGGAGGGAGGAGGGAGGAGGGAGGACGGAGGAGGAGGAGGAGGAGGAAATCGAAAAGGAGGAAGAGAAGGAACGAGGAGGAGGAGGAAGAGGAAGCCGAAGCCCTTCAGAGAAACCCTCCACATGGAGCTGACCTGGGCACAAAGGGGCTCGGCGCGCGCGGACAGCGTCGCCGCCGTCGCCGTGGCCGTCGTCGTCGTTTGCCGATCGGCGGCGTCAACTGCTGTCATCGTCGTCATCGTCGTCGTCGTCGACCGTCGCCGTCGACGACCGTCGTCGTCATCGTCAATCTGCGCCGATCGTCAATCGCCCTCGAGCCCTCCCCCCATTCCTCCCCCCATCCTCCTCCTCCTCCTCCTCCCCCTCTGCCCCCTCTTCCTCTTCCTCCTCCTCCTCCTCATCCAGAAATCATGTTCCGGGAGAGGGTTCCGGGGACGGGATTTCGAACGATGCGGAAAAACTGAGCCCAAGGTGGCTCTGCGCACACGGACGGAGTCGCCGCCGTCGGCGCGGCCGTCGTCGTCGTCGCCGTCGATCGTCGATCGGCGGCGTCGACTGTTGTCATCGTCGTCGATCGTCGTCGTCGGTCGTCGACCGTCGTCGTCGTCGTCAATCACCGCCCTCGAGCCTCCTCCTCTCCCCCCCTCCTCCCCTCCACTCCTCCTCCCCGCCTCCTCCTCCTTTTTCTCTTCCTCTTCTTCCTCCTCTTCTCTCCCTTCGCCCTCTCCATTTCCTCCGCGCGACAGAAATCCAATAACACCTCGCGCAAATCAACGAACTGTGGCCCTCCGGGCTTTTCAGAATTTCCTTTTAGGGCCCTTTTGGGGCCGTCCTGGGGCCTTCTGGGGCGCTCTGGGAACCCGAAGTCATGTTCCCGGAGAGGCTTCCAGGAACATGATTTCGAACGGGACCCTCTTGGGCCTCCCTGAGGCCAGCTCGGGGGCCTCCTGGGCGGGTTTTGGGGCCTCTTTGGGCCGTCTTGGGGGGTTCCGTGAGCCCCACAGGACGACCCTTCTGGGGCGTCTGGGGCCCTCTTGGGTCTCTCTTGGGCTGTCTCGGGGCTGAAGGCGAGGAGGAGGAGTAGGAGGGCGAGGAGGGAGGGGAGGAGGAGGAGGAGGGGGAGGAGGAGCAGGGAGGAGGGAGGAGGGAGGAGGGAGGGAGGGAGGGAGGGAGGGAGGGAGGAGGGAGGGAGGGAGGGAGGGAGGGAGGGAGGGAGGGAGGGAGGGAGGAGGAGGAGGAGGAGGAGGGGTAGCCGAAACCCTCCGGAGAAACCCTCCACCTGGAGCCGACCTGAGCCCAGTGTGGCTCGGTGCACGCTGACAGCGTCGCCGCCGTCGCCGTGGCCGTCGTCGTCGACGTCGTCGTTTGCCGATCGGCGGCGTCAACTGTTATCATCGTCATCGATCGTCGACGTCGTCGGTCGTCGCCGTCGACGACCGTCGTCGTCATCGTCAATCACCGTCGCCGATCACCGTCGCCGATCGTCGATCGCCCTCGAGCCCTCCCCCCCACTCCTCCTCCCCTCATCCTCCTCCTCTCCGCCTCCTCCTCCTTCTCCTCTTCCTCTTCCTTCTCCTCCTCCTTCGCCCTCTCCGTCTCCTCTGCGCGGAAGAAATCCAACAACATCTCGCGCAAATCAACGAATTGTGGCCCTCCAGGCCTTTTCGAAATGTCTTCTTAGGGTTTGGGGCCGCCCTGGGGCCCTCTTGGGCGTCCTGGGAACCCGGAAATCATGTTCGCGGAGAGGCTTCCACGAACATGATTTCGGTCGGGGCTCTCTTGGGCCTCCCTGAGGCCAGCTTGGGGGCCTCCTGGGCCGGTTCTAAAACCTCTTGGGCCGTTTTCGGGATTCCGTGAGCCCCACAAGACGATCCTTTTGGGCCGTCTTGTGCCCTCTTGGGTCTCTCTTGGGCTGTCTTGGGGCTCTTCGGGGGCGTTTGGAGCACTGTGAAGACGAAGCAAGCGGGCGTGCTGAAAACGTACGTTTTACGAGGGATATGGGCCGATTGTTGCCTCTTGAAGGCCCTCTTGGGGCCCTCGTCGGCCATCTTCAAGCCATCTCGGGCCCTCTTGGGCCTCGCTGAGGCTGTCTTGTGTGCCTCTTGGGCGTCCTGGGAACCCGGAATTCTTGTTCCCGGAGAGGCTTCCGGGAACACGATTTCGAACGAGGCCCTCTTGGCCTCCCTGAGGCCGTCTTGGAGGCTTTCTGGGCCGGCTTCGGGGCTTCTTGGGCCGTCTTGCGGGGTTCCGTGAGCCCCGCAGGACGACCCTTCTGGGACGTCTGGGGCCTCTTGAGTCTCTCTTGGGCTGTCTTGGGGCTCCTCGGGGGCGTCTGGGGCACTGTGAAGACGAAGCAAGCGAGCATGCTGGAAAAATACATTTTACGAGGGTATTGGGCCGATTGTTCCCCCTTGAAGGCCATCTTGGGGCCCTCTTCGGCCATCTTCAAGCCATCTCGGGCCCTCTTGGGCCTCGCTGAGGCTGTCTTGTGGGCCTCGAACCTGAAAATCATGTTCCCGGGTTCCCGGAGAGGCTTACGGGAACATGATTTCGAACGAGGCCCTCTTGGCCTCCCTGAGACCGTCTTGGGGGCCTCCTGGGCTGGCTTCGGGGCCTCTTGGGCCGTCTTGGGGGCTCCGTGAGCCCCACAAGACGACCCTTTTGGGCCGTCTTGTGCCCTCTTGGGTCTCTCTTGGGCTGTCTTGGGGCTCTTCGGGGGCGTTTGGGGCACTGTGAAGACCAAGCAAGCGAGTGTGCTGAAAATGTACGTTTTACGAGGGATATGGGCCGATTGTTGCCTCTTGAAGGCCCTCTTGGGGCCCTCGTCGGCCATCTTCAAGCCATCTCGGACCCTCTTGGGGCGCTCTTGGGCGTCTTCGGGGCCTCTTGAGGCTTTCTTGACCATCTGCACGGCCCACGTGGCCTGTCGGGGGCACTTTGGAAGCGGCCCGAAGCAGTCCCAGGGGGTCTGTGACCCCCAAAGGTCCTGGGGGGCGTCCATGGGGGAGGGTGGCACCGGCCCGGCC
Organism: Prorocentrum cordatum; assembly: GCA_963575745.1. Lineage (NCBI taxonomy): Eukaryota > Dinophyceae > Prorocentrales > Prorocentraceae > Prorocentrum > Prorocentrum cordatum. The sequence continues at coordinate 41,759 of CAUYUJ010002247.1, read as the reverse complement.
CACTCCACGGCCTACTCAGATCTACATATATATATATATATATATACATATACATATGCATATACATTTACATATACATATACATATACATATGCATATACATATACATATACATATACATACATATACATACATACATACATACATACATACATACATACATACATACATACCTATCTACCTACCTACCTACCTACCTACCTACATACATACATACATACACACATACATACACACATACATACATCTATACATACGTACATACATGCATACATACATACATACACACACATACATACATACATACATACATACATACATACATACATACATACATACATACATACATACGTACATACATACATACATACATACATACATACATACATACATGCATACATACATACATACATACATATATGTATGCGTATGGTAATGCATATGTATATGTATGTGTACATGTAGATGTATACGTATGAGTACGGTAGATGTATATGCACATGTGAATGTACACATATCTGTACCGATATGCAGTTGTGTAAATATTGAGATCTCTCTCTCTCGTTCACACAGACAAGCGAAGCTGGCGCCAGCAGCTTGGCTCCCTCAGCCTTGCAGGATGGGCGCTGGAGTTCCAGACTCGGTCACGCTGCAGCTCCGGCTCCCAGGGGCCTGCGGCTCGATTCTCGAGCCGCCAAGCAACCGGGCGTCCACTGGCGGAGGCACCGCCGACTGGAACAGATCAGAGCGACCCCTGTCCAGAGCCATGGGGGAGAGGGGACAGGAGGGGGAGGATAAAGGGGCCCTGGGACACACAAATAAAGACACACAAAGAAAACGATCCCCCATATTCTCCCATATGTTCTGGTTTCTGTCTTCCCCCCCACTTCCCATATGTTCCCATTTTTTCCTGGAAATCGACGATTAATTGTGTCTGTGTCTGTGTGTTTTTTTCCTCTCCTGAGAGGAGTAGGAGCAGCAGCAGCGCAGGAGACAAAGCCTCCCGCGGCGACGGCACAAGCAAAAAAGCCGGCCGAGCCGACAACGGAACCGACACCGACCAGAGCTGACAGGTCGCAGGCAGCCCAGAAGGGCGCAGCGACGCAGCAGCGACACGACCACCGACCGAATGTACTCCAGACTTCGTAATAAAAGGGAGGGGGTCTGGACCCTCCAAGACAAGCCATTCCAGACCCCCCCCGTGGGAGAACCCTCCAAAACATCGTCCCCAGACCCCCCCAGGCCCTCCAAGATAGCCTGGAAGAGACCCCCCCGAAATGAGACCCCCCTCCCTTTATTACGAAATCTGGAGTAACCGACTGCGACCCAGCCGAAACGACCGAGCTGCGGACACCCTTGAGTGAGAGCGCAGAGGAGCGCAGAGGACGCAGTCAAGCTGCTACCATCCACAAGGCAAGGCACGTAAGAAATGATGACCCTCTTGAGCCCCCAAAGAGCCTGGTGCGTGTACGAGGAACGCTGGAAGAGGCCTCCTTGATGGGGTCCAAGTAGATCGGGTCGGAGGATCGCGCCGCATCGTCGATGCATCGGCAATTCGGTTCGGTGTGAAGCCCGACTTTCTCCCCGCCGACGTCGCCGTTGCATCACAAACGTCGCAGGTGCATCGACGCTGCATAGGCGATGTATGGGAGACGCGGCGCGATCCTCCGGCCCCATCTACTTGGACCCCGTCTGGGAGGCCTAGTGCTAGAGGAACAACCGTGGAATGGCCCGAGAAACAGCGAGCCCCTTCCGAACCGAAACCGTTCCTTACTTCAGCGCCTTGACCGTAGTACCCGCGGCGCGCTCGCTCGGCGGCAAATCTGGCAGCGTGGCGCGGCCCGTCGGCCGGAGCAGGCCGTCCCTCCGCAGCACGCGGGGGGCGGGGGGCACACGCCTCTCTCCGTCGTATCTCCTCCTCCTCCTCCTCCTCCTCCTCCTCCTCCTCCTGCCTGCACTGCGCTATAGACTTGCACGCGCCCCTCGCCCTGGCAGCGCGAAGGCGGCCGGGGGGGGGGCCATCGAAGGTCTTTCTTTCCCTCGGTCTGGGTCAGAGGCTGCGGTCCGTAGGCCAGAACGGGGGGGTTAAGGGGGGGGGGGGAAGCAAAAGTGCCTCCCGTACCGTTTCGGCAGGGGCTGAGCCGCGCCACCGGCAGCTGCACGCCCACCGACTGCATCGCCGACACCGCTCCCCCCCCCGCCCCCATCGGCGGTGGACAGACCTCCCTTTCGTAGACCTCCCCTTAGTGAGAACGGCCAGGGACCGAAAGGCCCAGGCCCGCAAAAACGACGGCCGCGACGCCCTCTCGCGACCCGAAAACGGCCGATCCCTCAATCGACGCGTCAGGGTATTCGGAGGTCTATCCACCCCCGACCCCAGCGGAACGCCTGCGCCGCAGGTCCGCCAGCCGCTCGATGCTCCGGACCAGCGGCCAGTAGCGGGCAGGCGCCTGCCAGTCTGCTCCCCCTTCTGCTGCGGCTGCCGCCGCCGCTGCCCCGCTCCGTGCCCTCCGCCCCCTCCGCCGCCCCGCCTCGCCCCGCCTCTCCCCCTGGAGGTGAGCGACACGAGTCCTGCGGAAGGGCGCCCAGGATCCGAAGGCTGCTCCGGAGGAGCTGGTCCCGGGGAGAGGAAAAGCGTGCCCGCGCGCTTCCTGATTGCCACCGTCGAGCCTGTCCGCCTGGCACGCGCGTGCTCGGAGGCCTCGGAGAGAACTCGGGAGCGGCCAAGAGGGGGGTGTCCAAGAGAGGGGTGCAAATCAGGACCGGCGGCACGTGCGCGGCCCAGCGGGGGGGCTAGGGACGTAATGAAATATAAGACGAGGCGCCATGAAATCCGGGAAATATCACGGCCCCCGCCATCATACCCCCCCCCTAGTCATCACCCCCCCCTGTGCCGCCCCCGAAGAAAGCTGGTCCTGGGGAAGGCCCTCGGGTGTGCAGGACTCTCGTCCATGGGGTCACCTCCTCGGCTTCCAGGGGGGGCCTCCCGGGCCTCCTCGGCTCCCCAAAGGGGGGACCTCCTCGGCCTCCTCAGCCCCCGCGCCCGTGGGGGGTGCAGGACCCGTGCCACTCAGACCCCCTTCCCGTCATGGCGATCCTCTTCTGCCGCCGGATCCTGCCGCTGCTGCTGCGCCCTGGCCTCCGCCTCCGCCTCCGCCTTCGCCCCCTGGTCCTTCCCCTCCTCCTTCTCCTCTCCTCCCCCCCTCCTCCTCCTCCTCCTCCTGCTCCCTCTACAATTACACAATAGGAGTACTACTCTCCTCTCTCCCCTGGTGACGCCCGGGAAATATTCGGTCCACCTCCGCGTATCCGTTTTGCTCTCGCTGAAGCGCTCACCTCATTTTCGAGCTACCGCTCGTTGCGGATCGTGCTCCCGCTGCAGCGCTCGCCTCATCTCCGCGCTTCCGCTCGTTCCGAATCGTGCTCCCGCTGCAGCGCTGGAGTCATCAAGTCCAGCGTCATGCCACGGCATGGTTTTCGGTCCTTCCAAATGGGCTCCAAAGTCTAGAAAATGCCTCCCCGAAAAAACAGCCAGAAGTGATTAAACATTCGGTGCCGATTCGTTGATTGTTGGGGTCGCAGAACCCCCCCTTTTAGGGCGTCGCCACGCCATGCTATGTCAGGCTACGCGTCCTCCGAATCGTGTTCCCGCTGCAGCGCTGGCCTCAGTCCCGCGTTTCCGCTCGTTCCGAATCGTGCTCCCGCTGCAGCGCTGACGTCATTATTTCCAGCGCCATGCCAAGGCATGGTGTTCGGTCCTTCCAAATTCCAAAATCTAGAAAATGCCTCCCCGAAAAAACGTCAAAGGACTTACACATTCGGTGCCGATTCGTTGATTGTTGGGGTCGCAGAAGCCCCCCCCCCACCCCCCACTTTAAGGCGTCGCCACGCCATGCTATGTCAGGCTACGCTTCCTCCGAATCGTGCTCCCGCTGCTGCGCTGGCCTCATTTCCGCGCGTCCGATCGTTCCGAATCGTGCTCCCGCTGCAGCGTTGGCGTCATTGTTTCCAGCGCCATGCCACGGCATTGTTTTCGGTCCTTACAAATCGGCTCCAAAATCTAGACAATGGCCACCCGAAACAACCATCAGAAGTGATTACACATTCGGTGTCGATTCGTTGATTGTTGGGGTCACCGAACCGTCCCCCACTTGGGCCAACTCGGGGCGTCACCACGCCATGCTATGTCAGGCTACGCGCTGATCTTCAACACCGTGCTACGTCGTGTAATGCTGTGCCATGCTACGACATCCGACTGTGCGAATAGAGAAGAGACCTACGCCATGGCAAGGAATACGACCACCCCCTCCTCACCCTGCTCATCCTCCTCCTCCTCGTCGTCGCCGTCGTCCTCGGAATCCGCCTCCCCGGTTCACTCACCGTAATTTAAGTCGCACCTCTCATCGTCCTGATCATCGCGGCCGTGCCTCCCACATTCATTCTCCGATTGGCCGGCGTGGCATCCTTAAGTTGCTCCTTCTTCTGCACTTGTTATTTCCAAAGGCTGTGATGGCGTCTGGCGCCGCTCTTGGCAACGGTCTTCTTCATGACGTGGCACATGCCTGCGCCTGGTCCTCCTCGTCCTCTCCTCCTGCTGCGCCTCTTCCTGCACCTCTGCCTTTTCCTAGGAGGAGGAGGCGGAGGAGGAGGAGGAGGAGGAGGAGGGGGGGGATTGTTTGCCCGCTACAGGCCGTTTCACCTCTTCTGTGAAAGAGAAAATAGCTGGCGGTTCGGAGGGGTAAGCCGCCAGCCCCTGGCTGGTTCAAGAAGCACCGACAAGGGCCCTCGCTCTACCGTGATACTGTCATCCTTGGGATGGAGACCTCGGCAGAGTCTCTGCCAGCAATACCGAGCACCAGCACTACTAGGATGGTCTGCACACTGGCGAACCAAGTTCATGGCACGCCGCCCGCTGGTAGCCTTGCATCGCAGGCAGACGATGAGACGCTGGGCAGCGACGGCTGTACACGCCCCTGCCCCTGGACCTCACGCCAGGGCAACGGTCGGAGGAAGGTCCTCCCGTGCCCAGACACACAGAGAAAGAGAAAGGGGCGGCCCCCTTGAGCAACCGTAACCGCAGGGGAGACTCAACCCCACGGCCGTGCACCAGGAGGACGAGGACAGCACGAGGCAGTGAAAAAGACGGCCAGCGGCACCTGCTCGCCGAAACTCCAAAGCCCGAGCCCCAGGGCTGGCAGCGTAACCAGCAACGCCGAGCAAAGTGCAGCTAAACCCCAGATCGAGCCTGCCGCGTGAGCCCATCTCACACCAAGCCGAAGGCGAATTACCAGCAACACGGAGGGCGACGGTCGGGGAGGACGAGTCTCCCCCGTGCCCAGACGCTTACACCACGGTACTGGAGGCGGCCCCCTGGGCAACGGTCACCGCAAGGGAATTCTCACCCCACGGCCGTGCGACAGGGGGCGAGGGCGGCACGAGGCAGTGAAAAGGACGGCCAGCGGCGCCCGCCCAACGGAATCCCAAGGCCCGAATTCCAGGGCTGGCTGCGCAACCAGCACCGCCGAGCAGGGCACAGCAGAACCCCAGATCGAACCCGCCACGTGAGCCATCTCACGCCAAGGTCGGGCCGAAGTCTCAGCATGACAGGGCCACAGTCAGGGAAGAACCTCCCCCGTGCCCAGCGCGCAACGGGAGTACTAGCTCGACCCCATGAGCAACGGTCACCGCAGGGAAGACGTCACCCCACGGCCGTGCACCAAGGGCGAGGACAGCACGAGGCAGCGAAAAGGACGGCCAGCGGCGCCCGCCCGACGGAATTCCAATGTCCGAATTCCAGGGCTGGCAGCGTAACCAGCACCGCCGAGCAGGACACAGCAAAAAACCCAGATCGAACCCGCCACGTGAGTCCTCTCACGCCAAGGTGGTCGAGGTCACAGCACGACAAGGCCACTGTCGGGGAAAAGTCACCCCCGTGCCAAGCGCGCAACTAAAACTAGTTCGACCCCGGAGCAGCGGTCACTGTAGGGGAGATCACCCCACAGCCGTGCGACAGGAGCGAGGCAGCACATGGCAGTGAAAAGGACGGCTGGCGGCGCCAGCTCGACGGAACTCCAGGGCCCGAGTTCAGGAGGGGGAGAGTTAAAGAAGCTCCGACCAGGGCCCTCGCTCTACCGTGATACTGTCATCCTTGGGATGGAGACCTCGGCATATTCTTAGCCAGCAATACCGAGCACCAGCACTACTAGGATGGTCTGCACACTGGCGAGCCAAGTTCATGGCACGCTGCCCGCTGATGGCCTTGCATCGCAAGCAGACGATGAGACGATTACCGTCGGAGCACTCGAGCGCGATGCAATGGTGGCCTTTTGCCGCGAGCATTGCAAGGTCCAGCTTGCTTCGACGAGAACAGAGCCCAGGTTGCGGGGGCCAAAACTTCCCACCAATACCTAGGTACTGAGGGAGGGGGGCCGGAATCCCACGGAGAAACTGTAAGACAGGCCTTGCATTTCAAGAAAGCTCCTATCTGCTGCCACTCGTGTGGTGCGGCCGCAGCTATCCCTTGGCCAGCACCACTCCCACGACAAACGACCACACGAACGACACCGGGACCCATCTCGAGAGGCGGCCATAGCGGGAGGAGCTTTGCAGCCAGCAAGCTCACAGCACGCGCGACCGCGTACTGCATATCTACTGACTCCAACTCCTCACGACTGGGCTGAGGGTTCGACGCTGCCGCCACCTTAGTAGCAGCATCTACATAAAGATTTCCTACGCGGAGGAAGCGGTCCATATCGTCGGCCGCTTCATCAATAGTCTGATGGGCCTTCTCTTTGCTGGTAGTGATGGCTGGTAAATTCTCGCGCACGAACTGAGCACACCCTGAGTACAGACGTTTGTGGAGGAGGAGGAGGCGGGGGAGGAGGAGGAGGAGGAGGAGGAGAAGGAGGAGGAGGAGGAGGAGGGTCGTCCTCTGTTTCACCCTGCTCCTGCCTCGGGTACAACTCGCGGGTTACAACCCCCCGACGCACCCACTCACGGCAGGCGGCAGGAGCGGGTGCGCCGAAGAGAAGGCGCGCCCCCGGTCCCAGCCCGCAGCGGCAGACCCACACCTGGCGTGCTGTCAACCGTGTCCACGGCATCTGTCGTCGCAAAGCTCCTGCCCGTCCACTCCAGAGGGTGACAGCGGTGCCATTGCGGCTGTCTGCGCGAGAGGGCAACAGTGAGATGCATGCAGACCGCCGCGCGATGAAGGCTGCCAAAACATGGGCGTGAGCCCCAGCCTGCCAGCTTCGAAAGGTCGTGGGCGCCATCCGGCATCCTGCACGCACGGAAGGCGAACACCGAGCTGCTCGCAGCCCGCCATGCGTCCCGCGGGCGCCCGAAACAGGCGCCGAGAGTAGACGGGCTCCGCAAGGAAGGGGGGCGGTGGCCGCAACAAGCTCCGCGGGTTATTCAAGCCCTGCCGCACGTCATGAAGCTCCTCGCTCGTTCTTGTCCTCTCCCGTGCCGTCGTCGTCGTCGTTGTCCTCCTCCTCCTCCTCCTCCTCCTCCTCCTCCTCCACCTTCTCCTCCTTCTCGAGTGGCGGGACAGGTCGGTCACCGAGGTCGCCACCCTCCTTCTGAAATGCGGCGACAAGGTAGAGCGTCCTCCTCCTCATCCTCCTCCTCATCATCATCAGCACCATCCTCATCTGCATTTGCATCAGCATCAGCATCATCAGCATCCTCAGCATCAGCATCATCATAATCACGGTCAGCATCAGCATCAGCATCATCATCAGCAGCATCCTCGTCGTCAGCATCATCATCAAGTCGTCATCATCACCATCAGCATCATCATCATCAGCAGCATCGTCAGCATCAGCATCATCGTCGAAAGCGTCAGCATCATTATCAGCAGCACCCTCACCAACAGCAGCAGCATCATCAGCATCATCAGCATCTGTCACGTCATCATCATCAGCAGCAGCAGCATCAGCATCAGCATCAGCATCATCATCATTCATCATCATCATCATCATCATCATCATCATCATCATCATCATCATCATCATCATCATCATCATCATCATCCGCATCAGCAGCAGCATCATCATTATCATCACCATCATCAGCATCATCAGCATCATTGTCATCATCAGCAGCATCAGCATCATCTGCAGCACCACCACCGTCACCACCACCACCACCACAATCATCATCATCATCAGCAGCAGCAGCATCAGCATCAGCATCATCATCAGCATCGCCAGCATCTTCGTCGTCGTCATCATCCACATCATCATCGTCAGCATCATCGGCATTGGAATCGTCATCATCCTCGTCGTCATCATCATCATCGTCATCAGCATCATAAGCATCAGCATCATCATCATCATCATCATCATCATCATCATCATCATCGTAATAATCATCATCAGCCATATCATCATCACCATCATGCTCAGAATCACCATCATTATCATCATCATCAGCAGCAGCAGCAGAAGCATCATCACCAGCAGCATGATCATCAGCATTAGCATCAGCAGCAGCATCAGCAGCAGCATCAGCATCATCAGCATCATCATCATCATCATCATCATCATCATCATCATCATCATCATCAGCAGCAGCATCAGCATCAGCATCAGCATCAGCATCAGCATCATCATCATCATCATCATCATCATCATCAGCATCAGCATCAGCATCAGCATCAGCATCAGCATCATCATCATCATCATCATCATCATCATCATCATCATCATCATCGTCAGCATCATCAGCAGCATCAGTATCATCATCAACATCCGCATCGCCATGCATCAACATCATCATCGTCATCAGCATCATCAGCATCAACAGCATCATCAGCATCATCATCATCAGCATCAACATGATCATCATCATCAACATCAACATTATCATAATCATAATCCGTTTCTTGACCTCGACCCCCCCCCCATCGTCGTCCTTCGTCCTCCTCGCAGCCCGCAGGAGCCATGAAAACGATAAGATGAAGGAGAAACTCAAAAGACCTTGAGCACTCTCGCGAGCATGGCAATGTCAGTGGCGAAGTACATCGGTAGGTTCGCCATCCCGAATGTTGTGATGATCGGGACCTTGAGCATTCTCGAAGGCATTGCACCGTCAGTGGCGAAGTACATCGGTAAGTTCGTCATCCCAGACGTTGTGATGATCAAGGCCCGCCAGAAGAAGGCGACCAAGGCCAGGAATCGTGGGATCTTCGACAAGGTCGTCCTTGTGAAGGCGAACGCTCTCAAGAAGTACACCCACTAGCTGGGCCGAGAGGCTCGGCCCGTCGGTTGCGGCTGCGTCGGGCACTGGCCATGCCTCGCTGCCACTGCTGGGCGTCTCGGTTTTCTGGCTCGTCCCTCGTCGCGTCGCCGCGGCTGGTCTCGCCTCGGGCCTTCGGGCCGTTTCGGTGCTCCTGGCGCGGGTCGCCTCTGCACCTTCCCCGTCGCCTCGTCGGAGTGCGGTTCGAAAATGCGGCGCGGCGTGGGTCCGGGCCGCGGGCCTGCGCGCCAGGGCCTGGAGGACGCAGGCCGCCTCATCAAATCCCTCAGATCCCTCCTCCTCCTCCTCCTCGTTGTCGTCTTTTCTCCGCTTTTCCACCTCGACCTTCCCCTCATCGTCGTCGTCGCCCTCCTCATCCTCCACATGCTCCGCCTCCTCCCTCCGCGTCCTCGCTCTGCTCCCTTTCCTCATTCAGGTGCCAACGCCGCGCGAGCTCCAGCGAGGGGGGCCATGGGACGGCTGGCGGTGGCCTCTGGCAAGGCGACGTGCCCCTGGGGGGGGGGGGCGGGCTGGGAAGAGCGGTCAAGGCGCGGGACTCGAGACGGACCGAGCCGTCTGATCCGAGCGGGGGTGGAAGGGTGAGGGGGGCGGAATGGCCTGTCACAGCTGCAGGGGGTCCACCCCGTGCAGCCTGAGAATCGGAGGAGGCGCAAACTATGTGATCGACCATGGACCCTCGGGCCGGGCGAAAGGGGGGGATAGCAAAGAGGGGGTTTGAGAATCAGCTCGCGTAGCTGATTTTCCTGGCGCCTCCCGGCGCCGGAGGCGCCTATGTATCGAGGAATGGGCCCCTCGGTGGGGCCGAAACCAGCTGTATGCAGCAAATTCCGTAACCCCCCCCCTTTCCCAAACCCCCCCTTTCGTCCGGCCCGAGACCCCTTTTGGGCCATCGCCCCAGGGCCGTCTTCGGGTGGTCCTCGGGCGGCCTTCGGCAATCGTCGGCGGACTTCTATGACAGTCGTTTGTGACGGTCTGCGGCGGTCTGCGGCGGTCGTCGGCGGCTTCGGCGATAACAACGACAACGAGAACAATGATAATAACGATAACGTTGGTATCGCTGTTGTCACTGGTATCGCTGTTGTCGTTGTCGTCGTTGTGGTTGCTGCCTGTATCGTTGTTCTTGTTGTTGGTGTTGGTATCGTGGCTATCGTTGTTATCGTTGTGATCGTTGTCATCGCGGTCTTCGGTTCGAAAGCTGGATGGTTGCGTTGAACGTGGGGTCCACCGTGAACACCTACAGTCAAAAACCCTAATAAGGCCGCGCGGCAAGGACGCAAGACCCTTGGAAGCCGAAGTTGGGACTTTTGGGGCGGCGGACGAAGAGGCGGCAAGGACGAGCCGCAAGGGCAAGGAAGAGCAAGGACGCAAGGGTACCCTGAGCAAAGTCGCGCGTCCTCCTCCTCCTCCTCCTCCTCCTCCTCCTCCTCCTCCTCCTCCTCCTCCTCCTCCTCCCCTCCTCCTCCGCCTCCGCCTCCGCCTCCGCCTCCGCCTCCGCCTCCTCCTCCTCCTCCTCCTCCTCCTTCTCCTCTTCCCTCCTCCTCCTCCTCCTGACTCCCCGTCTCCCAAAAAGGACGATCTCCAGAGGAGGAAGCAGAGGAGACATGCCAGTCCACCTGTTTGCGCAACACTGCGTGACGCCGAAGCTGGGGCAACGCCCAGGTGACTCGGGCAGGCCCCGCGATGGCCCAGGAGGCCACCAGGACGGGCCAAGGTGCGCCCAAGGGGGGCCACGAGGCCCACTATGCGGCACGCGAATCTCCCGAGAGGCCCCCAAGGCAGCGTGAAGGGCCTCCAAGACGCCTACGAGACGGCCCAATTGGCTCTGACGGCCCACGAAACCCTAAAACACCCAAAGAGGCCCCCGGGAAGTGTCCAAGCGGCGCCCCCAGCAGAAACCCACGGAAGTCTAGGAAGCCAACGGACGGCCCGGTGCGCCAAACAGAGGCCCGCAAGACGGCCTTCAGACGGCCTCATAGGCTTCTGATGCGCCAGGAGCAGCCCAGAAAGCCAACCAGAAGACTCGCACGCGCCCCAGAAGCACCCAAGAAAAGCACACATCCACGGGAGGCGTCAAAGACTGGAAAAGGTGGAGGAGACGACCGAAGAGGACTCCGAGCGCCTGGCGAGGGAGCCTCTCTCCAACTGCGATACGCTGCTTTCGCTCTGGCGCGAGGCGCGACTCTTCTTCCCGCTCGCCCCGATCATCGCTCTCATCGCCCCCATAGCTCGATTTGCCAAGTCTCGATCACACCAGACGATATCATCTTACACACAGCCGTACCATGTTATACTGAATCGCACCGTGCCGGCCGGGACCACAAATAACAACCGCACCAGGCATAGACGGAGCCAAAACAAACAAATAACCAAACAGACCAGACCGAAGGTCAGCGAGCCATGCATACGTCCGCAAGTCTGCCATCAGCAGGCTATGGAAACTTCAGTGGCATATCGAAACTCCAATGGGAAAAAGGAAGTAGACGCATTGTACGAACCAGACAGAGATGAGGTGGAGGGAGTGCAGAACTGGAAGAACTATCAAAATAGGAATCGATGGAGGAGGTACAACAGTGGGCTGGGACCGTTTAAGGGTACAACCGAGAACCAAGAATGGCGAGGAGAAGAAAAAACCGCTTTGCCCGCCGAACCTGAGCACACTGCCAAAGTTGCCAAAGGAAACCAGATCACGCACGAAAGAAACTAGCAAAACCAATATGGAAAGCATGGCAATAGCTACGCTACGCCCGACCATGTCGGATTCGCCTGCACCGGCCAAGAGATCACCGAAGACACCACCAGGGCGATGGAGCGCGAGGCCCGGCCACGGGATAATTATGCCCCTCCTGGGCGCACGGCTCGACGCTCGAGAGCACGACCACGCACGTGATCAGTGCAGCCCTGAACCTGGTCTTCAGCGACGCAGCACCTCACCAAGGTGCTTCGGGGGTGGACGGACCCCCCTTTAGTAAAACGTGGTTCAGTGAGCACGACCTGAGGCCCAAACCTGGCGGGCGCAAGCCTGGGAAATGACGGCCACGGCACACTCTCGAGAACCGAAAACGGACAATTCACTAATCGACGTGTCACTGTTGGGGGTTCTGTCCACCTCCGAGTGATATACTCACGCGATGGGGCAAACCGCACCCCACGGGCCCCCTCATTCTGCCGGAGCTGCTGCGCACCGTGGCACGGCAGGGGGGCAGGAGGGAGGGGGGCGAGGGGGAGGCAGGGAGCGCAGGGAAGGGGAGGGGAGGGAGGAGCGGGCGACGGCGGAGGGGAAGGGCGTTTCGCTCAGGGCTCGGCATTGTGGCCTGGGGGATTTGCGGCCCCCACTGTTTTCCCAGGCGTCCGCCCGCCTGGCACATTTCCTCAAGACGTCCTGCTTAAGGAACGCTCGCTTTCACAGTTGTACTTCAGCCTTGCGATCGGGCCTGCCCATTACTTCTCGCTTGCGCCGAGGATCAAGTCCCAAGGTGCTGAGGAGCCATGGGTCACAAAAGGCAGTCGTCGGGGGCCGAAGGGCATGGTGTGCCCCAGTTGTGGACGCAAGAAGAACAGTGCCAACGCCGAGTATTGTAAGCACTGTGCCAGTGCTCGTCCGGCGCTTTCTCCTGTTTCTGGTCGCGTTGTCATTGGGCGCTGGGCTCTCGCTGGTCCTCCAGGCTGCTGGTACGGGAACGGCTTCAGCTCCAAGGGCTCGGGCGACAAGGGCTCTTTCGGAGGTACAGGCAAGGGAGGTGTTCACGGCAATGGTACAAGCAAAGGTAAAGGTTATTTCGGAGGCGACCCCTCCACGTGGGATGCACTGGCTCGTCAAGATGATGCACAGCATGGAGATGCAGCTGGAGGAGGTGCCCCGCCACTTCCTGTGGGACCAGCACCGTCCATCTCCGCCGCAGAGGCCAAGTCTCTGGGCGAGTCGCTCTAAAAAGCGAGGGATCACGGAGCGGCCACCAAGTACCTGGGCATGGCGGGTCATCTGGAGACGGCCGCCAAGCCTGCTGTCATTTCGGATCATACCCGCACGCAGCAGGCCCATTCCAATGTTCGCCAGCTCGAGAAGCAGATGCAACAGACTCTCAGTAAGGTGGTGCGTTTGCGTGAACAGCTTGTCGATGCGGAAGCCACGCTGCGCACGGTGCGAGACCAAGTCAACCTGGCGGGTGCTGGCTACAAGGCCTCGCTCGCTGCGTTGCAGGGCTCACACAAATCTGAGGAGGAGCCTCAGGCCACGGTGGGTTCGTTCAAGCTTGAGGACCTGGTTGCGGACACTGTCGATCTCTCAAAGTTCATTGACTGCAGTCACATCCTGGAGGATCTCTCGATTGAGGCTGAGGTTGAGGCGTGTGACTTGGAGCAGTTCCAGAAGCGCAAGGAGGAGCTGTCTTCAGGAGTCACGAAGCTGGCGAGGGATCTGTTTGCGCAGGTTGCGGACCATGCCAAGAAACTTCGAGACGAGCACGAAGCTCATCGCACGCTGCTCGCTGCCAAGAAGCGTCGCAGATGGAGCAGCTGCTGCAGGTGGGGGAGCTGGCGCAGGAGAGGTTGTTGGCGTGGCTCCTGCTGAACCTGGGGCGGCTTCTGAAGGTGCCTCTGCCACTGCGCAGCCTGCCGCGGCAGCCGATGATGCTGCCCCCTCTGAGGACATTCGAGCCAGGGTTGACCAGACTCTCAAGGAATCCTCGCCCCCTGCCACAGGCGCGCGGCAGGGGGAGTGAATCTGAGAGCGGGGGCCCAGGCTTGAAACCCTCCTGGCATCTTCTTAATTTTCCAGTCTCGAGGGTGTCTGCGATTGGCTCCAAGTCCCAGGCCTCAGGGATTCGGATATTTAGGCGCCTCATGGGCGCCTTCGGCCATGAGGCTGTCGGAGCCTCTTTTGATGCCCCTGTTTTGCCTCCTGTAATCCGGGCGCCCCCAGAAAGCCAAGGAGCCGCTCGCATCTCCCCCCTGCCTCTGCCTGGCGCGGTCGGGAAACCGCACGTTGCGAAGACTGGTGGGACCCCGTTGGTGGAGCAACCAGTGGCACGCTTGCCGCAATCCGATGCCTCGTTTTCTGGCGCGAGCTCGGTAAGGGCCTGGTCCTGTATGCGTTCTGTCTCAGACGGTCTGCCAGCGACCTCAGCTCGAACCCCAGCTGCCCACGGTGCGTCACTGACTGCGCGATCAGGCTTGGCTAGGGGCTCCTGGCCACCACTGTCAACATCAACACTTGGGGCACACTCAAAGATCAGCCCTCCACCTCGAAGGCCCACGTGGTGATCGCTCAGGAGCATCGGCTGGTGCATACGGGGGCTCTTGACCAAGCCTCGAAGTCTTCCAAGTTCCTGGGCTGGAAGACGTTGCGGGCTCCTGGGGTACCCAGGGAAGGTGGAAGTGTCTCTTCGGGCGCATGCGCGCGTGTTCGCGATGGCCTTGGCCTTTTTGAAGCCGGGGGTCGCACCACCTCCTTCGCCGGCAGAGCCGTGGCAACCGTGGTGCACGTGCCAGGGTGCGCCCCGACGTGCACCTGCAGCCCCTACCTCGTCCACAGCGAAGGTCTCTCGGACTCCAAGCTCGAGATGGCGCGTGTCGTGGGAGAGTGTGTGGATATTATGTAGGCTGCGAGTTCACTGCGGGAGCCGACTGCAACATGGGCCCCGAGGTCCCGGCGTCCTCGAGCATTGTCAGTCGCATCAGGGCCTCCTTGCTTGTGCCTGAAGGGCACACGCACTTTCCGAGCAGGGGGGCCCCTGATCACTGTGATCATCTTGTGGTTTCGGAGGCCCTGAGCCTCTGCTTGTGTTGTGGTTTCTGAACCCTGAGCCTCTGCTTGAATCAAGTCGGAGTTGAATATGACACTAGCATAGCCCCTCGCCGTCCTGTGTTGCTCCGCTTTCATAGCTCCCTCGGAGATCTCAAGGCCCTTGCCTTCCGCCAGCCCCCTTCGGTGCCTGCGTTGGCGCCTGTTGGGCCTGTCCCTCGGCCTGGCTTCTGGGATGCCGCGCTGAACTTGGCCGAAGAAGCTTTGGGGAGGTGGAAGCTGGCGATGGGATTAAAGCCCGTAGACTGCTCAATCCTGGCTACAAGGTTTGGGCTGACTCTGCGGAGAGGGACCTGGTGCTTGCCCTGGGGTCCGACCTCAAAATCCTAGGGATGAGGAGCAAGCGGCCTCAAGTTCACTGGAATTCTGCGTTGAAACCTGATGGCAGAGAGAAGCAGCCAGACTTGCGTGCTGTTCGGCGATTGTGCAACCAGTTGCGAGCAGTTAGGTGCTACCTCTCTGAATCGACCTTGCAGGAGGCTGGACGTCAGGTGCCTAACTCGATCATCCAGCCCCCAGAGGCGATGGCGATGAAAGAAGGCACGGACTTCTTCCCTTTCTTCAGAGCTGGCGGGGCCTTAGCTAGATGCGCCCTGCTGCCTGATTTTGATTGATCCTGAGCTTCTTTCGGATCTGGGCGACCTGATCGCTCCGGTTGCGCTCGCCGCCTCCACTGCCAAGGCCACCTCCTCGACAGAGTCGCGGAAAAAGTGGCACGAGTGGGTGAGAAAGGAAATCGATGCTGGAGGTCGCAACGCGCAAAAAGCTATCAGGGATCCCGAGCCTTGGAAGCCGACCACCACTTTGTCTCGATGTGGGACCATTGTTTGCGGCCCAGTCTCGTTGCTCCAGGCGGAAGGCGACAAATTCGCCGCCATATGGGGCCCGGGCTCAGGGGAAGGAGTTGGACACGACCTTCTCCCGCATGCTCGCGTGTTGGAGCCTGCTGAGATTCAAGCTGTTTCTCAGAAGTATCGTCCTGCCTCTGCGGTCAGCATCGACGGTTTCCATTGCCGTCACTTCTCTTTGCTCCCAATGAGGCCTTGCGTGCTCTTGCGTTGTGGTTTGCTGTGTGAGGGGGGGCCACTGGGGCCCTCCCCCGCCAGCTGTCTTGGGTCCTCATGGCCCTTCTGGCCAAGCCGACTGGGGGGGTCCGACCCATTGGTGCGTTCCCCTGCCTCTGCCGTGTTTGGGGTCGCGCCCGTAGGCGCGAGGCCCCGCTCCAGCTGGCGCGATCGGCAATTCAGGCGCACTCTTGTGCCAGGTTCCTTGCGTCGGGGGGGGCATTAATTATCCAAGGTCTTTTTTCGTGTCCAAAGGCCCGGTGGCTGGATGCTCCTTTGCGACCTGCCTATCCGTGCGTTTGCGATGGAAGCCTTTGATCAGGCCCTCACACAAATCCCCGGGGGCCCTGGCAAGAGCGCTGACTTCGACGCCTGTGTGGACGACCTGAGCCTTAGCTGCACTGAATCAGCCGAGGTGGTCGTCGCTACTCTCACTGCTGGAGCCAAGGCATCCCACCGCGCCATCACGAGCACGCTCGAGTGCAAGCTGGCGATGGACAAAGTTAAAACGGTTTGTAATGTTCTTGACATCTCGAGGCGCTTAACGCGAGAGTTAGGCCCCCTTGTCGGTTCAGCTTGTGCTCGGGTGGCCAATCTTGGCTCGGACTTCACCTCGGGCAGGCCGCTGGGAGGCAAGGGCCGATCGGCCAAGTCGAAGGTTCGAGCTGCGGCGGCGCTGAGGAAGACCAAGCGCCTGAGGGGCCTCACCGAGGCCACGGGGCGCAAGTGTTTGCGTGTTTTCGCGGCTGGGCCTCTTGCTGGGGCCATTTATGGTTCGGATGTGCACGGGGTCTCGGACCGTGAGCTGCTCGACCTGAGGCGCATGGCCATGTCCACGGCGAAGCCTACAGCTCAGGGGAGATCGCTCAGCGTCGTGTGCCTCCTCTCGGATGATCACATGCGGCACGGGAGTTGTGCCCCCGTCATCCGATGGGCCAAAGAGGTTTGGATCCTGCACACTCAGGCTTTCCCCATGGACTATTAGTTGTGCCGGGCTTAGAAGGTTGGTAAGCGGTTTTTCTTCTGATAAACATTACTGGGCCTCTGTCTTGGGGCCGATCTCCGCGCCCAGGATGTCGCGTTATAGGCTTGGCTGGACCATGCCTGCTTGTTGCACGATGATCGATGATTTCGGCCGTGAGATTTCCCTCACCCTTTCGTCCACCAAGCTGGTCAACCTGTTTTGCAAGGAAGCGATTACGAGGGGGCTGGAAGGGGACTCGGGGGACAAGTGTGGTTGTGATTTTCGGCTGTGCTGGAATGCGGTCAAACAGATCCTGTCCTCCAAGAAGGTTTCAGGGAAAACGAAAGGTTGGGTTCGAGCTCAAACCACCAAGGCGTGCTGGACTGCGACCGACGTCGTGGCAGCAGGCTACGAGTTTAACGACCAGTGCGGGTTGTGCGGCACGGCCCGCGACACCTTGTTCCATAAGCTGTATGAGTGCCCTTGTGTGCAGGATGTTAGAGATGCGGTGTTGGACAAAAGTATTCAAAAGGAAGCGCTCGAGTTAGGTGCGTACCAGATGGACATGTGCTCGTACCCTTATGGAGCCTTCAGACACCCTGGAGGCTATGCCCCACCGCCGCTGACCGATGGAGGTACGAGTTTGGAATGGTTTGCGGACGCCCTTCCCGACCCTACCAATCCTGCTGCTGCCCCCCCCATCCCTCCCTCCACAGGGCTCTGGGGGCACCTTTTTCATGGACGGCTCGTGTCGTAGGCACCTTGTGCGCGAATTATCTCGGGCTGGTTGGGCCGCGGTTATGGTCGCACGTTCGGTCGAGCGCCTCGGGTTTTTAAAAAGTCCTCTTTGGGCTCCGTGGCCTCAGACCCCCCAAGGAGCTGAATGTGGGGCCCTTGCTTGGACCTCTGTTCAAACCGAAGGCCCTGCCCAGTGTTATTCAGATTGTGCGAACGTAGTTCATTTGATGAAACTTGGATCTGCTGGCGGTATCAGCGCGAAGCGACAATAGTCAGGTCAGATCATCCAAGCGAGACATTTTTGGGGGCCCAACCTTGAGTCGATCTCCAAGGTTGACGCCCACAGAGACCTCTACGAAGAAGGGCTCTCGGCGCGTGAAAGATTCCTGCGCCAAGGGAACTTCTATGCTGATGCTTCTGCCAAAGAAGGAGCTGGAAAGCACCCTGCTATGTCTCCTGCTGAGCACGAAGTTTTGAATCATCAGATCAAAGTCTCGCGAGCGGTCTTGCTTGCGGGTGCAGAGCTTTTGCCACTTTGGCCGAAACTAGAGTTCAGAGGCATGAAGCGTTTCCCGCCGCTGTCAGTCCCTGCGGCTCCTGTTTTAGCTCGCCCACGACTGGTCCCAACAAGGCTCGTGCTCGCGTTGTCGTGTGTGCCTCCGAGGGTCGAGGGCGTTGTCCAAGCCTTTGGGAGGACAGTACCCTGGGCAGTCTCGTTTGGACCAGGGACAATTGGAGAGACTGGGCCACCGTGTCATTGCCTTCCCTTGCAGTGACGGTGGCCACCTGTTCTCGTGCATGTCGTGCAAGTTCTAGAGCAGTGGTGGTCAAGTCCTAGGCCTAGGCCGCAAATGCGGTCCTCCGACGGTGACGGGTGTGAAGAACATGCGCCGTCTCCGCAAAGGCCAGCACCCCGATAAGGAGGGTGTGTCTGTTGACATTGATGAATTTATCCCGCTGTTATAGTGTACAGGTAATTTGAACCTGCCCATCCAGTGCGCCTCTGGCTGATGCAGACAGGTCACGTTCATTTCAGGGGCATGTGCGTTGCTGCCAAAAAAAGAGCGTGGAGACCGTGGAGACTGGGGGGGGCCAGGGAGTCTCGGCTGGATGGGCCCCGAAAGAATCCGACAAAAGCAAGGGATAAAGGCAAATCCGCTCAAAATCGGTCCCTGGACCACTCCTGGGACCCAGCTGGTGCAATTGTTCACCCCAAATCCGTGTCTGACGGTCCCGGGTGTGGAAAACGGCTTGCGAAGCCGGATGCTAGCCAGCGTAGACCCCGTACAGTGTTTTTTTAGCCAGCGCATGGTGTGCAATTCTTGTGGTGGAATGAACCTTGTGCAAACTGCGTTGTGCAACGTATGTTGTGCAAGATGTGTGCTGCAAGGTGCGTGGCGAAATGTATATAATGTCATCTATGTGGTATAGTATGTGTGGTGTGCCGGTATGCGGTGCAGTCGACATGGTGCAGTCTAAGCGGTGGAATATGTGCTCTGCGATCGATGCAGAACAGAATGCGTGGTGCAATCTACGTGGTGCAATTCCCTTGCCGAATTAATGGTACACAGAATATGCGATTTCATATTTAGGATGGACATCTGGTCATAATCATATGTGATTTACATACCCGAAAGGGGAACCGATAACGCTGGGGGGGGGTAGATCCTATTCTCTAGAAAAGAGAATGTATGTGGCACGACCTGTGCGGTGAAATCTGTGCGGTGCGATCCATGTGGTGTGATGTATGCGGGCTGGGCAGCCGCGCGGCGGGAGCGCGCGCCCCGCAAGGCTGGGGCGCGCGGGGGCGAAGGCCCAGCCGCGCCTGCCCTGCTTACTGTTGCTGGTGCCCCCATCCTTTTTTAGACGAGCGTGCTCCACCACTCGCAAAGTAGCTACTCGCAAATGGCCTGGATCTGCCGCGGGGGATCTACGACAAATGACATAGAAGCAGGCATGTGTTTTTCGGGCGTTTGCGAGCAGGCATTTTGCGAGCAGTGGAACGCGCTCGGTGGTCTTTCTCTCCTCCCCGTCCTCTTTAGCCACGGGGGCGAAAAATAAAGAGCGAGGCGACTGGGGAGGTCCTGGTCAGCCAGCAGCCGCCGGCGCACCGCGCTGCGGCTGGCGCTCCGCGGCCCCTGGGCTCCGGCAGCACCCTGCGCGGCGCCGCCGTGCAGCTCCTAAGGGCGGTGGCAAGGCCCGCATGCGTCTCCAGCGCCCCGAAGCGCTTCGCCGACCGGCCGGAGCCCGAGGAGCCCCTCCGAAAATCGCCCCGCTGGCACACAAGTTACCGCTGGCGTGTGCCTCGTTTGAGAGGTTCCAACTCACGTACGCCTGGAGGCCCTCGCTTCTTGTCAGAGCTGGTCAGGCGGTTGAGCCAAGCCAGGAACCCGAGGGGCACCCTGCCGCCATCCCCACCGGTCCAGGAGGGAACGCAGCATGAGGCGCAACTGGTTTCTGACAGACTGAGACACATCCTCCAAGATGTGATAGGGGCCGCAAGTTGCCAGACATGCACATGGCCCGAAAGATGAACATGTTTCTGCCTCTTTACAGACCAACGAAACTATTGATTTCTTCACCGCACTGTACCGCGGCTGGTATGTGCGCGTGTCGGGCCCATTACTTTGCTGGTCGGTTTGGCCTCCAACAAAGCAATTGCAGTCAAGCCGCACAAAGCGCACTGTTAACGGCCGCTGCCCTGCGAGTTGCCGACCGAGCGGTGTCGTTGCGAAGCCGACGCAAACTGAATTGAAGGAACAGCAAGACATGGAAGACTGCAAGTCACACGCATGCACACAAACACACACACACACACACTCACACCAAATCGAGGCTCACGATCATCCACGCTTTGCTCCGTCCCCACGTTGCGCTTCCCCTCCCCCGTCGCCACCCCCTCCCCCGCCCCCTCCACCGCCTCCCACCCTCCCCATCCTACCCCGTCCCCAATCAAACCTTGAGGTCTCGGGAACGAGTACAGAAAGACTGCTAAGCCGCTTGGGAGGCAATAAAATACGTGCAAGCCAGATTCGTGCCAAGACAAGCCCAGATTCAGCGGAGTTCGCATGGAGTTTGCAGGATTGCGCTGGATTAAGCAATGTTGGGATGGACTTGTCCAGAAAGGATATGTCAGCGCAGATGCTGAATTCTGCATCCCTGGGATTGCGCCCTCACGAACCCACGAGTGAGCAAGGAGGGAGGAGGAGAACGGGAGTACCAGGCGGGGGGGGGGAGGAGCAGAGGGGGGGGACCAGAAGGTCGCCCCTCCCCCCAAAACAAGTCGCCGCAGCGCACCCGGAAGCTCGCCCGCGGCCATGGAGGCGGGCGAGGCCGCCCTCATCCCCCGAGCCACGACCTCCCCATGCGGCCTTGTCGGACTCCGTCGTCCCGGAGCTGTCGGGCGTCGTGGAGCTCGCGTCCTGCACAATGTGGCAAGGGCGTGCGTGGGGGGGGTAGGAGGCAACTCCTGGGATGTCTTCCTGGGCTACTCAGCCAAATCAGGCCAATTCCAAGCCAACAGTAAGCCGTGCGTCAGAATGTGGCGGATGACCACGACGGGTGTACCAGCGCCGATGCTGAAAAGATCCCCCCAAGAGTTGCAACCTAGTTTGGGGGGCATCGCAGGATTCCTTCCCGCGGCGAGGTCCCTCCTCCTCCTCCTCCTCCTCTCCGTTCCCCTCGTCGTCCTCCTCGTCCTCCTCCTCACCGCTGGAGCCCCTCCGTAGCCAACTTGACTCAGGCAGTCTCAACCTTGACACATCCAGTCAGCGTGTTCGGCTCCGACCCCGCGCGCGCCTCTGGATGCAAGGGCCGGCCTGAGGAAAGGTGGAGCCACGGTCGCGGCACGGCGTCCTCCACAAAAGCGCGCAGACAGCGACCAGAACGATCAGCAATGGCAGGAACCCGTGGGCAACCGGGCACGAAGCGCCAGGAAAGCGAAACGGAAGGCGGCACAGCAGCTCGCGGCCTCGCAGCTCTGCGCCCGGAGGCAGACCGTCAAGAACCCAGCGAGCCCTCTGGGCGTGAATGACTTAGAGCGCTTCTTCTTCCAACCCCGCCTTCCCTTTCGGGAAAAGGTTTATCCCTGTTCCATATTAATAGACACCCCCTCCCCAGGCAGCCAACCTGGACCAATGAGGTGTGCCCGCCCACCGTCCCTGTCAAACACAATATAAAATTATCCCAGTGCGACCCTACAGGGGAGTTGGAGCCTCTAGGAAAGCAACATTAGTAGGAGCGGTAAACGCCGTACTCCTCCTGCTCCTCATCGTCGTAGTTGTAGCAGTAGCGGCCGTAGTAGTAGTAGTAGTAGTAGTAGTCGTCGTCGTCGTCGTCGTCGTCGTCGTCGTCGTCGTCGTCGTCGTCGTAGTCGTAGTAGTAGTAGTAGTAGTAGTAGTAGTAGTAGTAGTAGTAGTAGTAGTAGTAGTAGTAGTAGCAGTAGTAGTAGTAGTAGCAGCAGCAGCAGCAGCAGCAGTAGTAGTAGTAGTAGTAGCAGAAGTAGTAGTAGGAGTAGTAGTAGTAGTGGTGGTAGTAGTAGTAGTAGTAGTCGTAGTAGTAGTAGTAGTAGTAGTAGTAGAAGTAGTAGTAGTAGTAGTAGTAGTCGTAGTAGTAGTAGTCGTCGTAGTAGTAGTTGTAGTAGTAGTAGTAGTAGCGCCAGAACCGCCGACGCCACGCCGTAAGTGAAGCAGCAGCAGAAGCAGGCAGCAAGTCGCCGAGACAGCAGCAAAAGCAAGCAGGCACGGAGATGAGGGCGGGGCACTGGGGAGTTCTTCACATCTACATTTATATATACACACCTACATCTACATCGACACCTACATATACATCTATACCTACATCTACATCTACACCTACAGTTACATCTACATCTACACCTGCATCTACATCTACATCTACATCTACATCTACATCAACAGCGAGACTCAAATCTACATCTACATCTACACCTACAGATACACCTACATCTACATCTACAGCTACATCTACATCTACACCTACACCCACATCTACACCTACACCTACACCTACACCTACATCTACATCTACATCTACATCTACATCTACATCTACATCTACATCTACATCTACATCTACACTTTCGCATTGGTTTGGCTTTTGCTTTGCATTGCCTTTGCGTTTGCTCTTGCCTTTGTTGTTGCCTTTGCCTTTGCTTTTGCGTTTGCTTTTGCGTTTGCTTTTGCTGTTGTGTTTGCTTTGCTTCTGTGTTTGCTTTTGCTTGGTTCTGATTTTGGTTTGCCTGCGCACGGACACACACACACACACGCATGCTGTGCCGCGCTATGCTATGCTATGCTCTGCTATGCTCTGCCATGCCCTGCTCTGCTATGCTATGCTATGCTATGCTGCGCAATGCTATGCTGGGCTAGGCTAGGCTATGCTATGCTATGCTGCACTATGCTATGCTGCGCTATGCTATGCTGCGCTATGCTATGCTATGCTATGTTATGTTATGCTATGCTATGCTATGCTATGCTATGCTATGCTTTTGCTTCAACTTCCTTTTTGCCTTCATTTTTGCCTTTGCTTTTGAATTTGCTTGGCATCCAGGGAGCGCAACTGGGGGAACCGCGCGTTTGCTTTTACCTTTGCTGTTGTTTTCGTTTGGCTCCCAAGGGACCGGGGGAACCGCCCAGGGCGGTTAGCACTGCCCGGCCCCTTTAAGCTACAGAGTAAGAACCCTTCTAGGCAGAGCCTAGGTAGGGAATAAGCTAAGCTAAGATGGGATAAGCAACGCTAAGCTAAGGGGACGTAACTGGGGGAACCGCGGGGCGGATACCGGGGGAACCGCCCGGGGCGGTTTGCACTGCCCGGCCTTTTTAAACCCGGTGAGCAAGAACCCTTCTAGGCAGAGCCTAACTAGGGAATTAACGCTGGTGCAGAAAAGTAGGACATGATCGGGGGGGCGCGGGCATGTTGAATTGTTTGTTGACAGGGACCGCGAGGGTGCCCGCAGATCGCCTGCTGCGCGCAGGGCCAGCATCCCTCTGAAAAAACAATACAAAATGCAAGAGGCCTCAGAAAGACTCAGAATCCAAGAGGCCTCTGGCCTTTCTGCTCGCCTTCCCGTTCCTGCTCCTCCTCCTCCTCCTCATCATCACCACCACCACCACCACCATCATCAACATCATCATCATCATCATCATCAGCAGCAGCATGATCAGCTGCATCATCATCATCATCCTCATCATCATCATCATCGTCATCAGCATCATCATCATCATCATCATCAGCATCGGCATCATCATCAGCATCATCATCATCAACATCATACGACTGTTCCTCCTTCCTCCTCCCGCCGCCCTCCTCGCCCTCTCCCTACTCCGCCTCCTCCTCTCCTCCTGCTCCTCCTCCTCCTCAGATGTCTCCTCCATCGCCCCCTATGTTCGCACGACGTCTTACCCAGCCCTGTATTCCACTGCATGCTCGACATTCCTGATCCAGGCAAGTCGTCTTGGCATCGTTTCTGGATGTGCTGGTGGGGTTACTTTTTTTGGCCGCGGCCGCAAGCGAAAGCGCAGGCGGCGAGCAGGGTGTCCGGGCCAACGGGCAAGCCGAATTAGCTGCAAGGCGCAGCGCGAGCTGGCCGGGCCAGCCCTCAGAGGCAGCAACTGCGGCAGCGGCGGCGGGGGGCTGACTGGCTGAACTGCAACGCCCAGGGAAGCTCGAGCATCATGCAGACCTGTGGCAAAGTGCCAGGGAATTCTCAACTGCGCGCCGCGGCGCCAGTTCACCACGGTGTAGGTGCAAGGTCGAGACAGACAGAGAGTGTCCTACACGCACAATCCGCACTCACACTGTAGCGAGAATAGGCTAGGTACACACTGGTCATGTCGCAGGAGGGCGCCAAGGGCCAGGGCCGTGTCGACGGCGTAGACCTGCCTGGTCGGCTGGGATGGGTCGAGGATGGAAGCACAGCGCCCGCCGGAAGGCTGCACCACTCCGAGACGCCACACGCGCATCCTGTGGCGGACGCCAGCCCCGAGCAAGTAGCAACAAACCAGCCCGGGAGGCGATGGCACCTGTAGGCCCGGCCCACGGTCACGACGCAAGCGTCGTAGAGAACTGCGCAATGCGCGGAAAGCAAGCCTGACTGGCGGGGATGGACGTCGCCAGCGCGGCCGGAAGAGCGGGCGCCAGGGGCCGACAGCGCCGGGGGGCGATCGCGCACATTGCGACGCAGGGCCACGGGGTCCTTGACAGGCCGCCCCGCCCGCGCGGGACCCTCCTGCGAGGGGGGCGGCGGGGGCAGACATCACCAGCCGGCCACGTGGATGGGCCCGCGAAGGCCTCCCGCGCCAGGAGAGAAGAGTGGGAGAGGGGGGGGCCAGGGAGCGGCTGACCGCCGCACGGATTCGCACGGAGCACACGTCCAGCGGAGCGCGCGGGGGCACTGGGCGGGGAGACGGTGCCCAGAGCCCGTCACCCACTGCGCCAGGGTTATGCCGCCACCGAGCGCCCCCACTTCCAGGACACTGCACGAGCTGCACGAGACGGTGCCCATCGCCCTGCGGGTCCCCGCGCCGGTGGCCCGCCGGCATCGCTGCACCTGCAACTATGCCCACGTTACCAGGGGCGCGACCGACGGCTGCCAGAGTTTTCACATAAGCCAGGGAGCAGCCGACGGCTGCTACAAGAGAGTGCTGGGACGCCCCACGGAAGCTGCCGCGCTCCGGCCTTGTTCATGGGCCCGTCTGCAGCGCCGGGGAGCTGCCCCGCTCCTGCCACGCGGCCGTCCGACTGCCAGGGTCTGCCGGGCTCCCGCCAGGCACCGATGGCGCGGTCAGCCTTTGGACCAGCGCTGGACCCAGGGGCGCGGCTGACGGCCGCCTGCATTCTTCAAACTAGCTGCTGCCAAGGCGGCCATAGGCCTCCACAGTCACAAGTTGGGGACACAAGGGAGCGAGATATGTCGGGCGCCGGAGGGCGGACCCCGCCCGGGCGCCCGAAAGCAGTAGCGCGTTGGCTGCGGCGCTCACGCGTCGCCCACGCGCATCTAACCAGCCGAGGCCGTCTAGCCATGCTGCGCCAGGGGGGGCGGGGCGGCCGCCTGCCCCAGCGATAGGCAGCCCCGAGGCACTACGGCCGACGGGCCGGGCGCATCGAGGCGAAACGGGCCCTGCGGTGGGCCAGCGCGCACTGACGGGGGGGCAGTTGCGCCGCCAGCCAACGCGCGCGGAGCGGGGGGGGGGGCTGGGCGGGCGCGAGGCGAACCCGCGGCCAGCCCCAGCGGCGGCGGCGGGGGCCTCAGGGCCCGCCGTCTTGCAGGCCACCTTTTCCGCAAGAGTCTGCTGCGAGGCAGCGGCTGACATTCTCAGAGTCGCTGCCGCGTTGCTCGCCTGCCCCCGCCTCTCCATTCGGCGTCGCTCCATGCGGGGTCGATTTTGCCCCATGTTGGCCTGCCCTGCCAGCCGCGCCATATGGTCGGAGCGACCCGTGGGACTGTTCACTATCCAGGGGGCCTGCGCATCTTGGCGCCCGTCCCTGCGGGCCTGTTGACCAGGGAGCTGGCGGGCCCCGGCTGCCCGTTGCCCAGGGGGCCTGCGATGCTCCACCGCGCCGTCCGGCGCCCTTCATGCGCTTGCGGCGGATGGCGCCCCAGTCTACTTCGAGCCTGCGCTCGCAGTTCATTCGGCACGCGTCACAGCCGACCCGCCCCCAGGCGCCCATGAAGCTCGAGCACGTCTCGGGCGCGTAGAGCCGGGGGTTGTTTTTGTAGCCACCCTCGACTTCATTACCCTGCGCCGCGCGCCTGGACCACGCGCGCCACACAGCGTTGAAGGCGCCCCCGAGCGTCTTTTGCAGACGCGCAATCTTGACATGGATCTCTTCAATCTTGTCCAGATCAACGACTGCCAGGGAGCGTTCGTACATGGGGCCTCTGGTCCGGGGGTCCTTGATGTCTCCGAACGCCCAGTGGTCGGCGCTGCTGCCATTCCTGGGCTCTTTCCTAGGCTCTAGTCGCACTGGGTTGCACCTGGGCGACATCGCTGCACGCCCTTTCCCTTCCCCGGCATCTTCAGCGCCTGGGCGGGCGCGTCCTCGCTGCCAGGGTGGCGGGTTGGACCCGCTGGCGCCCCTCGCACCTTCTCGATCCCAGGACGGTGTGCTGGTCCGCGCGGCATCGTCCGAGGCATTCTGGGGGCGCGGCCGGCCTTGCTCGCCGCCCCCGCTGGCTGCGCCCTGGGCACGGCCTGCGCGCAGGGCGCCCATGGGGAATGGATGGAGGTTTCCATTGCTTCACCAGGCTTGGGCCATAGGCAACGGGGGTCTGGCCCCGTGCCCCTGCTGGGGCCCCTCTCCATAGCCGCCGCAGCCGCGGCCCCCGTGTCTTCGTTCCAGTCTGGCGTCGGGCCCCTGGGCCCCCGTGGATCAGCCTCTACTTTGCAAGACTGTCCAACGTCATTCTGCTCGACTGCTGCTGCACGGGTCTGGGGTCCCTCCTTGACCCCCGGGTTGCCGAGCGCCTCGCAGGCAGGCTGGGAGGTGTCGCCGTGGCGCGCGGCGCTGGGGGGGCACTGCGACCTGCCCCGTGCGCGCGCCTCCTTGACTTGCCTCACTTGGGGGGCCGGCTCCTGTCGCTTCGCTGCGCCCGTCAAGCCACTTGGCTGCGGGTGAGCCCCCCTGTCCCATTGCGCCGGTGGCGGTCTGGACTGGGCCCTGCTGCGCCAGGGAGTCAATGGTGCCGTCGGCCACGGCGGAGGCGTCCATGTCTGCTAGATATCCCAATAGAGTACTGCTCGCATGGCGAGAGGGGTTGAGGCCTCGTTGCTCCCCCAGTCTAGAGGCATATGCCCGCCACTTGCCCGCGCGCACAGCATTCTGTGAAAGGTGGAAGACGACCCGGGCGGCCGCTGCCCTCTTGCCGCCCCAAGGGACATTGGCAGGGTTGCATTCAGCTGGGATCGTTTGTCCGCAGATGCTCACCAGGAAGGGGTTCAGTCTGCTGGGGTGCCAAGACTCTTCATCGGTCTTATCACCAGGAATCTCGTCTCCATGCTCCTGCACGCAGTCAGTCCAGCGCCTGTAGACCTCCAGGTTCCATTCCAACAAGAAACGAATCAGTGAGCGGTGGATGCCCTGGGCGTCTTGCCCGGGCAGCTCGCCTGCGGGGCGGGCTGGCACTGCGGGGCCAGATGGCGGGGGGATGCTTGGGAGCAAGGCGCCGATGTCCCGGGGCCTGGATGGAGCCTTCACGGCCTTGCTGCCCGCTGGAGGAGGAGTGCTCGTCCCCGGCAGGGGGGGGGCACTCCGCTGGCGCGATCCGTTGGCCGTGAGTAGGCGTCTTCAGCCGTCGCGTAGGCGGCGCCAGGGAGGAAGTGGATGGCGATGTCGGCGCTGTCGACGTCCATGCCGGACGGGGTTTCCCGCTTGGCTGGTGCCCTGGGGTAAGACGTCGGCCGACTGCTTGTCGAGGATGTGGTCGAGCGTGCCTGGGGCAACATTCCAGATGTGTGTGAGGCACCTCCTGCAGGACCAGCTAGCGTTCCACTCTCGCTGGGTCCAGAGGGTGGGCATGTGCTCCCAAGGGAGGATACCGCTGCTGCTGACGGGTACATCCGACTCAGGACGCCAGAGGAAGCAGCCTAGGGCGGGCTGCTTTGCGCCCCAAACCAGCAGGGGGGGCCCTGGCGGGCACGTGTCGCACCTGGCCGCGTAAGTGTTGGTAGAGTGGGCGTCGGGGCCAAGCCTCCCGTCAGCCATCTTGTGTGCGGGGAGTGTCATGTTGGCAGACCGCGGTCTGTATGCGTTGGGGGCCGCCATAACGAGGTCGCACAGTGACATTGGGGTCGGCGCCAGGGGTGAACGCCCGAAACCGATAGGGAGGTGTGCCAGGGGGGGGGGGCATCGTAGACTTCATGTCTTGTCGTCTGCTCTGCAGGTTGTTTATGCGGTCCTGGATCCGCTGGCCCATGGACCTATCCGAGCTGCAGCCGGGAGGGGCATAGGGCGCGGGGAGGCCTCTCTTCTCTACTGGGTCAATCCAGCATCGCTCGCAGAGCCACCTGCAGTCCCTGCCCAGCATGTAGGCCTGGGCACGATTCTGCGCCAGGAGTTCCCTTGTGTCGTCATCGTCCCATGTGCCCGCGGAGTACTTGAGCCCTTTTTTGCTGCAGTCGCTTCCGTCGCAGTTGATGAGGCATGCTTTGAGACCCTTGCTGGCGAAACGCCCATCGGCCACCCTTGGTGGGTTCAAGTGTACCCCTGGAGCGGGGGCGGCCGGTCTGTCGTCGTCGAGCCGCTTTTTCGACATAGCTGTGCCAACCCCGATGTACTGCAACCCTGTCATGGAGTCAGCGGAAGTACATCATACGCGGACCACTTCGGGACCTCGCCGACCCCTGGGGGGTTTGCAATCTGCGCAACTGTCGCCATTTTCGTGGGCCCCTGGGAGGCCCAGCGGAAGTACGCCATACGCGAACCACCTCGAGACCTCGCCGCCCACTGGGGGGCTTGCGATCTGCGCAGTTGTCGCCACTTCCGTGGGCTCCTGGGTAGCCCAGCGGAGGTACGTCATACGCGGACCACCTCGGAACATCGCGGCTCCCTGGGGGGCTTGCGATCTGCGCAAGTGTCGCCACTTTCGTGAGCTCCTGGGAGGCCCAGCGGGGGCACGTCATACGCGGACCACCTCTGGACCTCGCCGCCCACTGGGGGGCTTGCGCTTTGCGCAACTGTCGCCGCTTTCGTGGGCTCCTGGGAGGCCCGGTGGAGGTACGTCATACGCGGACCACCTCGGAACATCGCCGCCCACTTTGGGGCTTGCGATCTGCGCAAATGTCGCCACTTTCGTGGGTTCCTGGTGGGCCCAGCGGAGGTACGTCGTACGCGGGCCACCTCCGGACCTCGCAACCCCGTGGGTTTTTTTTGTGTTCACTTGTTGGGCGCGTTTCTTCCACGCCCGTGTGTTTCCATTACGCAAAGTTGCCGTGTCTCTTCGCGCTGCGCTTTTCTGAAATCATTGCTGGGTGCTCTTCTAGCGCACTGCGGGCCCTTCAGAATGCCTGTCAGCTGTGAGTGGTCATGAGTATAATCGCCACATTCCTAGAAGTGGTTGGGTACGTCACAAGGTAATGTTCGCTCGACAAGATGATCAAAGATGCTCCTCGATGGTCCTCGATGGTCCTCGCCGAGAAAAGGTTTTTACATCATCAACAACAACAATCATTTGAAGACTGTTCGCCCTTATATGCTCGAGTGTCCAATAACGCGTATTTCCCGAACCCTCGATACCCGCCTTCTTCGTTTTCGATCGAACCCCTTTTGGGGGGTATACCTTTCTTCCCTGCAGGCTGGGCCCCAGCAAACGGCGGGGCGGCCGCGGACCGTCGGCCTGGCCAGCGGCAGCGCTGATCGGCGGGGCGGCCGCGGACCGTCGACCCGACCCCAAGAGGGACGGACTGGGGACCGACCACGACGACGACGACGACGACGACGACGACGACGAAGACGACGGCGACGACGAGCGAAAGCGAGAGCGAGAGAGAACGACAGCCGGGCCACGAAAGGCACGAACTAGGCCACGAAGGGCGGCAGCGGGGACACGAAAAGAATGCTTATGGGGCCACGAAGGGTGCGAACGAGCGGGGGCCACGAAGTGCAGATAATGCGGGGCCACTGAAAGCAACTATGGGGCCACTGAGGGTAGCAACTGGGCCACGCAGGACTATGAGGGGGACACAAATGGCGACAACGGGGCCACGAAGGGCATGCACATGGGGCCACAACGGGCGCGACTCCTGGGTGCCTGGGTGTCGGGAGCGCGGCGCTTGGGCAAATTGCAAGAAATTCCAACGCAAGGCTATTCTTCAGTAAGTTGCAAGCAAGTCTCCAGCGAGAGCGCGACTCCAGAGCTCCGTAAGAGCGATTCCTAAATAAATGGTAAGGAGGTCCCAAGCGAGAGCGCGATTCCTGAATAAAATGCGAGGAAGTCTCGGGCGGGAGCGGGGGTCCTGCCTAAATTGTCAGGAATTCTCAATCGGGAGCCGTTGTTGTTGTACCCCAGGGGCCAGGGGGCCATTTTGAGCAGGAAGACTTCCCCTGTCAAAAAACAGGGTGCGAGCGTCGAGAGGCACACTTTGATTGAGAAAGAACAGTATGCACCGGTGGGGGGATCAACAAAACATATTTTTTCATAAATGATAATTCAACAACAACAACAACAACAACAACAACAACAACAACAACAACAACAACAACAACAACAACAACAACAATTACTAGCACGTGGGGACACTCCGTTCTCACCAGTGCCAGGGTTTTCATAGGAGGCGGGCAATACCCCCACTTTGTGGGGGGGCCGGTTCAAGCTCTACCAAATTTCCAAACGACTCTTCGCCACCACCCACACCCAGCTTCCCGCCCTATGACGTTCGGACACTTCACTTCGTGGCATGCGGACGACCGTGGCTACTATTCAGGGCCCCGCGGCCGACGACGACGGCGTGCGCGCGCGAAGAAAAAACGAATGTGTCCCGCATGGTATTATTTGACAGGGATGATGGCCCTGGCAGGTGCGCAACCGTTGTTGCAGAAGTTCGAAAAAGTTGCTCGCAAAAGCCCGTTTGACAGAAATGTTTAAAAAGTGTTGGGTTTCCTACGAATCCGCAAGAGCGCGCGGGATGAAAGTTTGACATTTTTTTTATATATATATTATATATATATATATATATATATATATTATAGTTCTTTGATGGTTTTATGTTAAAATCGCTACGAAAACTAAGGTTTTGGAAGGATTTCGTCTTGCGCGCGCGAATGTCCACTTTACCTTTTTTTTTTTGCAAGGGATTCTTGAAATGTGGCTATGTTAGAACAAGAAATGTCATTTTATATTGTTTTTTGAAAGGGAAAGCGGGGGGGAACAAAACAACCGTATCCGGACCAACCCGTTTTGCCGGAGACTTCCTCACGAAAATGATGAAAATGTGGCTGCGGCCTAGGCGCGGCGGGGGGGCCGTGCACCAGGGACCCCAACAATAATTATTCTTTAGAAGTAATAATGTTCAACAACAACAGCAACAGCAACAGCAACAGCAACAGCAACAACAACAACAACAAAATCAATACCAACAACAACAACACCAACAACAACAACAATCAGTATAAGTCGGTTCGCTCGTACTTGCCCGTGCGTCATTCAAAATAAGTTCCCCACACCCCCGATACCCGCCCTTTTTGTCTTCGATAATCGATCACACCCCCTTTGGGGAAATTATTTCTCTTTGCGGGGGGCGGCGGGCTTAGACAGGCGCGCAAACCTGAACGGGCGGACAATCCTTCGTGGGCGTACATGTGACGGCCACTGGGGTTGGTGTGGGCCCTGCAAGAAGAGGAGGGGGGGAGAACGAGGGAGAGTGGGAGGACGGGAGGGGGAGGGACGAAGGAAGAGGGAAAACGCCAGGAGAGAAACAGCGAAGAGGGAGGTGGTTGATTAGAGGCAGAGAGAAAGAGAGAGAGAAAGACAGATAGGAGAGGTAGAGAAAGAGAGAGAGAGGGGGGAGAGAGAGAGAGAGGAAAAAAAAAGGGAGGGAGGAGGTAGGAGAGGAGGAGAAGGGAGGAGGGAGAGGAGGGAGAGGGGATCGGGCAGAGAGGCACAAGGATGAAGGAAGAGAGGAGGGAGCGAGAAGGGAGGAGAGCAGGGAGGAGGGAGGAGGGAGAGGGAGGAGGAGCAAGAAGGTAAGAGCGTGAACGTTCGAGGAAGTCCGAGGCGAAAGCGCCGTTCCTGAAGGAAGTCTCGGGCGGGAGCCCACGACGGGCGGGCGAACCCACGACGAGGGGGCCAGGGGCCCAGTTTGAGCACCAAGACTTTCCCTGTCAAATAAACAAGGTGCAAGCGTCGAAGGGCACACTTTGATTCAGAGAAAACAGTATAGTATGCACCGGTGAGGGGGATCATCCATAAAAAAACTTCAAAAATTCAAGTTCAACAACAACAACAACACCAACAACAACAACAACAACAACGACAACAACAACAACAACAACAACAGCAAGAACAACAACAACAACAACAACAACAACAACAACAGCAACAACAACAACAACCACCACCACCACCACCACTACCACCACCACAACAGCAACAACCACAACCACAACAACAACCACAACAACACCAACAACAACAACAACAACAACAACAGCAGCAGCAGCAGCCACAACAACAACAACAACAACAACAACAATGACAACAACAACGACACCAACAACACCAACAACAACAACAATCAGTTTGAGACTGTTCGCCCTTATATGCTCGAGTGTCCAATAACGCGTATGTCCCAAACCCTCGATACCCGCCCTCTTCGTCTTCGATCGAACCCCTTTTGGGGGGTATACCTTTCTTCCCTGCAGGCCGGGCCCCGGCAAGCGGCGGGGCGGCCGCGGACCGTCGGCCTGGCCAGCGGCAGCGCTGATCGGCGGGGCGGCCGCGGACCGTCGACCCGACCCCAAGAGGGACGGACAGGGGACCGACCACGACGACGACGACGACGACGACGACGACGACGACGACGACGTCGAAGACGACGGCGACGACGACGACGGCGACGACGAGCGAAAGCGAGAGCGAGAGAGAACGACAGCAGGGCCACGAAGGACACGAAGTAGGCCACGAAGGGCGGCAGCGGGGACACGAAGGGAATGCGTATGGGGCCACGAAGAGCGCGAACGAGCGGGGGCCACGAAGTGCAGATAATGCGGGGCCACAGAAGGCAACTATGGGGCCACTGAGGGTAGCAACTGGGCCACGTAGGACAGTGAGGGGGACACAAATGGCGACAACGGGGCCACGAAGGGCATGCACATGGGGCCACAACGGGCGCGACTCCTGGGTGCCTGGGTGTCGGGAGCGCGGCGCTTGGGCAAATTGCAAGAAATTCCAACGCAAGGCTATTCTTCCGTAAGTTGCAAGCAAGTCTCCAGCGAGAGCGCGATTCCAGAGCTCCGCAAGAGCGATTCCTGAATAAATGGTAAGGAGGTCCCAAGCGAGAGCGCGATTCCTGAATAGAATGCGAGGAAGTCTCGGGCGGGAGCGGGGGTCCTGCCTAAATTGTCAAGAAGTGTCTGAGGCGGGAGCCGTTGTTGTTGTTGTAACCCGGGGGCCAGGGGGCCAGTTTGAGCAGGAAGACTTCCCCTGTCAAAAAACAGGGTGCGAGCGTCGAGGGGCACACTTTGATTGAGAAAAAACAGTATGCACCGGTGGGAGGGATCAACAACAACAACAACAACAACAACAATCATTTTACCCGAACGCGTGGTGTTCTCCCCAGTGCCAGGGTTTTCATACGACACCAGGCAATACCCCCACTTCGTGGGGGGGCATTACAAGCTCTACCAAATATCCAAACGACTCTTCGCGACCACCCAAACCCAGCTTCCCGCCCTATGACGTTGGGACACTTCACTT
>CAUYUJ010002247.1:0-2500 GCA_963575745.1 Prorocentrum cordatum | reverse complement strand
ACACAATCTTTTCTCGTGCACGCAGCAACGGGGACCGAAAAAACACCCGCACGTTCGGAGATCGCGCCCAGCGAAGAAAACCAACACCAGGCTGAGTGATCACGCACGCACACACCCTCTCACAACTCTAAGACGTAACAGAAAAAAAGAAACATGCTCGCAAGCCCAACAGGTCGCGTCACGCCTCGCGCCGACGCCGATTGTGGAGTTGGCCATTCCCGGGCTTTCCTGGACGGCGCAGGCGCGAATCGTGACGCGACCAGCCCCCTTCCATCCCCCCCGATCGCACTCCTGATCGCCAGGTATGTAAATTCAAATGGCATGTGTTTGCATATTACATATATATACATATCTATATATCAAAATAACACCAAGAGAGATATATATATATATATATATATATATATATATATATATATGGTCGCCCCCCCCCCTGTGATCATACATGTCCATCTTCCGTGTTCGCTCTCTCCCTCTCTCCTTCTCTCTCGCTCTATCCCTCTCTCTCGTTTTGTTGTTCTCTCTTTGCGTTTGTCTCTCGCGCTCTCTGTGATTGTCTGCTGCTGTCTTCGACTGTTTGTCTTTCACGCTCTCTGTGATTGTGTTTGAGCTTTTCCAGCTTGTCCGAAAGATTACCCTCGTGAAAAACCTTCTGTTCTCCAGCTTTTCCAGCTTTTCCAGCTTTTCCCAGAGACTACCCTGGTGAAAAACCTTGTGTTTTCCAGCTTTCCCAACTTTTCCAGCTTCTCCCAGGGACTACCCTGGTGAAAAACATTGTGTTTTCCTGCTTTTCCAACTTTTCCAGCTTTTCCCAGAGACTACCCTTGTGAAAAACCGCGTGTTTTCCAGCTGTTCCAGCTTTTCCCAGAGACTACCCTGGTGAAGAACCTTGTGTTTTCCAGCTGTTCCAGCTTTTCCCAGGGGCTACCCTGATGATGTCTTTTCACAAGGGTAGTCTCTGGGAAAAGCTGGAAAAGCTGGAAAACACAATGTTTGTTTACCACGATAATCTCTGGGAAAAGCTGGACAAGCTGGAAAACACAAGGTTCTTCACCAGTGTAGTCCCTGGGAAAAGCTGGAGAAGCTGGAAAAAACTTGAAAACACAAAGTTTTTCACCAGGGTAGTCTCTGGGAAAAGCTGGAAAAGCTGGAAAAGCTGGAAAAGCTGGAGAACACTATGTTTTTTACCAAGGTAATCTCTGGGAAAAGCTGGAAAAGCTGGAAAAGCTCAAAAACACAAGGTTGTTCACCAGGGTAGTCTCTGGGAAAAGTTGGAAAAGCTGGAAAAGCTGGAAAACACAAGGTTTTCGCTAAGGATACCTCTGGGGGTAGCTGGAAAAGCTGGAAACGTGACAGATCTCCATGTGTTGCGTGCGACAAAGCTGGAACATGTAGAATGTCATATGGGAAGCACATTCGCTAGCGAGGAGGCGGTGCGAGTTCTCAAGTCGGGCGGTTCTAATAAATGGACAGCACTGGCCGCTTGCTGCCCGCGCACCGTCGACGAGCGCCCGATGTCGTCGCCCCTGGAAAACTTCTTCATGGCGGCCACCGACCACCTCATGTGCATGTCGTAGTCGGTCGGCGCGAACGTTTGGTCCTTCTTGTAGCGCCTCAGAATCGGCGTTGTCTCTGGCGTAAAGAGGTTGATGGGAACCCGTGTTTTGGGTTCCCTCCTGGGTCCGCGTCCGCCACGGAGGGGCATCCGTTTTTCGGGCGCCCTCCAGAGTAGCGCCGTGGAAGCGCTTTGCAGTGTCGAAGTTTTGGTTTGTTGTGTGGTATCATCACTGATGCTGAGCCGTTGCTGGTGTCCTTGCGTAACAGGCGTCCGACCATGTGGCCTTGTGTTCGGGCACAGTAATGGTAACCCGTTTTGGGGGTTCCCTCCTGGGCCCGCGTCCGCCACAGAGGGGCATCCGTTTTTGGATGCCCCTCCAGAGTAGCGCCGTGGAAGCGCTTTGCAATGTCGAAGTTTTGGTTTGTTGTGTGGTATCATCACTGATGCTGAGCCGTTGCTGGTGCCCTTGCGTAACAGGCGTCCGGCCGTAAGTGCTGGACGCTCCAGGCGGGAGAGGCCGGGAGAGTGGTGCAGTGTAGGAAGGGGAACTGGGGGACAGCGAAGGGAGTGAGGTGGAGGGGGGGGCTGAAGGCCGCAGGGGGGGGTGATGGGTGTAGGTGCAGGGGGGAAGGGAGAGGGGGGGTGCAGGGGGTAGTAGAAAGGAGAGAGGGGAAGCGAAAGGGAGGAGGGGGAAGGTGGGGGTAGGGTGGGAGAGGGGGGCGTCGACAGGGCGCAAGCCGCGAAGAGGGGCGAAGAGGGGGGTAGGGGAACCGGCGGGGGGCCGGTGGTGGGGGGGGGGCATAGGAGGGGGGACCCGTGCAGGGCGACGGAGAGTTGTACCGCAAGGGGGTAAAACTGCGAAGAGGGGTTTAGTGATATGGTAAGTCCGTTTTTTGGGGTTCCCTCCTGGGTCCGCGTCCGCCACAGAGGGGCATCCGTTTT